>CM056058.1:107849525-108167890 GCA_029574335.1 Rana kukunoris
CCCCAACACACAGGGGGCAATTAACAGAGATAGGGGCAATTAGAAGAGGGGGGTAATTACAGAGGGAGGAGGGGGCAAACACAGAGGAGGAGGAGGAGGGGGCAAACACAGAGAAGAGGAGGAGGAGGGGGCAAACACAGAGGAGGAGGGGGGGGGGGGCGAAACACAGAGGAGAGGGGGGGCCTAAACACAGAGGAGGAGGGGGGGGGGCAAACACAGAGGAGGAGGAGGGGGGCAAACACAGAGCAGGAGGGGGGGGGGGACAAACACAGAGAGGAGGGGGGGGGGGGGCAACACAGAGGAGGAGGGGGGGCAAACACAGAGGAGGAGGGGGGGGCAAACACAGAGGAGGGAGGGGGGGCAAACAGAGAGGGAGGGTGGGGGCAAACAGAGGAGGAGGGGGGGGCAAATACAAAGTAGGGGACAATAACCAGAGGAGGGAGTGCAAATACAGAGGAGACGGGGCATTACTAGAGGCAGGATGGACTGGCCATTGGGACTAACAGGGAGTTTCCCGTGGGGCCGACTTCAGTGACAGCGGACCGTCGCCGCTCCTCTGTCTCTCCCTTCCCCGCAGCGCTCACCTGGTGGGAAACAAAGAAGCAGGGGGAGGACCAGAGGAGCAGGGGGACGACAGAGGGAGCAGGGGGAAGGGGACAGACACCTGACTCAACAGCTATGGCCTGGGAGTTTCTTACTTCTGCCTAATCTTGTCCCATAAGGAGGGCACCAAACTGATTATTTTCCCTGGGTGAAATAATGTCTAGCTTCCCCACTGGTACTGCTATAGAGTACCAGTACCAGCAGTTCTACTGTAATAAAGTAGAACAGCTAGTGGCTAGTGAAGGGGGAGAGGGAGCTTGGGTGGCCGGGGGGGTGCAGGAGTTGTCTGGGCCGCCATGGGAGAGACCTGTTTAAGTGGGCCGGTCTGGATGAAGTCCAGGGCCAAATTTTTTCCCAGTCCAGTCCTGGATCTGCTTCCCCTGCATAGAAGGTAACTTGTATATTTTATGAACTCCTTGGTTCAACCACAAAAAGGAACCTTCACAGTTCTCCAAAGCCCAGCGGAAATTAAGCACTGTGGCAAAGGATGGCCATAGAGGCGTGCAATATATTTAATGCTATCCCATTTAAGAAAGTGTTTAGTATTGGGAGTCCATAAAATGTTATCTATGAGATTGATTTAGTATGCTTCAAAAGAAATTTGTATAGGTTTTAAAGTACATGGAGATTAATAATAATATAAACTGCACTTTAAACTTTTGGTTTAGGTTCACTGTACAAAAGCATGAGTTAGTCATTCCAGTTTGGAGAATCAAAAATCTACAGCTCTGAGAAGTTATATCTCAGCCATCTGAAATTACTAAATGGGGTTGGGTTAAGGTACTAGAGGTGAATACACGGGTAGTAGAGCTGTCCAAATAGGAGGTACTGTACTAGGGATGCCAGGTAAGAGAAAGATATGAGCAAGCTTTGGGGAACTCCTGAGCTCTGCACTCTGTATGTACGCTAATGCGCCCCAGATACAACCCACGTTTGAGGGCGTCAATACTGCTCATGTGGCCCACGATAAAATCGAGTTTGACACCCCTACTTTTACAAGATAATACGTTACAACCTCTGGTCTCACAAGTGCATACATTTAAATGACCGGACACCAAGGTAATCAAACTCTTCCTTCAACAACTGACCCCCCAGTAGTTGCAAGAATATAACCATCCTTCTAACCCCAAGCAATAGATTGGTTTACATCTCATACCTTTGCTGTTGTGGCGACTTGCCAAAGCTGCTGGCAATCAGGTCTCCCGTTAACAACCCGAGAATTTGGTACGCTCCTCCATATATATCTTTTACCAGCATGTCAACATTCGTATGTTGTCCCTTTGCAGCTAGTTGTAATAATTCATCAAACTTCTGTTGGTAAAAAATAATGTTTATTTAGAGAGAAAAATTAAAAAAGAAAAAAAAAATGCCTCCAAAACAGTGCTATACAGAATTGTGGAATAGGGTTTAAAAGAGCAAAAAAAAAGTCTTAACAAAAGAAATGCACTCTTTTGCAAATGACTGACCTTTGTCTTTGTGAGCAAAGCTCCAAGTCCCCAGAAAGTACCCCCACCTATTGAACTTCCGCCAATCCGCTCAAACTTGTCCTCCGTTTCAACCTGACACAAAGGAAGACATTTAAGAATAATGTTAATAAAAAAGATATGGTATGTTTCCATTGGATAGACATAAAAAAAGGTAACAGCAGTGCTTGAGACCGCCATCAATTGATGTCCTACATTGCCTTTGAAGGAATAAAAATAAAAAAAAAGGGGGGTGGGGGGGGGGGGGGGGGAGAATCTCATTTCGAAAATAATTAATACATTCATATAGGATTTATTTTATGGAATCTTTCTTGCATTGGACCAAGATATTTTTACAGTTTTGCTACGAATAAAATAAGCAAAAAAAAAAACTCACCTTGACTATGGATACCCAGAACCTATATTAACTAATAAATATGGGAAGATTTGGGATGAGTGGTTTGAAATCGAAATTCAGGATCTGCATGCCTTACATAGACAAAAGCTTCGTGAGGTATATTTTTCAGTACAAAATTACAGCCCTTTATAAGACAGGTCATTTCATCCTCCTTATCCACTCTAGGAGAAGAGAAAAATAAGTCAATACTCCTTGGCAACAAATCTATAAAATGTACAAAGCTACAAACACATTAGGCAGAATTTGATTTTATACTCCTTAAAATATAGCTTCCCCTTATGAAGTGCCAAGATGCTCCATCATTTCCATGTTCCAATCAACTAAACTTGTTGTTTACGATCTGTTCTAGTTTACAAACAACTAAGGCCTCAAATCAAAAAGAATAGGATTAGCTCTGGGTGGAATAACCCTTGAAGAAGTTAAAAGGGGTTGTATTAAGGTGAAAAAACACTTTCTCCGGCCCCCCCCCCCTAGCTCCCGTTTTACTTACCTGAGCCCTGAACTTCAGTGGGCGCGATCCTGCGTTGCTTTCCAAATGGCTTGTCAGCTCTTCATTGGTTAGACTGATAGCAGCGCAGCCATTGGCTTGGCTCCCACTGCGGTCAATTAAATCCAATGACGCGGCGCACTGGGCCGAGTCATACACTCGGTGGCTACGGCCACCGACGTGTCACAGGGGTGTGCGCCCCGCAAGTTAACACCCTCAGGAGCGAGCTTTCCAGAGGGGGTTAGCTCTTGTGGGGAGGAGACGCAAGAGCTGCCAACGGCACCCCAGAAGAGGACGATCGGGGCCACTCTGTGCAAAACAAACTGCACAGTGGAGAAGTAAAAAAACACACACAAACACACACACTTTTACCATCAATTTAAATATTTTCCAAATACAAAAGCCATGTGTATGCTTCAATACTGGTGGGTTTTGTGTTTTTCTAGCAGATTTGTGTAGTATTCAAAGTGTGAAACTTTGCTTCTGTGCTGGAGATCCTGAAATAAAAGACCAGTCACTGCCGCTCTCATTCCTTGTGCAGGGCGACTGGTCTCATCGCTTGACCCCTTCTGTAGTTTTCTGCATGCAGCCTGAATTAGATGGACTCGCTAGGCCATTTCTACATCTTTACAGAGGCTATGTACCCCCTCCTGCTTATACTCGAGTCAGTACCCGAATCCTTGCCAGGCGTCTATTTATTTTTATTTTTAAAAGTTGCAGCTTCCTCCTGGTGTTCCGTTCCGCGATAGGCATTTGACACTGTGTTCTGCCCATCACGGAGGTCCTCTCATTCTCGGACAGTTTCCCAGCAGACACTGTTCAGCCAATCGTGGATGTCTTGTTCGAGGATGAAAGAATTTCCGTGATTGGCGGAACACGGATCACAGTGTCTGCTGGGAAACAGTCTGAGGATGAGCGGATGGCCAATGAGCAATATTTTTTTGTGCCCAAAGTTAAGCTTTAAAAGTAGCCTATCAATATAGATATGCAAGAGCTGAAATTACCAACTTATTTCTGAAGCTGCAGGGCAGTCATGCTTTATACGCTCCCGATATAGGGAGAAAAAAAAAAAAGAAAAAGATTTTCTCAATCATGGCAAACTGACGGTGTCGGTAAACGGCCCCCCGGCCCACTGATTTATCTTCAGCGATACATCACCATTCCTTCCCCTATCTCAGCTGGCAAAAATATTCAGAAGCACAAGACATGGGGGGGGCACATACAATCTTTATATGAATCTACAACCATGTACTGCGATGGCCTACATGACCGGGTAAAGTGAATGGACTGAGCAATTCCCCAACACCAGTTTTTAGCAAGTGTAATACAAATTGTACAGAAACTGCTCAATCAGGCTGTAATATGTGCGGCCAGCTTTAAGGTTTTGCTACAAAAATACCTTTAAAGCGGAGTTCCACCCAAAGGAGGAGCGGACCCCCGGCCGGCGCGTCGCTGGAACACTGGAGCAGGTAAGTGAATGTTTATTAAAAGCCAGCAGCTACACTTTTTGTAGCTGCTGACTTTTAATAAACATAACATTTGGCTGGAACACCCCTTTAAGCCGGCCGCCATAGATGGATTCAAATTCAGCCAGTTCAGCAGGAACCAGGCAAATTTCAATCCATCTGTGGGAGGCTGGTTGTACTGAAGTTGATCAAATCGACTTCAAGTATAACCATCCTTTCAAATTATTTTCATTCGATCACTGCTGGCGGCTACAGCTGCCAACAGTGATCGTATTCGTCTGATGGCTGGGAAAACTCCCACTGCCAGAACCCAATAGCCCAGTGACTGACTGACACTGACTGTATTGCCTGGGGGAATTAAGCAATAGTTGAAGAAAATTGCATAATGCATGGGCTGCCTTTAAGCTCCTTAGACTTCAGCTACCGGACTAGTTGTATGACCTTGTGGTCAGCAAATACCAGGTCAAAGAACAAGTGAACCTAAAGCCAAGCATGTATTATGAAGTTAAATAAAGGCTGACAATTATACTTGACTATAGCTTGTAAACATGGAGTCTGCTCATTGCCAACTACTGTCACCGTTATAAATCTGCTTCGCTGTACTAAATTTCTCAAGCACTTTGCTCTATTTTTTTGTATAAAAAAGCAGGACACAAGGCATTGTCTGTAAACTGAAATTCATCAGAAGACGTTCCTTTACAATGCAGCAATACGCACCTTAACCCCAATTTTTTCTCTATAAGGTCTTTGAACTTGTAGGCTCCTCCGCCTGTTGCCTTGATAACTTTTGTTTCTGTATTCACTAAATGATCTTTAATAAAGTTCAGGCAGGTTTCTATATATGTGTTTTCAAATTTAATGAAATGGAGTCGAGCTGTAATTTCTTCCTGCTCTGAAATTTCATATAACAAATTTCGATCTGCATCCTTTGAGGAAAAAAATAAATAAAAAAACACATTTACAGCCATAGATTTGCAGATGAACTCCAATCTTTAGATTTACACAGACCTGTCACACAGAAAAGCCAGATCGATATTAAAAAAAATAAAAAAATACACACCCCCTTTTTGTTGAAAAGTTAATCTACACCAGAAAAATAAAAAAGACTGTACTGCAGCTCACAAGTGATTAGATGATGTGGCCGCAATTATTTTTTTGCATAAAAAAAAATCGCCACAGAGAATATTTTTTCAAATAGTAGCATTGTAGTCATCTTAAAAAATAAAAAACAAATAATAATAATAAAATAGAGAGAGATTTTATAACACACAGTGGTTTTATTTCAATGAGGCACAAAAAAATTGGTAAAAGGTCATCTTCCTGGCTCCACAGCATGGCTGGGTGAATCACAATACTCCTGAACACCATTTCAAAGTCACTAAATAAGTGAACATATACTGAATGCATTTCAAATGAGTGGGTAGCCTTTTACTAGTGGTTCTGTATCAGAAAAAAAAAAAAGTCCAATTTCTCCCAGCTCCTACAAAAAGGACAGAATAGGAAGTAAAAAGTAGCTAATCCAGCCTCTCAGACAGGGTTCTGTGGCGCATATGGTTCCTCTAGACCAGTGGTTCTCAACCTCTCTAGTGCCGTGACCCCTTGATAAAATTTCCCATGTTGTGGGGACACCTAACAGTAAAATTATATTTGTAGCGTGGGTTGTCTGCACCCAAGGCAAGATAAGTCATTTACGCCCCTAACCCACAGACATTTAGTGTTCCCCGAGTCCCTTCCACTTGTACAGTAATAAACCCCTTATGGTACATTTTAATTTGTACCACTCTTTCTCTTTGTTCTTCTTTCCCTTTTATCTCTCTCTTTATCCTAATTTCTTGTTTGCCCCCACCCCCCCCCCCCATCCCTCTCTCTATCCGTATTTCTTGCACGTTCTCTTATTCTTTCTCTCCCGTTTTCTTTGTTACTCTCCTTCTTTTCCTCTCCCTTCTATGTATTCTCTATTTTTACTCCTTGGTGGGGGGGAACGGGATGAGTGGCAGTGCTGGCGGGAAGTTGGGATGAGTGCCAATTATTGGGGGGGGGGGGGTCCTGATCAGCCAACTTAGGTGCTCTTGATAAAGGGCATCTGCTGATCTGAGAACTGTAGTGGGGACTTTTAATGACAACTATAATCACAGGTAGTGTTACTCACTGTGTTTCTGGATTCACTGTGTGTCGAGAGACTTTGTGGTGTCTCGTAGCAGTGACACCTATGCCGAAATAAGGAGATAGGGTCTCCTCCAGCACCTCCCACTTCACATTCCTCACCAGTCAGCTGACCTCTAGTTTCTTTCCCTCCAGTCATGCCGTAAACGGAATGGGCAGCTGGGCGGCCGCAAAAAGGCTGGGAAAGCGGTGCGGCCTTCAGGAACAGGCCAGGATTTGGTGACCCCTGGCAAATCATCATTCGACCCCCGAGGGGGTCCCGACCCCCAGGTTGAGAACCACTGCTCTAGACATTACTAAGAGTTCCTTGAGCAATTTCTGACTCCCAGATAAGTAACCAGCGACACCAATACTCTTGCTACGCTATGTGAGAGAAGGGACATTCTTCCTACTGACTACCAACGTAAGGTGCACGTTGTATTTTCTATTTGTAAGCCTCAAAATGCACTGTGAGAAGCAGCTATAGTAATCATAAGTCAGGGTTTCCTGAAAGTTTCTCCGTGTTAAAAAGTGTTGAAAAAGGCTGATCTTATTTGACTGATGCGAAATGCCAGATACACACGTGCAAGATTTCCAACGGGAAAAGTTCCCACTGGAAATCCCGAGGGGAAAGCCGAGAATCGGCTCGGTCAGTCTTTCCCCTACACATGGCTGGTTATCCCGCCAAGGAATCCCGGCCGTGTGTATGCTCCATCGCAGTTTTTCCCCATAGGAAAACTACCAAAAATCACCAGGATTTTCTGTCGGTTTTTCCTGGTTCTTTTTTCTGTCCGGCGGTGTTTGGGCAGTTTTCCCATCGGAAAAACTGCGAGGAGCATCCCGGCCAACAGCTCTCCACACAGTTTTGAGAGTAACTTGGTTTGAGAGCGTTTTGCAAGACAAGCAAAATGTTTCAATACATTTTGCATTGCTATACAAGCGATGTCTTGGTATAAGAGTAGGGTCATGTCACAACGGAGTATAAAAAAAGGAGAGGGGAGCCTCCAAGTGTAGCAATATGGTTACATTCAATGAAGGTACAACATTTAGCAACTTATTGCTACACTGAGAGGTGCCTCTATTCTCTTTTATACCCTGTAAAAAAAGTGCTTTGGATTACTGGAATGTATTATTCTCGCAAACCAAGGTTTTACTGTACAAGTATATCTAGGGAAAAAAACATGCAGAACAATAACCAGGGCTTTTTTTTCTGGGGGAACTTGGGGGAACTCCGTTCCACCACCTTTGGCTCAGACCCTTTGGTGCCTGCTCACCACAATCACTTGTAAACACAGAAGTTTGGTTTCTGTGTTTACAAGTGACAGCTTTGTAACCCCCTGAACTCTGCACTCTGTATGTAATGCAATTCTGGTATTTAATGCCCCTTTAAGACCCTCCTACTGTTTGTGAAATCTGAACGGGTCGTGGTTGAGTTCCTGTACCTATTTTCTGAGAAAAAAAGCTCTGACAATAACAAATGGTGGACAAGAAAATTGCTTACCTTCCCTGCGTGATCAAAAGACCTGACCTTGGCTACCTTATGCTGAACAGTAGAATAGTATGCCAACTTGGTAAGGGAGCCACCTGGGGAGTAAAATAATAAAATAAAAAACATCAACCAACTTAATACGTGCAGAAGGGCCACAGAAAACACATGCCTCTTCAAATAAGTTATTTGGGGATTTTAGCAAAAGTCATTAACTTAACAAGCAGACGTTGTAGGCCAAAGGCTTAAGAAGATCTTTGGAGAGGGTTTTTCTCAGCTAGGCACACCATCCTGCTTGCATGGTAGAGCTATAGGCAGATGGATTCCAGGAAGTAAATGATGGCTGAATCATCCGCCCTTAGCCAAGATGGCCATGGCCAGAAACGCTAGGGGTGTTTTACAAAGAGATTTCCCAGTAAAATTAATTATGGGGACATGGATGAATGGGGGAGTTTGCTTTGAATATTAAAAAGGAATTGAAAAGCGGTTTTAGTTTGTGGCGCTAGATGCAGGGGAGTTCCACTTTAAGGCTTTATAAAAATGAATTACTTTAGGTTATTATTTATCATTTCCCCATTCTCTTGCTACAATTACCTGTGAAATGATTAGGTAGGCATTTTGAAATGTTACATCTGAATATACCTATGTAATTATCTGGGAGTGTTGAACCCTGGGATTGCAGCAGTCCCTACAGATCAGAATTTCTTACATGGAGATACAGACAATAGATAAGACTGTAAACTTAGAACATTTTCCAATGTAACAGCAGTACACACTGCAAAACAATGGGTCACTGATGAGAATTATTCAAGCTTGTTTCTGCTGGAGTCAACAGGCACGTGTGGATAGTAAAATGAGCATTGATCCCTGCACACAGTCAATGTGCAGTCCGCTCAGAAATGAAGCCTATTGATATAGAAATACACCTTTTGTTATAGCACCTTCTGCATTTTAAATGGTGATCCAATGGGCCAGCAAACAGGCTTATGCATTGATGTCCATTTTTTGTTTGTCCATTCAATGGATGGATGGAAAAAAATAAAATCGGACAGCATGTGTGAAAGGGGCCTTTGAGTGGTCCCTCACCCTCCTTTACTACTGTCCATATAATTGCTCCTTTCACACAGATTTTATGATCAGCAAAATCACTTCCACCATTCTCGCCTAGGTGACATAGTCCCCAGCCTCCTGAGATACTCATGCCATGCATCCCAGGACGCAATCTCTTACAGATGCACATGTCATCAGGGGGCCAGCTTCAAGAACCCAGGAATAAAAAATAAAAAGGGGAAGGAGGATCTGTAGTTTCCAAGTACAGAAAAACTTTGGTTTGAGAGTAACTTGTTTTGAGAGCGTTCTGCAAAGAAAAGCAAAATGTTTTAATAAATGTTGCCTTGATATACAAGCGATGTCTTGATATAAGAGTAGCGTTACAACTGAGTATAAGAAAAAAAAAAAAAGAGGAGGAGCCTCCAAGTGTAGCAATATGGTTACATTTAATGAAGGTACAACATTTAGCAACTTATTACTACACTTAGGAGGTGGCTCTTTTATACCCTGTAAAAAAAAAGAAAAGAAAAAGAAAGGGGCTTTAATATACAAGTGCTTTGGATTACAAGCATGTTTCTGGAACGAATTATACAAGGTTTTACTGTACTGGTTTATAGAAGCGAGTGGTGTCCTTGGAGAATCCCTATCAAAACACTTAATGGAAAATATACCCAGATGGCTGCAGGCAATCATTTAGAAACACATTACTTGGCACACAACAAGATCGACTACACGGAAGTGTAAACAACTTTGCATGCTCTAAAATACTTAGCTATACAGTACACAACTATACAGGGACCACTGGGAAGCTGACAAATTACTAGTGGGTAGGGATGAGCTCCGCGTTCGATACGAACGTATGTTCGACTCGAACATTGTCTGTTCGACGAATTTCGAACAAAACGGGTCGTTCGCGCCAAATTCGAGTGACGTGCAACAGCCCATAATTCACTGCGGCATTGCAGGCTGATGATTGGCCAAACATGCACTATGACCCTGCATGCTTGGCCAACCACAGCACGCAAAAAACGGAGAGCCATAATTGGCCAAAGCCAGGGTGGCTTTGGCCAATTATGGCTCAGGGCTTTAGCACACGCCCCACACTATATAAGGCTGCCTGCTGGGCGGCCTCGTGTAGTGTGTTGCGGTTGTTAATGAGAGCAGTCAGAGAGATAGTCTTTTTATATAGCTAGATAGAGCAGGCAGGCTAGTCAGTTTAGCTTAATTTACAGTGTGTAGAGGAGAGAGTAATTATATATATAGCTAGATAGAGCAGGCAGGCTAGTCAGTTTAGCTTAATTTACAGTGTGTAGAGGAGAGAGTAATTTATATATATATATATATATATATATATATATATATATATATATATATATATATCTATATATATCTCTTAGCTAGATCAGCTATTCCTAATTTACTGGCAGGCAGGTGATTGTGCTATTTAAAGACGTTATCACACGTATAGACACCCAGCAGGTACAATATTCAAAGGAATTTTTCATTTTTTTATTTAAGCATCAATAAAATCACTGCTCCTGGAGCAGTGATTTTAATAAGGTTTAAAAAAAAATTGTGATACTAAATGCAATTATTTTTCCCTCAAATAAAAATAAAATAAAATAGAAAATACCGTATATATAATACTTACCAGCTCTGTGCAATAATATTGCAAAGAGCGATCTCTTACTACCTCTTCTGGAGTCCCCATCAGTGATCTGCTCCTCCTTCCTACAGGTTTTCCCCACAGAAAGCTGTGTATTAAAGCAGGCACGCTCCTGAGTCAGGCTGTGTGCATCTATAGATGCACCCAGACAGTAACCCACTCCTCTGCTCCCAGGAGGTAGACTGGCTCTTGCTGTTGCTTGCGTCTTCTGTGAGACCGGGAAGCAGTATTGCAGCCAGGACATGGCTGGATTGGTGGGAGGTGCCAGTTAAGCGTTTAGGGCAGTAATGGCGAACCTTGGCACCCCAGATGTTTTGGAACTACATTTCCCATGATGCTCCACTACACTGCAGAGTGCCTGAGCATCATGGGAATTGTAGTTCCAAAACATCTGGGGTGCCAAGGTTCGCCATCACTGGTTTAGGGGGACTGCATTAACCACTTGGCGTCTGCGTTATAGCCCAATGACGACTACAGTGCAGACCCAAATTTCCGGGAGGCCGTCAATAGACGTATTCCCCTTTTTCTCGCACGTGTGCTATGATCACCGAGACTCGGGTTATCACAGATCCGAGTAAGGAGGCCCCTTACCACGTGATCAGCCGTCGGCTGATCACGCAATGTAAACAAAAGCTCAGTAATCAGTAAGCCAACAGCGTGAGGAGAAAAAAAGCCAATCACCAACTTATGTGCAAGGGACATTGGTCCTGAAGAGGAAGGAGGCAGATGTGCCCACAATTACTGCCCACCAGTGGAACCTATCAATGCCCACCAGTGGTGCCAAATAGCAGTGCTGCCTATCAGTGTAACCTACCAGTGCCCGTCATTGCCATCCATCAGCTTACATCAATGAAGGAGATTTACCTCTCTCCAATATTTTATAACATATAGATTTTAGATTTTATATTCCGTCTTTAATTTTAACAAAAAATAAAAAATAAAAACGCAGGAGGCGATCAAATACCACCAAAAGAAAGCTCCATTTGTGGGAACAGTGTTGTATGACCACGCAATTGTCAAAGTGCATCAGTGCTGAAAATTGGTCTGGGCAGGTGGGGGGCCAGTAAGCAAGAGGTTAAGGTGTAAAAAAAAAAAAAAAAAAAAAAAAAAAAAAAGAAAAGGAGGTTTTGACTTTGGAAGCACATGTACAGTCTGCTGATACATACTCCAGATTTCTTGCCCATACCTCATTCTTCATGTATATTGGGCAAAGGGAAATAGGCTTTTAATATTGCTAAAGGACTGCAACAATGTTCCAGTACAGTGGTACCTTGGATTACGAGCATAATTTGTTCCAGAAGAATGGCTGTAATTCAAAGCACTCGTATGTCAATGCGAGTTTCTCCTAAGGAGTCAATTGAAACTCAGATAATTTGTTCCCCACCCTTCACAGCAGGTGTCCCCACCAGAGCCCCACCTTCACAGCAGGTGTCCCCACCTTCACAGCAGGTGTCCCCACCAGAGCCCCACCTTCACAGCAGGTGTCCCCACCAGAGCCCCACCTTCACAGCAGGTGTCCCCACCAGAGCCCCACCTTCACAGCAGGTGTCCCCACCAGAGCCCCACCTTCACAGCAGGTGTCCCCACCAGAGCCCCACCCTTTACAGATTCCTCCATCCGCTCTGAGAGTAGACCTCGCTGTACTGTCAAAGTGGGGATCGTCACACATGGATCGAAATGCAGCCACAAATTTCAGCTTGTGAATCAAAAAAAAAAAAAAACAGCACACACACACCACAACAATAGGCCATCCAAAACACATTTTTCGTTTGCATCCCCCCCCCCCCCCAAAAAAAAAAAAAAACTTTGAGCACCAGCCGCCACTGCAATCACTGTAGCACAGTAATGCATGCAGGTTATCACAGTGTGTTGGTGGTAAATGGAACCCAATTAACTAACAGCTTTTCACTCTTGATTTCTAATAGATGTGTGACATGTTTGATCACGTCCCTCCTTACCACACGTTCTCATACCCTACTAATGGGAACTTTAGCCTGAAATCTTAAGGCCTCATTCACATGGGTACTGAGGCCCATAGTCCGTGTATGGGTAGTGTGTTGAGGCTTGAGCCACCAGGCACTACATGCGCTCAGCCTACAAAAAAAATAAAATAATTGAATATGCACAGTATGCAGTTTGCAACATAAAGTCATGTAATGTATCATAATAAATGTTTCCTTAGCACTGGCTACTATTAGACACTACATGCACAAAATAGGCAGCAGCATGTGACAAGCAATCAGAAGTTGGCTGCCACCCCATTTATCATTCACTATCTGTGTAGAGCAGGGCTCAAAATTTCAAGTCCTGAGCTACTAGCCAGGCCTCAAGAGTTACTCGCCACCAGTTGCCCCACCTAATTCATACACTGCCCTGCGCATAATTGCACCCATAAACACGCCATTGTAGATTATCTCATGGAATGACACTGTTAAATGTTTTATGCAGAATCAAGTTACACAATTAAATATTAGCAACAACTACTTTAACAAAATGGGACAGGGCACTGGGGGCAGACCAGAGGGACAGGGCACTGGGGGCAGACCAGAGGGACAGGGCACTGGGGGCAGACCAGAGGGACAGGGCACTAGACCTGGGTGTCTCTTCCCCATTCTCTTGCTGTCTCCTCTGCAACTCCCATCCATCCATCCATCCTCTCTCCCTCTCATCATCAGGAGCCCCTGTGTGCGGCTCCACGCTTGCATGTCCCCATTTCCCCCTTTTATTCAGGCTGCCAGTGAATTCTTAATGAGAATTGTAAGGAGAGCACATATGTACTTCTCTGCCTGTGCGCAGCTCACCAGACTACTTTTCCCGAGCATGCACCTTTCCTCTTCGGCCACCAATCTCATCGGGGCTCCAAGTGTAGGCACAGATTGCAGGGAGATTGGTCATGCAGCCCTGTCATCACTCGCCCCCAGCCTAAATCCACTCGCCAAATGCTACTAGGCGAGTGGAAATTTTGAGGGCTGGTGTAGAGTATATGCTTACTTCAGGTAAAGTGCACCAACGTTTTGCAAGTGTCAGGGGTTTTGTTTCGGTCTCTAAATCTGCACAAGAAAAGGCAACATAAATCTGTCCGATACCTTCAATGTAACCATTCACCCATGCATAGCCCACATGGGATTCACAAATGTCACACACACGTCTCACCCAGGCAGTCCCACACACACACACACACACACACGTCTCACACACACACACACACACACGTCTCACACACACACACACACACGTCTCACACACACACACACACACGTCTCACACACACACACACACGTCTCACACACGTCTTTTGGGAAGCAGCGGCAGCATGAACACAGCCGTTAGTTACAATCTGATAGATGCTCAGGTGTGTGTCCCTCCTCTATGCCAGGGAACTCCAAGCTTTCTAAACAAGGGGCCAGTTTACTGTCCTTCAAACTTTAGAGGGGGGGGGGGGGAGTAATACTTCAGCCAGTGGGAGCAGAAAATGCCCTGGCATCAGGGGTTTTGTTTCGGTCTCTAAATCTGCACAAGAAAAGGCAACATAAATCTGTCCGATACCTTCAATGTAACCATTCACCCATGCATAGCCCACATGGGATTCACAAATGTCACACACACGTCTCACCCAGGCAGTCCCACACACACACACACACGTCTCACACACACACACACACACGTCTCACACACACACAGCAGTAGAAACAAGGAACAGCCGACGCGTTTCGCACTGGATCAGTGCGAAACGCGTCGGCTGTTCCTTGTTTCTACTGCTGTGACCCTATTTTTGTACATGCTGTCTATTGAATAAAAGACCACCCATCAGGTTTTGGAGTGCGGCTATCCATTTTTCTTTGTCTTCACATTGCGGTCAGGGGGAGGAATAGTTCCCCCATCATTGCGGTGAGTGGGAGGAATAGTCGTCGTCCCCCCATCATTGGAGTCAGTGGTAGGAATAGGTTCCCCCCCCCCCATCATTGGAGGAATAGTCCCCCCCCCCCCCCCCCCCATCATTGGAGGAATAATTCCCCCCCCCCCCCATCATTGGAGTCAGTGGGAGGAATAATCCCCCCCCCCATCATTGGAGTCAGTGGGAGGAATAATTTCCCCCCCTACCCATCATTGGAGTCAGTGGGAGGAATAATTCCCCCCCCCCCCCATCATTGGAAGGAATAATTCCCCCCCCCCATCATTGGAGTCAGTGGGAGGAATAATTTCCCCCCCTACCCATCATTGGAGTCAGTGGGAGGAATAATTTCCCCCCCCCCCATCATTGGAAGGAATAATTCCCCCCCCCCCATCATTGGAGTCAGTGGGAGGAATAGTTTCCCCCCCCCCCCATCATTGGAGTCAGTGGGAGGAATAGTTTCCCCCCCCCCCCCATCATTGGAGTCAGTGGGAGGAATAGTTTCCCCCCCCCCCCATCATTGGAGTCAGTGGGAGGAATAGTTTCCCCCCCCCCCATCATTGGAGTCAGTGGGAGGAATAGTTTCCCCCCCCCCATCATTGGAGTCAGTGGGAGGAATAGTTCCCCCCCCCATCATTGGAGTCAGTGGGAGGAATAGTTCCCCCCCCCCATCATTGGAGTCAGTGGGAGGAATAGTTCCCCCCCCCCATTGGAGTCAGTGGGAGGAATAGTTCCCCCCCCCATCATTGGAGTCAGTGGGAGGAATAGTTCCCCCCCCCATCATTGGAGTCAGTGGGAGGAATAGTCCCCCCCCCCATTGGAGTCAGTGGGAGGAATAGTCCCCCCCCCCCCCCCCCATCATTGGAGTCAGTGGGAGGAATAGCCCCCCTCCCCCCCCCATCATTGGAATAGTTCCCCATTGTCAGTGTCAGTAAATATGCCCCACTGTTGCTGGAAGTGGGAGGAATAACACTGCAAGGGCTGGATAAAATCAAGCAAAGGGCTGCATCTGACCCCCCCCCCCTCCCCGGGCCACAGTTTGGAGACCACTGCATTTGAGTTAAAAAAAAAAAAAAAAAAAACACACACACCCTTCAATGGCGGTCACATTCAGACCAACGGCTGTGTCTGTACAGCTGCTGCATCCCGGACAGACATAAATAGGATAGCCTGAATGCAGATACACACACCAGTGCATCCCGTGTCCTGTGTATGAATAGGTACATCACATGAATAGGGCCTAAAGCTCAACTCCAGATAAACAACTAAACAAATAAAGTACATAAAACAAAGCGGTGCCTGCCAAAGGAATCGTATTTCTATCTATGCGGTTGATAGTTACACAGCACAACCCTTGCCTACAGGGCAAGAGGTGCTATTTTTTCTGTTGGGTAACGCCAGTCTTGTTTCTCTCTCACACGATACAGCGAATAGAAAAGCAGCAGACTAATCATTTCTCTGCTCTTTTCTCCAATCAGCCTGCCCCTCATTGGCACTACAGTGCAACTAACTGGCCCCTTGTGCTGCTGTCTCTCAAGTCTGAGCTCTGCTGTATTGGAGACTTCAAAAGGCTGATGTTAAATTGGATTGAGGTTCTTACACTCCTTGCATTTACAAAAATAGATTTGACACATTAATATATACAGCGCTGCCATAATTTGTGTACATGTCTAGGGTTCAGCTTTGCTAAAAAAAAAAATAAAAAAAAACACACCCCACACTAGAAATATTTTGAAACACAATACAAAGTTTAGAAATTAGAAAAGAAGGACAAAACCTTTTTAGCTTTTGTTAGGGTAGGGCACGGGTGTCCAAACTTTTTTCAAAGAGGGCCAGATTTGATGAAGTGAACATGCACGAGGGCCGACCATTTTGCCTGACATTCTTTGAACCATTAAAATTTCATCTAAGTGTGTTCGTCCGAGCAACTAATACACGGCCCAAAAAAAGTGCTCTTTGTGGATGTGTGTGGTGAAGAGATGAACTTGGTCGTGTTATTTGGATATACTGTATATATTTCTTTTGCGGCCCCAACGAATCCCAGAGCGCTGCTCAGGACCAAGGATGAGCTTGGGCGTGTTATTTGGATATACCGTATTTATTGGCGTATAACACACACAGCCTCACATGTGCCACGAATGAAGCCTCACATGTGCCACGAATGAAGCCTGATCTGCAGCCTCGGAGGGCAGAGGGAGGGGGCGGGATGAGTGCCGACAGATTTCAAACAGGAAAATCTATTTTTTACTCTGTGGCCTCTTTAATACAAAGTCCCGCCTCCTATGATAAACAGAACAGTCATCCAATGGCATCCCAGGAGACTGACTTCCAATACAGACGCTGCTGAGTGAACCGGAGATTCTCTTCATGTAATCTGACGGTGCTCGCCCTGTCTCCTCCAAGGCAGCGCCGATAAAAAAAAAAATTTATATATATATATATATATATATATATATATATATATATATATATATATATATATATATATATATATATATATAAAATCTCCTGGGGGCCACAAACAATATATATATCCAAATCCCCTGGGGGGCCATATTAAATCAACAGGGGGGCCGCATTTGGCCCACAGGCCGGACTTTGGACATGCCTGGGGTAGGGGAAAAGTAATGCACACACGATCATTTTTCGGCATTAAAAAAAACGTCATTTAAAATTACCATGTGTGGGCTTCACATAGTTGTTCATCTTCTGAAAACCAACAAAAAATAAAATAATCGAACATGCTGCATTTTTTCACGTCGTTTTAAAAAAAATAAAAATAATTCAGGTTGTAAAAAATTATTGTGTGTGGGCTAAAACGACGTTCTAAACCCGCGCATGCTCAAAAGCAAGTTATGAGACGGGAGCGCTCGTTCATAATGGAGTAAGCACATTCATCACGCTGTAACAGACAGAAAAGCGCAAATCGTCTTTTACCAACATGGAATCAGCTAAAAGCAGCCGAAAGGCGAATAGAACTTCCCCTTTAGAGTGCCGCCGTACGTGTTGTACGTCACCGCGCTTTGTTCATCATTTTTCAAAAACAATGGTGTGTGGGCAACGTAGTTTTTAATGATGAAGTTGGAAAAACTTTGTTTTTTGGACATGCTGAAAAAACAACGTTTTTTTTTTTCATGCCCAAAAGTGATCGTGTGTACGCCGCATTAGAATCACTATCAGTTTTGTATTAGCGTCTGTGCCCCTGCTCGTTTGGAAGCGAGGGGACATCTTCCCAAATGAGACAGAAAAGGTAAACAAAAGTTGAAAGAAGCAACCATTTCTTACTTTCCCATTTTGTTTTTAATTGCTGCCTGGGTGCCCAGCAAGGAATTGCACCACACTTCCTGTTCAGTCTGACAAAAAGATGTTATGGGAAAATTCCCCAGTGGGAACACACAGTACTGAACACATGCCACAAGGTCTAAGGCCTCATGTACACTGCTGCTGGTAAACTTACGTTAAAGCAGAGGTTCGGCCAAGTTTTTATTTTTTTTTCAGCAAGCATCTACAAATACGGCAGCTGCTGACTTTTAAAAAATGGACACTTACCTGTCCAGCGCACCCGTGATGTCAGCAGCCGAGGCTGAGCAATCGCAGCTTCACTGCCCGATTCCCTACTGCGCATGCATGAGGATCGCGGCGCACAGTCACTGGTCCCCGCTCTCTCCTGGGAACAGTGATTCCCAGAAGACAGGGGGGGGGGGGGGGTTATGACATGCCAGGCTGGATTCTCCATGGGGATCCGAACCCGGAAGTGGTGCAAATACCTGCCTCCCTCCCCCCTGAAAGATGTCAAATGTGACACCGGAGGGGGGAGAGGGATCCAAAAAGCGGAGCTTCACTTTTTGTGTGAACCTCCACTTTAAAGGGTTGTTCCAGCCAAATGTTATGTTTATTAAAAGTCAGCAGCTACAAAAAGTGTAGCTGCTGGCTTTTAATAAACATTCACTTACCTGCTCCAGCGTTCCAGCAACGCGCCGGCCGGGGCTCCGCTCCTCTCCCCCCCCCTCCCCAGCCGGCGTCTTAATTCTAAGGGCCCTTTCACACTAGCGGACGAACGGTCCGCTAATTACAAGTCCATTAACGGACTTGTAATGGGCCCCTATGGGAGCGGATCCGTTAGCGGATGATGCATCCGCTAACGTCCGCCAGATCCGCATCCGTTTTTTCTTCCGTTCGGCCAAACGGATCAGATGCAAATGGACAGACGGTGTGCAGGGACCGCCCGACAGCTCAGCGGAGACCACCCGCTGAGCCGACGGACACATGGAGCGGACCGAAAAACGGACCGCTCCGTGTGAAAGAGCCCTAACTGTGGGCACCCACTGCGCATGATTGGACAGGCGATCGTCTAGGACCTGTCAGTGTCCTAGGCAGTCGCCTACAGGGAGGGGCTGCTGTAGGCGATTAAGCTTAATCGCCTAACCAGCCCCTCGGCAGAAGGAGGAAGTCCCACTCCTCCTGAAGCCCCCACTCCCCCCCCAAAAAAAATGTGGCATGTAAGGGGGTGAGGAGTGGATTAAGCGGAAGTTCCATTTTTGGGTGGAACTCCGCTTTAAGGAGCAGTTGGGCATTTTTTTTCAACTGCCCCTGAGCTCTCCTCTGTTATCTTATCAGTACATGTACACAGGGTCGTTTATAGGCAGTTGAGTTTAGTGGCTCTTTCTGGAACCCAAAAAGTGCATTCAGAAGCTGTGTTTAGAGGCATTTCAATCACCAAAACGTGGCTAAAGCCTTTTATTTACAGACTTTCATTTTGACAAAAAATAAATAAAACGCTGATCACCGCCATTACTGAAAAAAAAAAACGTTTTTATTGTAGACGCTAAAACTCTAGCGCAAATCAATATACGCTTTGTGCGATTTTTTTAAAAAAATATGTAGAAGAATACATATCAGCCTAAACTGAGAAATAATAATAAAAAAAAAAAAAACACAATTGTGAAGATTCTAGCAAAAAGTACAAAATACTTTTTTTTTCAAAATTGTTGCACTTTTTGTTTATAGTGCAAAAAAAATAAAAAAATAAAAAAAAACGCAGAGATGATCAAATACCACCTATTTGATAAAAATAAAAAAAAGGGACATCAATTTTGTTTGGGTACAACATTGCACGGCTGCGCAATTGTCAGTTAAAGCGATGCAATGCCGTATCGCAAGAAATAGGCTGTCAGTACATCAACACTGATCAACTTTGAGGCCGCGTACACACGGAGGGACATGTGCGCTGAAACCGTTTCCAGTGGACATGTCTCCTCCGGTTTTTCGTCCGACGGTGTGTACACACCATCGAATGAAAATCCCCTCAGCCAGGGAACGCGGTGACGTTGACGCCGCCACGTCACCAAACGAGGAAGTGAAATACTTTGCGCATGCGTCGAATCCATTCGACGCATGCGCAGAGATTTATGCCCGCTGGTTAGGCGTACTAACCAGCGGACATGTCTCGGCGGACAAATTTCAAAGCATGCTTTGAAATTTGTCCGCTGGGAAAACATGTCCGCTAGCCCGTACACACGATCGGATATGTCCGCTAAAACGGTCCGTCGAACCAGTTTCAGCAGATATATTCGATCGTGTGTACGCGGCCTAAGATATATTACACCACAATTTGTGGACTTTATAAAAAACTAAATATACACGGATTTGGGTACTTTTCACCAAAGAAATGTAGAATACATTTTGGCTTAAATTAATAAATTAATAAAAACAAAGAAAAACGTTTATTTTTATTTTTCAAAATGTTTTGTCTTTTTTTCATCTATTTAGCAAATAAAAAAACAGTGTTGATTAAAATACCACCAAAAGAAAGCTCTATTTATGTAAAAAAGATAAAAATGTATCTTGGGTGCAGTGTTGCATGACCGTGCAATTGTCCTTCAAAGTGAAACAGAGCTGAAAGCTGAAAATTAGCCTGCGCAGGAAGGGGGTAAAAGTGCCCAATATTAAAGTGGTTAAATATATACATCATAAAGGATATAAATCAAGTTTATGTGCATCAAATGCAATTACTAGTCCAGATATGGCCTTGTATATGTAGCAGTGACATCATCACTGTGGTGCACAGAGCCTGTGCAGAAAGAAGAGTTGTGGGAGGGTCCCATCTGGCCCCACCCACTACCTGCAAAAAAACACCGGCAAGGGTGATGATAAGACCAGTCACCCCATACAGAGAAGCTTCTATACAGAGGCAAAAGCTTCACACTGGATTACCCCGCACAGCCTTGTATGCAATATGGTGTAATACTCTAAAACCCAAAAGACTACTTTTCAAGGCCACGGCCTACAAAAAAATTCATAGGGTGATCCCCATTAACATTAGACTGCCCACAATGGCTGCGCTGCTTACAGAAAACCCACGATCTGCTCAAGTAAAATAAGTCAGGGATGAGCTATACAGTGGAAAGTGCTTAGTATACATGGGACAAATGTCGGAAGACATTCGGCGGTTCAATAAAAAAAAAAAAAAAAAATTATTTGTTGCCAGAAATTCCGACAGAAAATGTCCGATGAGGCCTACACACGGTCGAAATTTCCAACCAAAAGCTCCCATGGAACATTTGTTGTCGGAAATTCCGAGCGTGTGTACGCGGCATTACACTCACACCACCTCGAAAAATGCAATGCAAAGCTATGCGTGTGCAAAACACAACAACACGGAGTGCTAGTTATTAGGACAGGGTGCTTGTGTGTGCGTGCCACACAAATGTTTACACTGAAAGGTGAGGTACGTCACAATGGGTGGTTAAGCCTAAACTTGCACGCGATGCTCTTTAGAAACGCCATTTGTACTGAGCCAACATTTTTCCAACCTGGTGGTTGTTTTGGCAGGTTGTCAGGGCTCAAAAAAATGTAACTTCTCACCAAGTAAACAATTCCAAGGACCACAGCTGTGCATAAGTCTTTACAGTGGAGATTCCTAATCTCCACAATTGTTTAAAAAAAAAACACAGTTTTCTAAAAAATACATTTCCACCTCTAGCCTCTTTTAGTCACTTCCCATCTACATGCACTCACTCAAGTGTCGTTATTCTGAACCAGCTTCCCGATAATGACAGGCCATTTGTAGTCTCCAACATAACCGAGGACAGTCATCACCCTGTAACAGGAAGTGCCTGAGCCCTGAGAAGATTTCATTTCACTTCCTGTCCCAAAATCACAACAGAACTTTTCCCAAAGCAATGGCAAAATCCCCAGATGGTTGTCACGGAAACAAGTGTCCTCACTGGAAGAGGTTCCAACTCTTCCCTACGCATTCATCTCAAATCTGAAGAAATATCTGGGCTACACAAAAAAAACCTGCAGAAAAACCTGAAATTGTTAAACTATTTTTTTTTTTACACTCCCTTGTTTTTCCAGATCTACTGCCACGATGGGCACGATTAATGGCCAGTAAAAGTAGGCAGGTGAAAGTAGCATAGCATTCAACACAATCTTAAAGCATTACAAAACACTTACAGTAGGTCAATGTTTGATTTCCCCACTCAACGCATTTCACAGGACAAAGCTCACTTCCTCAGGAGTTAGGGGTTCAAGAGTAATAACATCACTTCATCTACTGTTACCACTAGGAGTCTTAAATGTCATGGTAACAACTCAAAGCAAGAGATTAAATGTCCTGCTGTGAATGGAATGGAGATGGAGATCACATGCAAAAACAACAGGTCAATCTGAAGAAACAAATAAGCCTTGATGGTAGTACAGGGCTAAGAATAATGGATCCTCCATACCAGCCCCATAGGCTATTGTTGCCCAACGTGCCCCTCCCCCTGAACTGCTTACGTTTCCCTAGGAGGTAGGGAAACTGGCAAGATCACTTCCAATTTCCCCGCAATGGCTGGCTACGTACTCGTCCTCTCCTTGAGCTCCAGGCGATCCTTAAAGCGGTTGTAGAGTACATTTTTTTTAATATTTAACTACAGGTAAGCCTATAATAAAACGTACCTGTAGGTAAAAAAAAATCTCCTAAACCTGTACAGTTTAAGAGATATTACCCCTTGCAATGAGCCACTGACTTCAGAGGCGCATGCGCACAGAGGAATCTCCGGACCTTGCCGGAAAAAATTCTCCCGCACGCATGCACGGGAGTGACGTCATTGCGGCTCCAGCCAATCACAGCGCTGGAGCCATGATACCCGGAAGACACGCCAAGGCAACATGTCAGCTCCTTCGACGTGAACCAGGTGAGATACCGACGCCTCGTTCTCAGGTGAGAATTTTAGAATGAGCTAGTATGCTTTTTCATTTAGTGCCGATTACACATATGCAATGCGATTCCAGTGCATGATCAAGCATTGCATACAAATTGCAGGCAGTTCACACTACCCTAAGCGAACCTTAGCGAACCTGTGGATGTCAATACAAAGTAAATGACAACCCCAGGTCAGTTTGCATATGGCAGTGCAAGCTCAGACAGGAATCAAATCGCATGAGGGTTGAACACCCATGCGACCCAATTCCGGTGCAGACAAAAAAAGATCAATAAAAAAGGGGGAGGGGGGTCCTGTATGATTTTGGGCCGAATTATGTGCAAATTCAGCCATACAACCTGTATGGCTAAATTTGCATCACACAGACATTGCATGTGATTTGCACTGCGGTGCGAATCACATGCGATGTCTGTGATTGCATAATGTGTGAAGGGCACTTAAAGACCCTTTCACCCTGACGTTCTGCCTTAGTGCAGTGTACCTGCAGTATTTATACAGGTTACCCATACTCTACTCTCATACACTTCTTTTAAATTGGGCATTTTTTTTTGTGCGTTTACTGAAAGCATACCAAAAGTCCTGCAAGCTGCATCTTTAATGCGCTTTTAGAAAACGCACCAAAACACCCGATCTAATAGAAGTCAATGAGAAAGCATGGGTAACCCTCAGGAAAACCGCAGGCACACTGCACCAAAGCCAGACTGGTAATAATCCACCAATCATGGTGGAGGGAGCAGCAAGAAGAAATGTATTTCCATGGCTGAAAGTGAAGTGTTCCTCATTCACCATCCACACAGCACACCCCCTGTGTACATGACACCACTCATCACTGTGACATTCTACAATGACTCCCCTCTACCACCCAGAGCTATGCTCTGCTTTGCTCCAGCAGGTTGTTTACTTTCCACTTCTAGTCCCTGTAGAGCACCAGTGAGGCATGCTGGGAGTCGGAGTCCCCCGGACACGCTCAGCTTATCCTTTCCAAGCAACCTTGCCTCCATGGGAACTACGACTCCCACAATGCCCCGCGCCCAAGCTCACTTCGCGGATTGTAGTTTCGCACCTTCCTCAATGAATGGAGCCGCTGCAGAAGGGGGGCGTGGAAGGACTACACTTCCCAGCAGACTGTGCGGTAAAGGCAACAGCAGCATCCGACACCAACTTGTGATAACTGCACGGCTGAGGGCATTCTCCGGTGTGCGGGTCAGGGAGGGGTGTCACCGGGGCCGCTCACCTATGTCAATGGCGAAGCGCTTGGCGTTCTCCAGGTTGCGGAATATCTCGTCGGGTGGCAGAGTGATGCTCTTGTCCATGCTGGCTCCACTCTTCTGTCTGCCTCCGCTGGCCGCCATGTTCCTTCTCCAGCTCTGCTCTGTATGGAGTATGATAATAAGGGGGCGGGACTGTCCGCACATGGAAAGGGCACGTGTGTGTGTACATCGCCTGCTGTATGTGGGCGACATTACTGTCAGTCCATGCTGGATCATTATGTTACCTACTTGCCCTACTGACACCATCAATTTTATCAGTGCTGGGACAAGGTCATTTGGTGCCCAGGGCGAAGGAGGCAAACTGCGCCCCCCCCCCCCCAATTATCGTCGCCGTTCATCGTCGTTGCTGTGACTATCTGTGCCTCTCTGGAAATTTCAGCAGGTATTCTTGCCCACTCAGAACCCTTCCCTTTTGCTAAAGGGTACTTCTCGCTTATAAAGGGCTTTTGCAGGAATGAAACATTTTCTCTCATGCTACCCCAAACAGTGTATTTTACATGGGGGGGGGGGGGGGGCTCTTTTTCTTACACTACTTTGAAACAAAGTACCCTAGAAGCCAGTCCTCCTTGCTTCACAGGGGCTTTTCTTTTGACCTTTATGAGAATGTTCTCCTTATTCCCCATTTCCTGCCCCAAAGACATGCATGACTACCTGCCATGTATTATCTTGTTTGACTCCTCTGTCAGAGCCACTGGTCACTGATGCATTAGTAATTGACCAGTAGCAGTAAATTAACCCCTTTGTGCTGCATTAGTTGCATCAGTGTCAGGGTAAGTATTGCACTAATGCAGCACAAAGGAGTTAATTAACTGCCACTCATGAGGAATGTGTACTGTGCAGTGGTGAGAAGTGCATATCACACAAGGCACACACAAAAAATCAGCAAAAGGGACAGTACTTACATTCAATGCAAAGCATCCCTTGTGCTCAGGTATATGCAGCATATAGCCCTGTGTACAGAGTGCAGGGGTTAGGAAAATGTAACAGAGGGTATCGCACAGCATGCAGTGGTAAAGCATATGTAAAATGCAGATCAGCATACAGAATGCAGGGCCCAGGAGTATGTAACGCAAAACCCATTGTACAGAATACAGCATGCAGTAGTACCATCCCAAGGCCTTTAATATGTAACATACAGCCATGCATTACAAACTCTTGCTCACTGAACTCTGTATGCTTTACTGTCCCCCATCCCTGGTCTTCCCCAAGCAAAAATCCCCCTTCCCTCAAGTATTCTACCTCTGTGTCCCCTCCTCCACAGCTCAAATTTGCCCCTCCCCATCAACATCTCACTTCTACACCCCCAGTCCACAACTTACCTCTGCACCCCCATTATCTCTGCACCTCAATCTAAACCTCACCCTAATCCACAGCTCTCACCTTTGCCACCCCCCATATTTCACTTTTGCACCCCCAGCTTCCCCCATGGCTCTCGCCTCTGCACAACCTTCCCCACCCTCCACAGCTCTCACTTTGCACAACCTGCCTTCTGCATCTCTCCACTCTGCACAGGGCTCCCCCTTCCTAGTCCTCCTCTCTCTCTCTCTCTGCACAAATCCACCCCCCTCCACACTTTCCCAGTTCTCCTCTCTGCATACATCCCCCAGCTCTCCCTCATGTGCAAATCCACCCCCAGATCCCCCACTCTGCACGCATCCCCCCATCTCCCCCTCATGTGAAAATCCACCCCCAGATCCCCCACTCTGCACCAGATCCCCCACTCTGCACGCATCCCCCCAGCTCTCCCTCATGTGAAAATCCACCCCCAGATCCCCCACTCTGCACGCATCCCCCCAGCTCTCCCTCATGTGAAAATCCACCCCCAGATCCCCCACTCTGCACGCATCCCCCCAGCTCTCCCTCATGTGAAAATCCACCCCCAGATCCCCCACTCTGCACGCATCCCCCCAGCTCTCCCTCATGTGAAAATCCACCCCCAGATCCCCCACTCTGCACGCTTCCCCCAGCTCTCCCTCATGTGCAAATCCACCTCCAGATCCCCCACTCTGCACGCATCCCCCCAGCTCTCCCTCATGTGCAAATCCACCCCCAGATCCCCCACTCTGCACGCATCCCCCCAGCTCTCCCTCATGTGAAAATCCACCCCCAGATCCCCCACTCTGCACGCATCCCCCCCATCTCTCCCTCATGTGAAAATCCACCCCCAGATCCCCCACTCTGCACGCATCCCCCAGCTCCCCATGTACAAATCCCCCCCAGATCCTCTCTCTGCACACATCCACCCCAGATCCCCTCCATGTACAATCCACCCCAGATCCCCTCTCTGCACACATCCACCCCAGATCCCCTCCATGTACAATCCACTCCAGATCCACTCTCTGCACACATCCACCCCAGATCCCCTCCATGTAAATCCACCCCAGATCCACTCTCTGCACACATCCACCCCAGATCCCCTCCATGTACAATCCACCCCAGATCCACTCTCTGCACACATCCACCCCAGATCTCCTCCATGCTACCCCCCCCCTTCACTGTTCCCTCTCTCAGCACATCTCTCCCCCACACCTTTACAGTGCACTCCTCTCTGCACTTCAGGCTTTGGCAATCCCTCACCTCTTCTGACTGCACAAGTCTCTATGGTATGCACAGCCTTTTTTTTTTTTTTTTTCCAGCAGAGTGCAGAGAGCTCTGCCTGCTGTAGCACAGAACCGAGTAGGAGTTTCAGAGCTCCTCAGCTCAGTGCTGTTATGTACCAATAGAAGCAGCAAGCAGGGACAATCTGCCTCTTCAATCACTTTCAGTAGCTTACAGTGCTGGGAGCAGAATTGGGCTCAAGGGCAGCAGCAGTGAGTGCCCAGAGCTAACAGAGAAAAGCCAGGAGAGGAAGTGAGCTGTGCAGAAAAATTCCTCTACTGGCTATGTGTTACGTGACAAGTCAGAGAGGAGAGGGCTGCCAGAGGTGAAGAAAGTCCTGGCAATACACACACTTTGCTGAACTTCTTCTGGTTCCTCCTCGGCGGCTCCTCTCTCAGCTTCAGTAGCAGCTCTCTACTCTCCTCCTATCCCGCCTCCGGCTGTGAGTGATGTCACGCTGCCAGGACGGGACTACAAGGTCCCTTCATAGGGGGAGAGAGGAGCAGCGCTGACAGGTATGGCTGGTGTGGACGGTGTAGGCGGGAGCAGGAGCGCACTCAGCACATTACAGTATTAAGGTACAATGACTATAGTACAGCTAGCGGCGCCGTCTAATGTGTACAGTGAAGCACACTGCTGGCATTTCACCTGCGCCCCCCTCCTGTCCGCAAATGGTAGCGCCCAGGGCATCCGCTCCTTCGGCCCCTGCCTTGTACCGGCCCTGAATTTTATAATAGATTTGGGGTGCAATAGAGGGTGACCAGACATCCCCAGTTTTAGGGGACAGTCCCCTGATTGAGGACACTGTCCCTGGACCAAGTCTGTCCCTGGTTTTGTCCCCAGATTGGATTTAATAGGGGGCAGGGGCAATTTCAAAGACAGTCAGTGCAGAATAAAATAAAAAAAATAGAATTACACCCCCCACTTTGTATTTTTCCCATTATCTGTGCCCCTTTCTGATGATTATGTGCTGGTCGGAGTGGAGCGAATATTTCTTCCGTTTCGGGCGCATGCCCATTTAGCTTTGCTCACATGTTCTTCTGCCTTGGCACAAATCTTGTCCAGCCACCTGCTTATCTCCTCGCCTTCCCTGGGGGAGTGATCTTCCTCCGCTCCCCACCCAGTAGTAGCCGGGGCCCGAAATGTAAGACTTGAGAGGCTGTAAAGGCGGGCGGCAATGGACAGAGAGTCGCTGATTGTTGTCATTACTAGTAAACAAAAAATATGTCCCCGGATTTCATTTTAAAAATCTGGTCACCTTAGTGCAATAGGCTGCGAACACCTATGATTGTGAGTCACTTTTCAGGTGATGATGAGATCTGCTTCCCTCCTCATATAGGACATTGTATGGGACTGTCACCTGTGTGTGTCCTGGGACATACAGTGCAGAAAATAAGTATTTGAACACCCTGCTATTTTGCAAGTTCTCCCACTTGGAAATCATGGAGGGGTCTGAAATTGTCATCGTAGGTGCATGTCCACTGTGAGAAACATAATCAAAAAAAAAAAATCCAGAAATCACAATGTATAATTTTTTTAACTATTTATTTGTATGATACAGCTGCAAAGAAGTATTTGAACACCTGAGAAAATCAATGTTAATATTTGGTACAGTAGCCTTTGTTTGCAATTACAGAGGTCAAACGTTTCTTGTTGTTTTTCACCAGGTTTGCACACACTGGAGGAGGGATTTTGGCCCACTCCTCCACACAGATCTTCTCTAGATCAGTCAGGTTTCTGGGCTGTCGCTGAGAAACACAGAGTTTGAGCTCCCTCCAAAGATTCTCTATTGGGTTTAGGTCTGGAGACTGGCTAGGCCACGCCATAACCTTGATATGCTTCTTACAGAGCCACTCCTTGGTTATCCTGGCTGTGTGCTTCGGGTCATTGTCATGTTGGAAGACCCAGCATCGACCCATCTTCAAAGCTCTAACTGAGGGAAGGAGGTTGTTGCCCAAAATCTCGCAATACATGGCCCCGGTCATCCTCTCCTTAATACAGTGCAGTCGCCCTGTCCCATGTGCAGAAAAACACCCCCAAAGCATGATGCTACCACCCCCATGCTTCACAGTAGGGATGGTGTTCTTAGGATGGTACTCATCATTCTTCTTCCTCCAAACACGGTTAGTGGAATTATGACCGAAAAGTTCTATTTTGGTCTCATCTGACCACATGACTTTCTCCCATGACTCCTCTGGATCATCCAAATGGTCATTGGCAAACTTAAGACGGGCCTTGACATGTGCTGGTTTAAGTAGGGGAAACTTCCGTGCCATGCATGATTTCAAACCATGACGTCTTAGTGTATTACCAACAGTAACCTTGGAAACGGTGGTCCCAGCTCTTTTCAGGTCATTGACCAGCTCCTCCCGTGTAGTCCTGGGCTGATTTCTCACCTTTCTTAGGATCATTGAGACCCCACGAGGTGAGATTTTGCATGGAGCCCCAGATTGACAGTCATGTTTAGCTTCTTCCATTTTCTAATGATTGCTCCAACAGTGGACCTTTTTTCACCACGCTGCTTGGCAATTTCCCCGTAGCCCTTTCCAGCCTTGTGGAGGTGTACAATTTTGTCTCTAGTGTCTTTGGACAGCTCTTTGGTCTTGGCCATGTTAGTAGTTGGATTCTTACTGATTGTATGGGGTGGACAGGTGTTGCCATCACAACGGGCACCCCATTGTGATGGCAATCAAATTTATAAATCGCGGAGGCCTCCGCAATGACTCCTGGGAACAATGAGGGGGTGCCAGGATCTGGGGGCTTTCAGGTTCCGATAAGCCCACTCCCGGGAGACCCCCACAACCACTGCCCAGGGTTGTGGGGAAGAGGCCCTTGTCCCCATCAAAATCAAAGCATAATGGAGCCGGCAATTCTGGCGAAAAAGACTTGATAATGTTTTTTTCCAATATGACCATGTACAAAATGGTAATGCTAACACGTTTTGGCTGGAGCCTTGTTCACAGCACAACACACAATATCAAACTACACATATATATATATATACAATTAACCACTTAAGACCCGGACCATTATGCAGGTAAAGGACCTGGCCCCTTTTTGCGATTCGGCACTGCATCGCTTTACCTGACAGTTGCGCAGTCCTGCGATGTGGCTCCCAAACAAAATTGGCGTTCTTTTTTTTCCCACAAATAGAGCTTTCTTTTGGTGGTATTTGATCACCTCTGCGGTTTTTATTTTTTGCGCTATAAACAAAAATAGAGCAAAAATTTTGAAAAAAATGCAATATGTTTTACTTTTTGCTATAATAAATATCCCCCAAAAATATATAAAAAAAATGTTTTCTTCTACATATTTTTGGTAAAAAAAAATCACAATAAGCGTTTAGTTTTATGGCTTTTTTATAATATTTTTTTTTTACTAGTAATGGTGGCGATCAGTGATTTTTTTCATGACTGCGACATTATGGCGGACACATCGGACACTTTTGGCACATTTTTGGGACCATTGTCATTTTCACAACGAAAAGCGCTATAAAAATGCATTGTTTACTGTGAAAATGGCACCGGCAGTGAAGGGGTTAAGGAGGGGGCGCTGTAGGGGTTAAGTGTGCCCTAAGGGAGTGTTCTTACTGTGTGGGGGGCGTGGCTGTGCGTGTGACGTCACTGATCGTCGTTCCCTAACATGGCACAGACGATCAGTGACAGCCACACTAGGAAGAACGGGGAAGGTTTGTTTACACTTACTTTTCCCGGTTCTTCTGCTCTGTGACCTGATCGCATGACACCAGCGGCGATCGGGTCAGCCCATCTCTAGTGATCATACAAGAACACGCGACACACCACTAGAAGAGGGCGAGCCCAGCGCAATCTCCGAGGGTGGAGGATACGCATCCCGCCCACTCAAACTTAATTGCAGTGCTGGAAGAAAGCAAGTGGAAGCAGGCTCCATCTTGGGGATGCTCTTCCAGTCCTTCTAAGAGCTGGAAGCACCTGAAACTGCTGGGGGAGGAGGTAGGGGAAGGTGATTTGTCCCACTAATATGCATGTCATTCATGATTGGCAATTATGGGTGATTAGGGTATGCCCACACACCTGCCACACCCTATGCGCACAACCATAATAAGGAGCTTTGCACTTTGAAATAAACTTGCCATAGAAACATACTTCCTCTGTGACCAGCCTGGAGCCATTGCAACAGCCTTTTAATTATACAGGCCATTCTAGTATGGTGTGTGAGAGGAATATACCACATCTCGGGTCATGTAAGGGGACAATGTGATGGGAACATCTGATCTAAAGGGGGTGCTCTGACAGGGACATCTGATGTAAGGGGTTACTTGGATGGGGACATCTGAACTAAAGTGGGTGCTCTGATGGAGACATCTGATGTAAAGGGACATCTAAAGTAAGGGAGTACTCTGATGGCCAGACCTGATGTAAGGGGGCACTTTGATGGCAACATCTGATCTAAGGGGGGCGCTCTGATGGGGACACCTGATGTAATGGAGAGCTCTGATTGGGACATCTGATTTAAAAGGGGTGCTCTACTGAAGACACCTTTTGTAAGGGAGCACTCTGGCGGGGACACCTGATGTAAGGGGGTGCTTTGATGGGGACATCTTATCTAAAGGGGGGCTCTGATGAGGATATCTGATGTAAGGAAGTACTCTAATTGAGACACCTGATGTAGGGGGGCACTCCTATAGGGAAACCTAATGTAAGGGGTTACTCTGATGGGGACACCTGATGTAGGGGGGTACTCTGATGGGGACACTTGATGTAGGGGGTACTCTTATAGGGAAACCTGATGTAAGGGGGTACTCTGATGGGGACACCTGTTGTAAGGTTACACTCTGATGACAACATCTGTTGTAAAGTGGCACTATAATGGGGGTCATCTGATCTAAAGGGGGATGCTCTGATGTGGACATCTGATGTAAGCAGGTGCTGTGATGGGAACACTTGTTGTAAGGGAGAGCTCTGATGGGGACATCTGATCTAAAGGATCTGATGGAGATACCTGATGTAAGGGGGTGCTCTGATGGAGATACCTGATGTAAGGGGGTGCTCTGATGGAGATACCTGATGTAAGGGGGCGCTCTGATGGAGATACCTGATGTAAGGGGGTGCTCTGATGGAGATACCTGATGTAAGGGGGTGCTTTGATGGGGACATCTGTTGGGAGTGCTCTGATGAAGATACCTGATGTAAGGGGGCACTCTGATGGAGATACCTGATGTAAGGGAGTGCTCTAATGGAGATACCTGATGTAAGGGGGTGCTCTGATGGAGATACCTGATGTAAGGGGGTGCTCTGATGGAGATACCTGATGTAAGGGAGTGCTCTAATGGAGATACCTGATGTAAGGGGGTGCTCTGATGGAGATACCTGATGTAAGGGGGTGCTTTGATGGGGACATCTGATGGGAGTGCTCTGATGGAGATACCTGATGTAAGGGGGCTTTTTCGAGTTGTGTTGTCATCAAATTAATTTTTTTTCTTAAAATGGTACATTTACTCAGTTTAAACTTTTGATATATTTTCTATTGTGAATAAAATATGAGTTTATGAGATTTGAAAATCATTACATTCTGTTCTGTAGAATGCCCCAACTTTATTGCAGTTGGCATTGAATAAAAAGCCTGTTTCTGGGTGCAATCAAAATACACCTCCCTAATTTCTCCCCTACAGATAACCAATCTGCAATGTGTGTCTATCCATTATTTAAAGGATGTATAGCATTCAATCACATAAGTATAGGTTGTTCAATTGTTAATAGACATGTCTATTATTTCACCATTGGTGGGAGCAGAGAGTGCTACTTCTTTGAGTTTCATACACTGGCATGAGATGTGATATCTATGAAGCAAGGCAAGTCCAATTAATGGTGAAAGCCCAAATTAGATTCTTCTACATGCCTTTCCAAAGACACCGCACCAAGAACAGGGAGGTTAGCTGCAAAGAGTATTGAGTGGTACACTATATTAGATATGTTCTCAAAAATGGCCACAAGAGGTCACTCTTCTCACCCTGGGTCCTGCCTGTTTTGCAGTTAGCATTGCTGGGTTGATTTACTAAAACTGGCGAGTGAGAAATCTGGTGCAGCTCTGAATATAAACCCAATCAACTTCCAGTTTTTAGGGATTTTTTTGTCTAATTGAAGCTAATTAGCTACCGTGCACAGCATCACCAGATTTTTCACACTCTCCAGTTTATGTAAATCAACCCCTGTGAAATTTAATAGAAATTCCTGGATGGCAGCCCTTATGCACTGCTATATGTATTGAGGTACATCTGTTCTAGCCTGCACATCTAATAAAAGGTGCTAATACTCTAGCACACAGGTGTCAAACACAAGGCCAGCGGGCCGAATCAGGCCCTCCATGCCAATTAATGTGGCCCTTGCACCTCTCCTGCAGGTGCAGGAGAGCTCTAGCCCTCCTATGGTCCTCCTCCAGACCCTGTACTTTCTGCTTTCATGCAATACATCCATCTTCTTCCCAGCAGCAGCATAAGGTAAGGGGTACACTGTGATGTAAGGGAGGGTGGGGGACTCAACTTCTGATAGTGGGGTGGCTCTTGACATCTAATGTAAGGGGAGGGAATGCGCTGGACATCCAATATTACAGATACAATCAGTCCTTTTGAGGGCAATCATAATGCTGATGCGGCCCACAATGAAATTGAGTTTGACACCCTTGTTCTAGCAATAATATAGGTGCTACCATCCAGGAATTTCTATTTATTGGTAATAAGATGCTAAGAGATGCTCCTACACCTCTTATTTCTGCATTTCCAGGATTCCTGGGACTTCCACAATTCCTGCCAGCACTTCCAGTACTTTCAATAGCACTTGCAGAATCCCTAGCAGGATTTCATTATCATTTTCAGTATTTAGGCTGGCCATACATTATACAATTTTCATGTACAATTTTCCTTTTGATTTACCAAAACCATTTAATACGAGGTCAAACCTAAACAAATTGAATTTGCATGCAGGCAGGCCCTTGCAGACATAGCTGAATGTAAATCTAGGCCCAGATTCACACTGAGCTGCGGGAATGTACCTGTGCGAGTTCAGCTGAGCTCACAGGATTTCATGTCTGTTCCGATTTCAGCGGCGATTTCACAGACATTTGTGCGGGATTCTACACAGATGTCAATGGAAATCTCAACCTAAAATCGCAAAAAGTAGTATAGAAACTAAATTTTGAAAGCGGTGCGGTGACGCAAATATGGCGTTGCACCGATTAGGACTGTGCTATTGCTGGAAAATGCCGCCGATTTGACATGTCAAATCGCACCTGTGTGAACCAGGGCTTAAAGCAGAGCTCCACCCTAAAGTGGAACTTCCACTCATCGGATTCCCCCCCCCCCCTTCCGGTGCTACAATTGGCACCTTTCAGGAGGGAGGTGCAGATACCTGTCTAAGATAGGTATTTGCACCCACTTCTGTGCATACAGACTGTGGGTAGTGGGTCACTTCTTGGTATGCCCCCCGTTGTGTTCTGGGAAACACACGGCTCCCAGAACACAACGGTGATCAGTGAAAGAAGTGCAGTGCTGCTCGCACATGCGCAGTAGTGAACCGGGAAGTGAAGCCGGAACTTCCTGATTCCCTCACCCATGATGGCGGTGGGGGCAGCCGAAAGACGAGCAACCGTTCGTCTTCTGCTGCCGATGTCGCTGGACTCCAGGACAGGTAAGTGTCTCAATATTAAAAGTCATCAGCTGCAGTATTTGTAGCTGATAGGTATGTGTAGTGCTTATAAGTATTTGTAGCTGCTGGCTTTTAATAGCGGAGCTCTGCTTTAAGCAAAATTAACAAGAAAATTGTATAATGTGTGGGCAGTTTTACAGTGGTGCTCACAGAATCCTTGCCAGGACTACCAGTGCTCTCTGAAACAATTCTGGGCATGCCCTCTTACCCAAAGGATATTTGAATATCAGCCCTGGAAGTGTCTGGTGCTGTGTCTCCTTGCCATCTACCTTGTTTGTGCAGAAGAGCTGTATTATCCTTCTGATTGGCTATTTTTATGCTGATCCGGATTCACCTGACTACGCTTGTTTGCTGCCTGTCCTGCCCCCAATCTGAACCTAACCTTTGATTGCCAACTGCCTCAACCCCTGCCAGGACCTAACCATACATGTTTAGATCCCCTAGTGCAGGGGTCTCCAAACTTTCGAAGCAAAGGGCCAGTTAACTGCCCTTCTGGCTTTAGAGGGGCCAGACTTTGGCCAGTCGGAGTAGAAAATGCCCCCGGCAACAGTGCTCCATCATTGGTTTTAATGGGAGAAATAGTGCCCCATTGTTGGTATCAATGAAAGAATAGTGCCCCATTGATGGTGTCGGTAGAGGGAAAGGGAGAATGGTGCCCCATCATTGGTGTCAGTGGATGGAATAGTGCCCCAAGGGCCAGATAAAAGCAAGCAAAGGACCACATCCGGCCCTTGGGCCGCAGTTTGGAGATCACTGCCCTAGTGTAATGGTCGCCACATCATAGCCTTTCTTGTCCTGCTCACCCCTTAGTACTGTGATACTGTGGCCATGACCTGGTACCAGCACACAGCAAAACCCACCATCAGCCCTTTATAACCATACCATTTCATTGTCTCCTCTGTAACTGCAGCTTTTTCACCCTTTTTGCCCTGAGCTGCAGACTTTATTCCAGATAACCACATATATCATTTTTTTTAAATGTAAAATAATGCAGACCAGAAGTCAGGGATTTCAGTTTAGGGAATATTTTATTTTGATTTGAATATTCCTTGAGTATTTTGGACTGTTTCACAGTGCCTGTGTATATAACACACACAACAATATTCTTTAAGAATGAGAAATACAATGTAACATATGAAACTGCATCTGCAGCTACAATGCAAAAAATATTTTTTTACAAATCCTTTTTATACCTAAAATCATCTTTACAAAAGACACAACGTGAACAACGCACAGCTGATGTAAAATAACATCAGCGTTAACACAACATTTTGTCTTCTGCATCCAGAAGACATTACACTTAATACATATCAACTTTATAAAAGTTACTGTTAGGAGACAGGTACACTTTGCCTCCCTTTACTGTTGTGAAACTACAACTTCTAGCAAGGCAGGCTGGTTCTTGTAGTTCAACAAGAGCTTCCAGAGCAAGCTTGCTCCATACTAAGTTAGGACTTCATTCTGGAGACTAAAATCGACGATCCACAGAATAAAGTCCTTGGCTAGATGCCAATAGCATTGCTATATACTTGGGCATTTCTTGAGGAAATACAGGTTAAAGCACTTGTTAAACAAATGCATTGAGAAAAGTCATTTACAATACTTGTTTTTCCCATTAGGATTACTACAAATAAGAATAAGAAATCACAAATATTATAGAAAATCAGACTTTTTTTACTGTCAAACTTCTTAGAAGTTACTTTTTCCTAATGAAGGAGATGGAGCAGGTGATGCTTCTTACGTTGTCTAATGCTCCCCTATATTATATTATTATTATAATATAAACCACATTTACAAATATTATAGAAAATAAGACTTTTTTTAACTGTCAAACTTCTTAGGTGCCGTACACACGGCAGAGAACCTCGACGGGCAGAACACATCGTTCCGCCCGTCGAGGTTCTCTCCCAGCCGTCGAATTCGGCGACCCGCCCGTCGGGAATGGCAACCAGCCATTCTTCCAGGCGGGCCGTCGAGGAAATAGAGAGCGTGCTCTCTATTTCGGCTCGACGGGCTTCCCGACGGGAAGCTCGCTGAGACCGTACACACGGCCGAGGTCCTCGCTGGAATGTGCATTCCAGCGAGGTTCTCGCTGGTTTTCAGCGAGAACCTCGGCCGTGTGTACGGCGCCTTAGAAGTTACTTTTTCCTAATGAAGGAGATGGAGCAGATGATGCTTCTTACGTTGTCTAATGCTCCCCTATATTATATTATTATTATAATATAAACCACATTTACAAATATTATAGAAAATAAGACTGTTTTTTTAACTGTCAGGCCGCGTACACACGGCAGAGAACCTCGACGGGCAGAACACATCGTTCCGCCCGTCGAGGTTCTCTCCCGGCCGTCGGATTCGGCGACCCGCCCGTCGGGAATGGCAACCAGCCATTCTTCCAGGCGGGCCGTCGAGGAAATAGAGAGCGTGCTCTCTATTTCGGCTCGACGGGCTTCCCGACGGGAAGCTCGCTGAGACCGTACACACGGCCGAGGTCCTCGCTGGAATGTGCATTCCAGCGAGGTTCTCGCTGATTTTCAGCGAGAACCTCGGCCGTGTGTACGGGGCCTTAAACTTCTTAGAAGTTACTTTTTCCTAATGAAGGAGATGGAGCAGATGATGCTTCTTACGTTGTCTAATGCTCCCCTATATTATATTATTATTATACTATAAACCACATTTACAAATATTATAGAAAATAAGACTTTTTTTAACTGTCAAACTTCTTAGAAGTTACTTTTTCCTAATGAAGGAGATGGAGCACGTGATGCTTCTTACGTTGTCTAATGCTCCCCTATATTATATTATTATTATAATATAAACCACATCTACAAATATTATAGAACCTCAGTACTTGGTACAGAGGAATCAAATAGCATGAACATTATCACAAATAATACACACTCATAAAACCTTGCAAAGGTTAACGTCTCTGAGTCCTTTTTAAGTTACAGAGATGTCTCTCTCTTCAAAGAGAGATGTTATACTGTAATCCCAAGGGATAACCTGATGCTTTACAGTCTTTGCTGCTGTTAAGTTTTTGTTGCTGTATCCAAGCATACTGATGAAAAATGAACACAGTTCCATACCGACAGAGGTCCACGTGACTTATTTTAAGCCATATCTGTCCCTCTTTGGTTGTAGAGTCCAGACCACGTCACCAAGGCCTCCATATCTTGACTGGGCTGCTTGATGCCGTGGCTTGCTTTGAATCGCTGGAAGACGCAAGATAAGGAAAGACGGGAACCTTTTGAGGCACGGTCAAGTGGTTAAGCAACTTTTTCTGGGCCTCTCCACTTTCTGGATAATGGCACAGGAACTGCAACGCTTCTGTAACACACCAGGAATATCCTTGGTTGTAATCCCGTTGTAAATGTTCCATGCTGACCGTTTGACGTTGATCTAGAATAATAATACAATCCATTAGACTTATGTGCAAGAGGTTTCACTTAAAAGCAGCATCATTAGATGGGACGTGTGTTAGGAGTTTAAATAAAAGAATGAAACTTACTTTTTTGTTGTTGTAAGTAGTTGACCGCCATCTCCAGTATATCAGCTTTCTCTAGCTTGACATTGGGTTGCTGTTTGTGGAACTCTTTTTCCAAGAGAGCCTTCAGATGTTCAATGCTGCTGTTGATTCTGTCTCTACGCATCTTCTCCACAATGGGTTTTCTTAGCTAGGAAAATAAATAAGAAAAATACATTAATTAACCATTCGCAATACATGGAGAGCAGACAGCCATGTTGATTGGCTACTATAAGTTACTGTCATGCTGTTTGCCATTGGTTATCAGAAATGAAACTTACTTTGTTTTTTTGCTTTGGGGAAAGATGGTCCACAGGAACGCTTGTAGGAGCCATGGTCCAAAGTATATGAGTAGCTGCGGCTGCTCTAGTGATGAGCTAGGAGCGATGTGAGACGCACAGCCAGCTCTCCCCTATTTATACTCCAGAGCTTGCATACAAATGCCTGAGTCCCAAACTTGTCAGACTTTCCCACACTCGTATAGCCAATACATGCATTCAGCAGCACAATAGGAGAGGCATCTATTACAGCATGGTAAATTGACTGTGAATTGCCTGAGGATAATACCATGCTCCCAGCGGAGCAGGTGGAGAGTGTGTTAGACAATAGGGACAAGCTTTAGAATGAGGTGGGAGAATGTGGGAAAGAGCTTCCCACCACTGTAATCAAACTGATTCCCAATGAGAACATAGATGGGGCAGCATGCTGCTCTTTTTGAAGTGTGCCTGTCACACACGTATGCCGAAACCAGATGTTGTCGACCTGGGCACACATCTTGGTTCATCATCCTGTGATTCACATCAGCTATAAAAAATAAATACAAGTGTCTTCAATTAAGAATTGTTGCCCAGAGCTGCAAATCAGTTGGACCAGTGAAAAAGGAATCCAAGTAAATTGTTGTACATTAACGCACAGTTCCTATGGAATTAGTGCAAACATAAAAATCAAACAAATCGAATGAAATGTACTTGCCAGAAAATTATTGTCCAATACAACTGTTCAAGACAAGAGTCCATATCAATCAATGTTTAATGCCGCGTACACATGACCGTTTTTCATGTCATGGAAAAAAATGAAGTTTTTCTCGATGTGATTCCTTTCAAGCCTGCCTTGCATACACACAATCGTGATAAAAAAGCGCGGTGACATACAACATGTACGACGGCACTATAAAGGGGAAGTTCCATTCGAATGGCGCCACACTTTGGGCTTGATTATGCAAATTTACCTTCTCATAACTTGCTTCTGAGCATGCACGTTTTTTTTTGCCCCCTCATTAAAGCCTACACACGACCATTTTTCAGAAAAACGACAACGTGAAAAATGAAAAATGCTCTGGAACCTACACACGATCGTTTTTAATGACCAGTTTAAAAAATTGCATTTTTCTCATCATGAAAAACAGTTGTGTGTACGCGGCATTATAGTCACAATTGTGAGGCATGTAATAAGGATATCTGCCAATACACTTTCATGTTCTCTGCCTGCAAAATACACCAGAAGCTGCTTCCAAGTTCTGGTACTTTGCTACATTATACTGCCTTCTTAGATATGTGGTAACATAGTAAGAGTAAAAGTGCTCACATGGTTTTAATACATGTGTTAATGTGTGATCCAAGCAAAAACTTTCAGAGCCTCTAAAAAATGTTTTTATTGTGCAAAGGTCCCAATGGAGAGAATTTGCCCTGCTTTCTGTCCCCATAATTCAAATATCTAATATAAGGTCCACGCTGTGATAAAGGAGTCTGCTAGCAAAAAGGTTGATATATAGAATAACCCTTGGGCCACGTACACACGATCAAATCTATCTGCTGGAAACGGTCGGCCCGACCGTGCCAGCAGACAGATTCGACCGCGTGTACGGGCGAGCCGACGGATTTGGCCACCCGACAGATGTCAAAGCATGCTTTGAAATCTGTCGGCTGGGAACCCATCCGCCCGACATGTCTGCTGGTTAGTACGCTAACCAGCAGACATGTCTTCTCGCACACGCGCTGAATGGTTTCGACGCATGCGCGGAAGTGTTTTACTTCCTGGTGCGGTGACGTGGCGGCTTCAACGTCACCGTGCCGTCTGGCGGCGGGAATTTTGGTTTGATCGTGTGTACACGATCAAACCAATATGTCCCCAGCAGACAGATTTGTTCAAATCGGTCAGCCCGACTGATTTGAACAAATCTGTCTGCTCGTGTGTACAGGGCCTAATGCCCCGTAGACAAGATCCGATTTTCCGTCGGAATAAACTCCGAAGGGTTTTTCTGACGGGAATCCATTCAAGTTGTCTTGCATACACACTGTCACACCAAATTCCAACCGTACAACACTACGGCGAGCTGAGAAAAATGAAGTTCAATGCTTCCGAGCATGCGTCGACTTGATTCTGAGCATGCATATTTTTTTCTCTGTCGGAGTTCCATACAGACGAATGGAATTTCCAATAGATTTTTTTTTCATCTGAAAAACAGAGAACATGTTCTCTTTCTAAGTCAGTCGGAATTCTCAATGGAAAAACTTAGATGGGGCACACACACAGTGGGAATATCGGATGAAAAAATTCCGTCTGACTTTTTCCATCGGAAATTCCGATTGTGTGTACAAGGCATAAGGAACCATAAAGATAATCATCTGCAGCGCCACACAATCAGAATGCAACAATTAATTACAAGGACATATATCTATATAAAGTGGATAAATCCACATAAATATTAATACTGTACATTAATCCTAAAGCGCAGTATAATATCACAATACAAAAAAGTATAAAAGTGCATAAAGTGCAAAGAAGTCCTGCATAGTGCAAACAACATATGATTTATAATTCCTCCACCAACAACTCAGATTGTTGCCAGACTCTTTTCAGTGTAAAGAAGCACCAGCTACCACCTCATGAAATAAACACTCACTAGAAAATGTGCAACACATACACTGTATACATTTGTTGTTTGGACTATACAGGACTTTTCGGCACTTTATGCACTTTACATATATACTTTATTTTTATTGTGATATTATACTGCGCTTTGGGATTAATGTACAATATTTATATTTATGCAGATTTTTGCACTTTATATAGATATGTTATTAATTGTTGGACTTTGTGCTTAAAGCGGAGCTCCATCCAAAAAGGGAATTTCCACTTTAAGCACTCCTCTCTTTTCCCCTGCCTTATTTGACATGTCACTTTTTTTGGAGAGAGCGGGTACCTAGTTTTGATAGGTACCCACTCCCACTTCCACTCGGATAGCCTAGGCCAGTAATGGCGAACCTTGGCACCCCAGATGTTTTGGAACTACATTTCCCATGATGCTCAACTACACTGCAAAGTGCATGAGAATCATGGGAAATGTAGTTCCAAAACATCTGGGGTGCTAAGGTTCGCCATCACTGGCCTAGGCGATCTGAGCCGGAGTTCTTCTCTTCCCCTCCCTCCCTGCAGACCTCTGGGACACATCACAGGTCCCAGAAGACTGCCACAGCTCCCAGAAGACCTGTCAAAAACAGAAGACTGTCTTTGACAGGTATCCTGTTCCCATTTCCAGGAGTCCACGCCATGGCCCATGATGTCACCGCGGGGCTCCCTCCTCCTCCCCCTGTGGCCAGGTCAGAAGGAGAGAGGAGTGGGGCCTCGCGCATGCACAGCAGGGTTCCCGGCGTGAAGCTGTACACTGCAGCTGCAATGGTGGTGGCAGCAACTAACAGCTGATGATAACTCCAGCTGCGGTGCTGACATCGCTGGACTCCAGGACAGGTAAGTGTATAATTATTAAAAGCCAGTAGCTGCGGTATGTGTAGCTGCTGGCTTTTAATTTGTTTTGTTTTGGGCGGACCTCCGATTTAAGAGTGTGCATGGAGCCTACGAGTGTAACATTTGTGGCCAGCCAAAGTGCTTGGAAATAGATATCTGCCATCCAATGCTTGGATGTAGGATCAGCAGACTGGGCTGTCTGTGTGGCATCATATATAACAGTGATGGCAAACCTTGGCACTCCAGATGCTTTGGAACTACATTTCCCACGATGCTCAGGCACTCTGAAGTGTGGTGGAGCATCATGGGAAATGTAGTTCCAAAACATCTGGGGTGCCAAGGTTCGCCATCACTGATATATAATATCTTTAAGCTGACATTTTCAGAAGAGACGTATACTGGGCATGGTGAAAGACTGCACAATATATATGTTCTTCTTTTGAGAGATATAATATAAAGGTGTCATCTGGAGTATCAGTCTGTCTTGCATACATGCAGGTGTAACTATCTAAGCACCATCGTTTACAAAATTTCCAACTGCCATTTATCTTTTGGAATTTAATAGTAAAATGAGCACTAGTATTTTTGTGTCTGTCGTGTAAAATTATCTTCAACCTGACAAAAGCTGCAGTTCAATCCACAAAATTCATTCAGACAGCTCATTTGTACCAATGCAGCTTAAATATTGGACCTTATTGGATATCAAAGGCAGAATGTGGGAATTGCAAACCGCCAACAGATAAACGGGGTCTTTATTGTGACATTCCCATAAGCCTACGCTAATTTGCATTACCATGGTACATCAAACAGGCCCTTGTACTTTCCTTTTAACAATGCCACGTTAATAAGCTACCTAACCCTCGAGTACATCCAAACTTCATATGACATGCTTGGCACTGGGGTGTGATTACAAGCACCTTAACATTCATTAGATAAGACTGAAGTCTGAGTTTCAGTTCCCACGCACTTAGAAAACATCTTGTGAGCCCTCTGGTATGTGAACTCATTTCTAGACATTTAATCTTCATTTTGGCTGCATCCTTTAATAGCTATGCCAGTTCATTCTATAAAGCGAGAGCTACGCCATACTTTGTCAGGCATGGTATGGGACCCTGCATACCAAAGAAAACATCAAGGTGGTCCATTGGCCTTTCAAAACCATTACGCAGATGTCTCCAAAGTTACAGCTAGGCACACTTTATTAGCATTGGATCAAACAGCCATAATATACTGGTAGTCATTTTTGTATTTAACTTGCCAACTAGAAGCTGGGGTGGCATATGAGGCATTTCTGGCTCCTGACTCATCCAACCAGTCATTGCTATTAAAATGCATTTGTTTGTGTTTATTTTCACATGGCTTTAGCTTTGCCTTGTGCAAGGTTCAGGGATGACTGTTAAAGTGCATCTATGGCCAAAATGTAAATTCATATATTCTTTTCCACATTGTACTTCATAGCTTGCTTACTTGCTTTCCATAGTGTAATTCATAGCTTGCTTACTTACACTTCTCTGGTGTAAAAATTGACTTTTTTGTGCTAAATTTTTTTTTAGAATCCCAAAACATTATAAATATATATTTAAAGTGATATTAAAGGTTTGCATTTAAAAAAAAAAAATAACAAACATGTCATACTTACCTCCACTGTGCAGCTTGTTTTGCACAGAGTGTCCCTGATCCTCCTGTTCTGGGGTCCCACAGCAGCTCTCTCGACTCCTCCCCACCTCAGATAACCCCCTCTGGGTATCGTTCTCCCAAGGGGGTTACCTTGCAGGCGAGCCCCCGGTGCCTGAGCCACTGGATTTGATTCACAGCAGCGCAAACCAATAGCTACATTGCTATCAATCTATCCAATGAAGAGCCGAGAAGCCTGGGCAAAAGAAGAATGCAGGACTTTCCCAGGCTCAGGTAAGTAAAACGTGTGTGGGGGGGGGGGGCGGTGATCGTAAAAAAAAATTCACCTTAGTGCAGGGGTTACGCCGCCGTAATTTCAAATGTGCGCTGTCGTATCTTTACGCCGATTGAGGCCTCGTACACACGACCGAGGAACTCGACGGGCGAAACACATCGTTTTCCCCGTCGAGTTCCTTGTTCGGCTGTCGAGGAACTCGTCGAGCCAAATTTTCCCTTTCCTGTCGAGGAAAAAGAAGACATGCTCTCTTTTTGGCTCGACGAGTTTCTCGACAGTTTTCTCGGCGAAGAGTGTACACACGACCGGTTTTCTCGGCAGAATACATCTCCCATCAAGTTTCTTGATGGATTCTGCCGAGAAAACCGGTCGTGTGTAAGCGGCCTCACAAAGCGAGATACGTCGAAAAATAGGCTTCCTCCGCCCGACATAACTTGCCTACGCCGGCGTATCGTGGGCGCATAGTTACGCTGGATGCATTCAGCGTTCCCATTATAAATATGCAAATGAGTAAGATACGCCGATTCAGAAACGTAGATGCGCCAGGCCTCTTCATATACGCGATTTGCGTAAGGCTTACGTCCGGCATAAAGTTACCCCTCATATAGCAGGCACAGCTAATGCTAAGGTATGGGCTAGGGAACAACGCCGTCAAATTTTACGTCACGTACGCCGTTTACGTAGTACTACGTGAATAGGGCAGTGCGTAGGTTACATTCAGGTCGTAGGCATTGCGCCAACGAATCTTAGTGAGTATATGCGACGTGATTCTGAGCATGCGCGCGCATGCCCAGTTCGACCGGACATTCATTTGCATGGGGTCACGCTTAATTTAAATAGATGACGCCCACCTCCTTCCTACTTTGAATTGGGCGGGCTTACGTCGGCCAATTTACGCTACGCTGCCGCAACTTACGGAGCAAGTGCTTTGTAAATACTGCACTTGCCTCTCTAAGTTGCCGCGGCGTAGCGTAAAGAAGATACGCTACGCCCGCACAAAGATACGCCAATGTATCTGAATCGCGGCCACAGTCTCTATACCTTGTAAACAGTCATTTCAGCAAAAAAATATATTTTATTTACAACTCCTTTAAAGGCTCGTACACACGATCGGTTCAAACTGATGAAAACGGACTGAGGTTCGTTTTCATCGGTCCTAACCGATCGTATGTAGGCCCCATCGGACCATTATCCTTTGGTCAAAAAACAGAGGGCTTGCTTTAAAATTCAACCGATGGACGGCTAACCGATCGTTAGTACGCACGAGCATCGGTTAAAAATCCACGCATGCTCAGAATCAAGTCGATGCATGCTTGGAAGCATTCAACTTAGTTTTTTTCAGCACGTCGTTGTGTTTTACGTCACCGCGTTCTGACACGATCGGTTCATGAACCGATGATTTGTAGGCACATCAGTCCATCAGTCAGCTTCATCGGTGAACCGATGAAAACGGTCCGTCGGATCGTTCTCATCAGATGGACCGATCTTGTGTACGTGGCTTAAGAGAGAGATCCTTATTGTCGTGTTTCTTTTTATAAAAGTGCTTTTTATATTTCCTAATAAGATATATCATTTTCTCCATCAATTTGAAGCTTGTGAAACAAAAAAATATGATCAACTTGACTATAACATCATTATTTTATACTTATTTTATTTCCTTTTCTAAACTGTATTATTTTTATCAGCTTGTGGGAAAGATTGTATGGCTTTGTAATTATCACTTAATATGTTCTTAATTTTCTTTGGTAGCCTTTTATACTTTAGACAATACGATTTGTTGAGTGCATTGAAGACCTTGCAGAAAGCTCTGGGTAAAGGGATGAAATGTGCTCACCCTGATTTAAACTGTTTTCTTAGGATGTCCCAGTAAGAAAAATGATAATAGTCAAAAAGGTTCACAATGATGCTGTCAGGACAGAATGGCGGTTTGGAAAAAGGGACCTTTTCAGATTTTCCCTATTCTTTACCAGTACTTAAACCCAACCCTTTTCACCTCTCTCCAGCTCATTCTAGTGTCAAGGGGCATTGCATTCCCAGGTCTTAGATGGCTGTGACAATACTGAAGGATCAATGTATTCCTTGGGAAAAGTGAGATCCAGATGGCCTATGGGGACAGGAATTGCTGGTGGACACAATGGCAAGTTAAACATCATCAGTAATTTGCTTCTTGTTCGACACACTTCTTTTGTCCTCTATTCTGAAAGTTACAAATAGACGGAAAACTGTGGGGGACTCTGGGAAAATTCACATCCCATTCAGGGCTCCAGTTTCTCAGAGTTTGGGCGGCCAATGACTAACAACTTGCAGCCAAACTCAACTGCAACTGAGTGAAGCCCAATTAACAATGCTTATTGATGCTGAGCAAACTGTGGAGCTGAACATCAAGGAAGAAGTGGAAGTGACCTCCAAATGACGCTTAACCCATCCATTAAGTCTGGTATGGCCATGGGACAGAACTGCATGTGCCATATAAATAAACCAGACATTTGTAAGGTAGTAGTGTTCACACCAAGATGTTTTGTGGTGTTTAAAAAAAAAAAAAATACCTTTACAGACTGGCTGACCTTCCTAGAAATAAATACCTCAATAAATAAAGAGGGGCAGAAAAAGTTGTTAGAATGACCATATACAGTATCTCACAAAAATGAGTACACCCCTCACATTTTTGTAAATATTTTATTATATCTTTTCATGTGACAACACTGATGAAATGACACTTTGCTACAATGTAAAGTAGCGAGTGTACAGCTTGTATAACAGTGTATATTTGCTGTCCTCTCAAAATTACTCAACTCACAGCCATTAATGTCTAAACCACTGGCAACAAAAGTGAGTACACCCTTAAGTGAAAATGTTCAAAATGGCCCAAAGTGTCAATATTTAGTGTGGCCACCATTATTTTCCAGCACTGCCTTAACTCTCTTGGGCATGGCGTCCACCAGAGCTTTACAGGTTGCCACTGGAGTCCTTTTCCACTCCTCCACAATGACATCATGGAGCTGGTGGATGTTAGAGACTTTGCGCTCCTCCACCTTCCGTTTGAGGATGCCCCACAGATGTGCAATAAGGTTTAGGTCTGGAGACATGCTTGGCCAGTCCATCACCTTTACCCTCAGCTTCAATCCCTCACACTGGTCACTGAAAGTTCAAGATGGCACCTCATGGCAAAAAACTGAGGATCTGAAAAAAGAATTGTTGCGCTACATGAAGATGGTCTAGGCTATAAGGAGATTGCCAAGACCCTGAAACTGAGCTGCAGCACGGTGGCCAAGACCATACAGCGGTTTAACAGGATAGGTTCCACTCAGAATAGGCCTCACAATGGTCGACCAAAGAAGTTGAGTGCACATTCTCAGCGTCATATCCAGAGGTTGTCTTGGGGAAATAGACGTATGAGTGCTGCCAGAATTGCTGCAGAGGTTGAAGAGGTGGGGGTGTCAGCCTGTCAGTGCTCAGACCATACCCTACACACTGCCACATATTGCATCAAATTGGTCTGCATGGCTGTCGTCCCAAAATCAGAGACAAGCAGACTAAGGACATGGATTACTGGAACCATGTCCTGTAGTCTGATGAGACCAAAATAAACGTATTTTGTTCATATGGTGTCAAGTGTGTGTGTCAAGCATGTGTCGTCAAGCGTGTAAGGAGTACAAAGACAAGAGTGTCTTGCTTACAATCAAGCATGGTCTGGGGCTGCATGAGTGCTGCCGGTGTTTTGTTAAAATGGTTCCCCTATCGGATAGGGGCCGGCCTCGACTGCGCAAGCACGCTGTTTATCAGCTGTAAACAGGGCATGCACAATGAACACGTCGCTCGCTCCAGATGCTCAGGGCTGGTTATACATGCCGCATTCTACTCGCGCTATACAGCAAGGGGTGGATACTTTTCTCAAAGGGGCAGATATGGTTATAACAGAAACAGCAAGGGGCGGATACATAAGAGGCCGCATGATGGTTGATTGAGCAGCGTTTTTCCCCTTGTTGTGTTGAATGCAAACCATACATGCAAGCATTTGAGAAAAGCATCCACCCCTTTGAGAAAAGCACTGCCCATCAAAAAGCACTGGCCATCCTTTTGGAAAAAGCATTCACCCCTTGCTATATACAGCGAGTGGAGAGCGGCGTGTATAACCAGCCCTGAGCATCGGGAGCGTGCGCTGTGTTCATTGCGCATGCTCCGTTTATAGCTGACAAACAGCTGTTCAGGCTCGGAGATTTCCGTGGCCTCCGACTGCGCAAGTGCAGCGCCTGCGCAGTCGAGGCCAGACTCTTTCCAATAGAGGAACCATATCATTAGGACACCGGCACTGGGGAGCTACAGTTCATTGAGGGAACCATGAATGCCAACATGTACTGTGCTATAGTGAAGCAGAGCATGATCTCCTCCCTTCGAAAACTGGGCTACAGGGCAGTATTTCAACATGATAACGACCCCAAACACACCTCCAAGACGACCACTGTCTTGGTAAAGAAGCTGAGGGTAAAGGTGATGGACTGGCCAAGCATGTCTCCAGACCACAACCCTATTGAGCATCTGTGATGAATCCTCAAACAGAAGGTGGAACAAAGCAAGGTCTCTAACATCCACCAGCTCCATGAAGCTCTGGTGCACTCCATGCCCAAGAGGATTAAGGTAGTGCTGGAAAATAATGGTGGCCACACAAAATAGTGACACTTTAGGCCCAATTTGGACATTTTCACTTGGGGGTGTACTCACTTTTGTTGCCATGGTTTAGACATTAATGGCTGTGTGTTGAATTATTTTGAGGGAACAGCAAATTTACATATTTACACAAATGTGGGAGGTGCACTCACTTTTGTGAGATACCGTGGGTCAGATTCAGTCAATAATGGGGAGATTTCCCTTTACATTTTGTCACAGAGAAAATCAGAAAATACCGTATATCTCCACAGCAAGGAAAAATCCCTTCTAAGGCCGCGTACACACGATCAGTTAAACCAATGAGAACGGTCTGATGAACCGTTTTCATCTGACCAAACCGAACGAGTGTGGGCGCCATCGGTTATTTATCCATCGGTTAAAAAATGTCATATTAACTTGTTTTAAATTTAACCGATGGATACATAACCGATAGAAAAAAAACAATCGTTAGTAGGCACGACCATCGGTTAAAAATCCATGCATGCTCAGAATCAAGTCGACGCATGCTTGGAAGCATTGAACTTCATTTTGCGTTATTTTATCTGCTGCCCCTGCCCTCAAAAAGCACCAAAAATGCAAATCGCCACAAAATTGCAGTAAAAAAAAGCATAGCAGAAACCACTGCAGAAATGCTCAAAAGCAACATGCATAGATGTTATGCTGCCTTCACAGTATATATTATATGCATGGCACTCGGCAGTGTCTGTTCCTTTAAGACCCTCCATGTTCTTGAAGCCTAGAGGCGGGTTTTCCCTGTACTCCTATAGAGCATGCACATATCCTTTCCTTTCAACTCCAGCTACAGAAGTGAGCACATCCTTAGGACTTCTTAGAAGCTATTACAGGTTGCAAAGCTGATGAACACCAAAGCCTGTAAGTAAAGGGGTTTGCTAGTTCAGCTTATATAGAGGGATGCTAGGCACAGCTAGTATAATGTGTGTTTCAGTCTGTAGCAAGCAAGCACATGTTAGGCCCAATCCTTTGTATTAGCTATGTAGAATGTATGTTGCTTGAATAGCCATGCTTACATTTGTCTTTTTATGTTTGTTTTACAGTTTTACCAAATCAAATCATATCACACATTTTCACATGCTATTGTACACATTCTTGTGAATGATATCTCAGTAAAGACTGCATCAGTTCATTAACAAGCGCATCTTTCATTGGGATTCGGTTATACTTGATGTTAAGCTGTGTCTCTAAACAGCAACACACACACAGCTGGGACATTACAGTAAAAAGGCTTTAAAACGTTGTCAGAAGCAACTAAACAGCTTTGAATCGTCCTCAACAATAAAAGGACAAATCCTTTCAGCCACATGCAAATGAAAGTGAAACTAATTTCTCTCACTCACTATAACACTGATATTGCCTGTGTCATTATCCACGCTGCCAGCTAAAACAAGATGGAGAACACAGAGACTAACTCTCTGACTGTTAACCCTCAATGCTACTATAAGGAGGAAGACACACACTGCTTGCCAAGAACCAAGTCTAGATGCGCAACACTGTCTAGAGCGTCCAGTCAAACAAATCTTACTTCAGCTAGCGCCAATTCAGCAAGATTTAAACGTACTAGTTCTAGACATTCAAGCATCACAAGTCTGTCATCGGTTAGCGACAAAGCGACTAAGGCAAGAGCAAAAGCAGAGGCAGCTTGTGCCATGGCTTCTTATGCAGAGCAGGAAGCTGAATTGATGAGAGAATTAGCAAGACGTGAATCTGAAACACTCACAAGAAAAGCAGAAGTGGAAGCATCTTTACACTTACTCAAACAGCAGAAAAACGCTGCAGCAGCCTTAGCCGAAGCAGAAGTTTTCGGAAGAGCTGCTGAAGCTCAATTCAATGGCATAGAAAACCAGATGTCATCCCACAGCGCAATCCAACGCACCCGTGAGTACGTACAGTCACAAGCAACCATGTACACTGACCAGCAGCCCAATGATGCACCTAGGTCTTCATCGATTCCACCAGCAATAGACAACTTCAATATTACGCAACATTGCAAGACTGGATCAGAACCTCAGTGTAGGAAGTCAAATGGTCGCATGCGCAGAGACCAATCTGCCAACCCTCCAAGAAGACAAACGGATGCTTGCATACTCTCTCCTCAAGCAAATACAAGTCCGGACTATAACAGAAAGACTTACAACAGACGAGAACCACCACCTAAACAAAGTGTATTCTGTCAAGCACCTTATCAGCCTTACCAACCTCATCCATACCCTGAGTGTACACCCAAGAAGTATTCGCCAGACGCAACAAGTGCTATAGAAGTGGTAAATCATCTGATGACCCGTGAGATAGTGAGCGCTGGTCTCATGAAATTCGATGACCGTCCGGAAAACTACTGGGCCTGGAAGTCATCTTTCCTGAGCGGTACCCAAGACTTAACGCTGACAGATAAAGGAAGGCTTGACCAGCTCGTCAAATGGCTAGGACCAGAGTCCACTGAACAAGCCCAAAGAATCAGATCAGTACATGTTCATGACCCAACTGCAGGACTTGCAATGGTGTGGCGGAGGTTAGAACAATGCTATGGATCACCTGAAGTGATTGAAGATGCTCTTCTGAAAAGGATAGAAAACTATCCAAGAATAACAAACAAGAATTACCAAAAGCTGAGAGGTTTGGGAGACCTACTCTTAGAAATAGAAGTCGCTAAGTCTAGTGGATATCTGCCAGGTCTCTCATATCTGGATACAGCACGTGGAGTTGAGCCCATAATCGAGAAACTTCCTTACAACTTGCAAGAAAGGTGGGTAGCTCAAGCTTCAAGATACAAGAAAGATCATCGAGTTGCATTTCCACCGTTCGCCTTCTTCGCTGAATTCATAGAAGACCAAGCTGAAATACGCAATGACCCAAGCTTTGCTTTCCTGAACAAGAGAACAGCGAGCTTCCCAAAGGTAGAGCAGAAACCTCCAGGGCTTTACAAAGAACGCAGACCAACAGTTTCTGTAAGGAAGACAGAAGTTCCACCTGAATCTGCAGCCAATCAGGAAGACAACACAAGTAAGAAAGTTGAAGAGCCAGACAAAATATGTCCTATCCACAACAAGCCTCATCCACTAAGAAAATGTCGCAATTTCAGAAGTAAGACATTAGAAGAGCGCAAAGCTTATCTTAAAGACAATCGCATTTGTTTCAGATGCTGCGCTTCAATTCAGCATATTGCAAAAGACTGTACAAAAACAATACGATGCACAGAGTGTAACAGTGACAAACACTTGTCAACACTGCACCCGGGACCACCACCATGGAAACAAGAAGCTCCGGTAACTCAGGAAGATCATGGTGGGGAGCAAGGCGAAAGTTCAACGCCAGCAGTAACCTCAAAGTGCACTGAGATCTGTACAGAACAGGGCCGCTCAAGATCATGCTCCAAGATATGCTTAGTCAAGGTGTATCCAGCAGGTTTCAGAGAAAAGGCAATCAAGATGTACACAGTCTTGGATGAACAGAGTAACAGATCGCTGGCAAAAACAGAATTCTTTGACCTCTTCGGTGACAAAGGAACTCCAACCCCATACACCTTGAAGACTTGCTCTGGAGTTGTAGAGACAATAGGAAGAAGAGCAAACAACTACATCGTCGAGTCATTAGATGGAAAGACAAAGGTGACTCTTCCTACCCTCATAGAATGTGATGAGATACCAGACGACAGGTCAGAGATTCCCACACCTGAAGTTGCTCGTCATCACCCTCATCTGGTGCAAATAGCAGACCAGATACCAGCACTAGATCCAGATGCTGCAATCACCCTTCTACTTGGGAGAGATATCCTCAGAGTGCACAAAGTCAGAGAACAGTACAATGGGCCACACAATGCACCATTTGCACAACGCCTTGATCTCGGATGGGTCATCGTTGGAGAAGTATGTCTAGACGGACTGCACAAGCCAGCAAAAGTAAATGTCTACAGAACACACCTGTTGCAGAATGGTCGTACCTCGTGTCTTTGCCCATGTACCAACAGTTTACACATTAAAGAGAAATTAGATAATCCAACACATCATCGGAGTATCCAGAGGTGCATGGAAGACTTAGCCTCAACTGGAAATACAGATGAACTGGGTTGTAAGGTGTTTGAAAGAACAAGAGACGACGACAAGCCAGCACCCTCGGTAGAAGATACCTTCTTCCTCGAGATCATGGACAGAGAAGTCTACAGAGACAAGTCAGGCAGCTGGGTAGCCCCTCTACCCTTCCGGTCACCACGCCATCGCCTTCCTAACAACAGGGTACAAGCAGAGAAACGCTTCAGTTTGTTGCAGCGCACTCTACAAAGAAAGCCAAATATGAAGAAACACTTCCAAGCCTTTATGCAAAAGATTTTTGACAACGAGCAGGCAGAAGAGGCGCCACCACTACAAGAAAACCAAGAACACTGGTACTTACCAATATTTGGGGTGTATCATCCTCAGAAACCAGGTCAGATACGTGTAGTATTTGACTCTAGTGCGAAGCACGAAGGCATCTCACTAAATGATGTCCTTCTCAGCGGACCTGACCTGAATAATACACTCCTTGGAGTACTCATCAGGTTCAGAAAAGAACTCGTAGCAGTAACAGCAGACGTACAACAGATGTTCTACTGTTTCTTCGTTCGAGAAGATCACAGAGACTACTTAAGGTTCCTGTGGTATGCAGACAATGACTTTAACAAAGACATCATAGAGTACAGGATGAAGGTACATGTGTTTGGAAACAGCCCTTCCCCAGCTGTAGCTATCTACAACCTGAAACGAGCAGCACAGCAAGGTGAAAGACATGGCCAAGAAGCCAAACAGTTCGTCATGAAGAACTTCTACGTGGACGATGGACTTGCCTCTTTCTCCAGTAACGAAGAAGCTATTAGCATCCTAAAAAGTACAAAAGAAATGTTGGCAGAATCCAACATAAGATTGAACAAGGTAGCTTCCAACAGCAACAGAGTCATGGAAGCATTTCCAATGGAAGACCGTGCTAAAGATCTTAAAGACTTAGATCTAGGGACAGAATCACCACCTTTGCAAAGAAGTCTTGGGCTTAGTTGGGACCTAAAGACCGATAGTTTCACCTTCAGGGTCTCCAGAGAAGAGAAACCATTCACGAAAAGAGGTATTCTATCTACAGTCAACAGTCTTTATGACCCCCTGGGATTCGTAGCACCCATCATCATGCAAGGCAAAGCTCTTTTGAGACAGATCACTACCGAACAAGAACAAATTGACTGGGACGTACCTCTCCCTGAAGAGAAGCAAATGCAGTGGAAGTTATGGAAAGACTCATTGTTAGAGCTTGAACAACTCAACATCCCAAGACCATACGTACCTGTTTCTTTGTCTGCTACAAAGAGAAGAGAATTATGCATATTCTCTGACGCTTCCACTATAGCTATCGCAGCTGTAACTTACCTTAGAGTAATAGACACTGAGGGACAAAGCCATGTTGGGTTCATCATGGGAAAATCTAAACTAGCTCCCAGACCTGCTCACACTGTCCCACGTCTAGAACTTTGTGCTGCTGTCTTAGCGGTAGAGATAGCAGACATGATTACGACTGAACTAGACATTGAGATCCATGCAGTGAACTTTTATACAGACAGCAAGATTGTGTTAGGATATATTCACAATGCTTCAAAAAGATTTTACACATATGTGACCAACAGAGTGACACGTATCAGAAAATCTACAAGTCCAGATCAGTGGCATCACATCAACACCGACAAGAACCCAGCAGATCATGGGACAAGATTGGTGTCAGCCGCTGTACTCAAGCAAACAAACTGGTTCGTAGGTCCATCGTTTCTTGGTAAGCCAGAATCCAAAGAGACTACCCAGGTAGAGACCTTTCAGCTCATAGAACCAGATCAAGACAAAGAGGTAAGACCTCAAGTTATAGTTTGTAAGACTTTAGTTACCAGATACAGTTTGGGCACCCATAGATTTGAGAGGTTTTCCAATTGGAAGTCGCTGACATGTGCAATCGGAAAACTTATCTGTCTAGCCAGACACTCCTGCAGAGCTACTAATACTGATCAGCGTAGCAGCGACCATCTTGAACAAGCCAAGGTCGTGATCATCAAATGCGTACAGCAGGAAGTCTTTAAAGAAGAAATTCAAAGCCTTCTGAAAAAGGAAGAGATTTCTCGACAGAGTTCGCTCAAGAAGTTAAACCCTATCCTCGACGAAGAAGGAGTACTAAGAATAGGAGGTCGTTTGTCGGCAGCAGATATGACTATCCAAGAGAGACATCCCTTCATCATACCCAAGAATCATCACATCGCTCTTCTTCTGGTAAGACACTACCACGAGCAAGTGGCACATCAAGGACGACACTTCACTGAAGGAGCAGTACGGTCAGCAGGATTGTGGATCATAGGAGGTAAGAGACTAGTCTCCAGCGTGATCAGCAAATGCGTTACCTGTAAGAAGATTAGAGGGAAACTTGAAGTTCAGAAGATGTCAAACTTACCTGCAGACAGACTTGCTTCAGATCCTCCGTTCACTCACGTAGGTCTAGACGTCTTTGGACCATGGAACATCTCTTCTCGCAAGACCAGAGGAGGCAGTGCCGAAAGTAAACGTTGGGCTGTTCTGTTCTCTTGTCAGAGTACTAGAGCAGTTCATATTGAAGTGATTGAATCTTTATCCACTTCAAGTTTCATCAATGCCTTGAGAAGATTCTTCTCCATCAGAGGACCAGCGAAATTGATTCGTTCAGACCGCGGAACAAACTTTATTGGGGCCTGCAAGGAATTGAAGATCATTTCTACAGACTCCGAAACAAGTTCCTATCTTCAAGATCAAGGATGCACTTGGACTTTTAATCCTCCACACGCATCTCATATGGGAGGAGCCTGGGAGAGGATGATTGGAGTAGCTCGTCGTATTCTGGACGCCATGCTCCTGAAGGTTGGGTCTACTCGCCTCACTCATGAAGCTTTGACTACACTAATGGCTGAAGTCGTGGCCATTATGAACGCCAGACCTTTAGTTCCAGTGTCTACAGATCCGGAGATGCCGTCAGTCTTGACACCCGCAATGCTGCTGACACAGAAGATGGAACCAATGACAGCTCCCACAGGAGACTTTGACCTCAAGGACTTGTACACCAAGCAATGGAGACAAGTTCAAAGTCTTGCGGACATTTTCTGGAAGAGGTGGAGACAGGAATTCCTGGTGACACTCCAGCCACGCAAGAAATGGCAAGATGACAAGCCCAACTTACAAGTTGGAGACATTGTCTTATTAAAAGACACTCAGGCCCACAGGAACGAATGGCCCATTGGACTCATTGTGGGAACTGATCCTAGTAGTGATGCTAGAGTTAGAAAGGTAGAAGTTAGAATTGTTAGACAAGGCATTCCCAAGGTGTATGCTAGGCCAATTTCTGAAGTAGTTTTACTTCTGTCCAAAAGTTAGTGGCATAACAAAAAGTATGCCAGGTGGGGAGTGTGCTGCCTTCACAGTATATATTATATGCATGGCACTCGGCAGTGTCTGTTCCTTTAAGACCCTCCATGTTCTTGAAGCCTAGAGGCGGGTTTTCCCTGTACTCCTATAGAGCATGCACATATCCTTTCCTTTCAACTCCAGCTACAGAAGTGAGCACATCCTTAGGACTTCTTAGAAGCTATTACAGGTTGCAAAGCTGATGAACACCAAAGCCTGTAAGTAAAGGGGTTTGCTAGTTCAGCTTATATAGAGGGATGCTAGGCACAGCTAGTATAATGTGTGTTTCAGTCTGTAGCAAGCAAGCACATGTTAGGCCCAATCCTTTGTATTAGCTATGTAGAATGTATGTTGCTTGAATAGCCATGCTTACATTTGTCTTTTTATGTTTGTTTTACAGTTTTACCAAATCAAATCATATCACACATTTTCACATGCTATTGTACACATTCTTGTGAATGATATCTCAGTAAAGACTGCATCAGTTCATTAACAAGCGCATCTTTCATTGGGATTCGGTTATACTTGATGTTAAGCTGTGTCTCTAAACAGCAACACACACACAGCTGGGACATTACAGATGTGAATGGAGCCTTAAGCTGGCCACACACTGTGCAAATTTCAGTCAGTTCTTGATGAACCGGGCAAAATTAATTGACAGCCCTGTTGGCCTCTTCTAGCTCTGCATGATAAAAAAAAATTTAAATTGAAGAACACTGTCTGGCTATTATGACAACCACATAGCATGGATGGAGACATTTTATCTATCAGTGTATAGCCAGCCTTATGCTCCGTACACAAAATCTGTCAGTATCGACATTCGGCCTGTGTGTACTGCAGCCGGTCTGACATTTTGGCCTAGACTACCTGAAGAAATGTAAAAAAATACATTTAAAGCAAGAAAATATCCAACGTATTATATCTTTCTATTTACGAAAGCTACCAGCACATAAGGATTGAAAATAGTTAATGTTTGAGAGAGTTTTTGACTCTGCTTTGAAAAAAAAGTGTGGACTTTTGTTTTAGTTGTAGTATGTTGAAGTTTTCCTTTTCATTTAGATTTTTTTTATTTTATGTTTTCTAGGTGTGGGGTGCTCAAAGCAAAACATTCATTTGCTACTAACCATGTATTCTTGGGGCTGCATCATTAGAAAGAAATAATGTAAGTGTTAAAACAGTTTGTACCCAATCATCTGTTTAGCATTGGGGTAGACAAGTGGTTTGCACTCTTTCCTGGTGGTGTTGCATCATGAGTTTAATTTATATGTTTATATTCTGAGCCTCAGCTATTGTGTTCTGTTAACAACACAGCAATGCTTCTAGGAATAGCCTAGTAAAAACACGAACAGCCTAGAGCCACCTACTTTCCGTAAGTAGAACATTTGAAATATTCATAGGACATATTTTTATTTAAAGGGTTATTTTATATTCTGAACCTGTTTTGTATAAAAAATTAAAATAAATACACACCTTCCAACACAGAAGCTGCTGCACTCCATTCTGGAGGTCAGCAATCAGATTTCCTTAGAAAACAATGCCTGGAGACTTATGCCCCGTACACACGATCGGAAATTCCGACAGCAAATGTCCAATGTGAGCTTTTGAACTGAAATTCCGACCGTATGTATGCTCTATCGGACTTTTGCTGTTGGAATTTCCGCCAACAAAAGGTTAAGAGCTGGTTCTCAAATTTTCAGACGGAAAAAAACCCTATTGGAAAATTCGATCGTCTGTAGCAATTCCGACCCGCAAATTTTTTTCGGCTCATAGTGTTATACGTCAGCGCGTTCTTGACAGACAAAAGCTCAGAGGACTTTTGTGTGACCGTGTGTATGCAAGCCAAGCTTGAGCGGAATTCCGTTGAAAAAAACATCCAAGGTGTGTACGGGGCACTACAGTTCAACTTACATGTTGATAGGACTAAATTACAGCCTAACGATGGCCATACATTGATCAAAATGTGGTTAGTTCCAGCTGAACTGGATACATTTCGTTCCATGTATGGCTATTCCCCTTCATAAAAAGTCAATCTATCGGGCGACTTCTCATGAACGGACTCGATACATTTTGCTCAATCAGTACATAATGCAGTACTGATTAGTGTATTGTAATGGAAGGGGAGTCCCGCTGTCAGAATACAATGACACAGCGGGGGGAGGGGGGATGAAAAAAACTGTACCATGTATTTAACTATTATTAAATTTACAATATATATATTTTTTTTTAAGTATGCTCTGTACTAAAACATATAAGTGGGGTCTATTTATCAGTGATTTATCCCAAGATTTATAAATTTTCACATAAGATGTAATTAGAAATATGTGGAAATCTTGGGTAAAAACATAAATAAATAGACCCCATTTTTTTATCCTGAGTGAAAACATAAATAGGCCCCACTTTTATGTTTTAGTACAACACATACTTATTTTTTTTATATATATTTAGTCCTTCGGCTACTGGAATTATAGTTCCTCAACAGAAGCAAGCTGCCCATAGTTTATAGTGTGTAGAGCCTATGTATGGAAAGTTACTTAAATGTAATTTAATTAGGCAGTCAACAGGTAAGCAGCTTCTTCGAAAAGGCCCACAGGGCATCCCCTGCCAATTCTCCAGGCCATGGGAAAGAGCGGTTCTTACTGTATGAGAACTGATAGCCAGATGGTCTTTGTGGAGTAAGATTTCCCCTCCATTCATTCAAATCAAACAGCAGCACTAATGTGAGTACTAGTAGGAAGACACACTTCTATTGTGCTAGCCAAAGATGTCATCAATTGCTGGGACGGAGAGACTGTGGGAAAGTGGAGGAAGCTCGAATGTCCACAGTCTGATGCTAATAACTCTGTTGTCAGATTGCTATTATGTCCATAAACCATGAACTCCCAGGCTTTATTGGATGGCCCTTGTATTGATGAGCACATGGGCACTACAAGCTGTGGTGCATTTTCTCAGGGCTCTTTATTTACCAACAGAGGGGGATAAAGGCTGTTAATGTACTTATGTTCAGATAGCCATGCCAGAAAAACACTTACCCATGTACTCATGTGAAAACATTGATTTTTTTCTAAATGGAAGAATACCATTTTATTTTGATTATCTTTCAAATTAGGCTTTGTCAGAAAACTGAAAGTTCTGGCACGCTTCCAGTGTGTTAGGCTGTCAAAAGACAGGCAGATGTCTCACTGAGAAGTATGGGCAGAAAAGCTGACCATGAAAGTCACAATCTTATTGTACAACCTCTGCTTAATCACCTACCGATTTATCAAAACCTATAAAGTGCAAAGGGCTACCTTTACAAAAATATATATCTAACTTCCCGGTGACGGGATGTGGCGTGGGACTTTATGGATGCATGTTGGGTAGTTCAAATATATATATTAGACTAAAAGTCTTAGCATTAAAGGGGTGTTCCAGCCAAAATTTTGTTTATTAAAAGTCAGCAGCTACAAAAAGTGTAGCTGCTGGCTTTTAATAAACACTCACTTACCTGGTCCTGCGTTCCAGCGACGCGCCGACCGGGGCTCCGCTCCTCTCCCCCCCTCCCCAGCCGGCGTCTCCATCTCCACTGCGGGCACCCAGCCGTGACAGCCTTCGGCTTCACGGCCGGGCACCCACTGCGCATGCGCGAGCCGTACTGCGCATGCGTGCGCGGCGCGGCTCGCCGCTGATTGGAGAGGCGATCGCATGGGACCTGTCAGTGTCCCATGTGATCGCCTACAGGGAGGGGGCTGGTGTAGGCGATTAAGCTTAATCGCCTAACCAGCCCCTCGGCGGAAGCAGGAAGTGGGACAGGAAGTCCCACTCCTACTGAAGCCCCCACTCCCCCCCCAAAAAAATTACATGCCAAATGTGGCATGTATGGGGGTGAGGAGTGGGTTAAGAAAAGGTCATTTTTGTGGGTGGAACACCCCTTTAACTTTAAAACCACAGAAATCATTCAGAGATCATAGTACTATAAAAATATAAATGTTTAATAATACAATCTGATTATACAAAAATATATCGATCGGTATGGGTTTGGTTGGGATTTTCAAGGTACTTGTAGAGAGACGTATATCATATAAAAATAGGTTTATTACAAAAAGAACAATACATCAATAATAAAAAGATGGGACAGGCCCCACAGTTCGGACACAGTAAGGTGTTTGTTAAGATGACACAAAACAAAGCAAAACCGTATTGGTCAGATGCGTGGAGCCAATCTGCGACCTCGACCGGTTTCGCGGTTGATACCGCTTCTTCAGGAGGATCTACATAAATATATATTATTTATAGAAAAGAACAAGTATAATTTAAATAAATGTACACATTTTTAGAAACAAAACAGCAAGACCAATGTTAGACTGACTGCGAAGACATACTCACCTGGGATGGCAGATGGCCCGGAATAAGCAGACAACAATCGCGCCCCCCCAAAAAACAAAGAACACAAATGGCTCGCGCCGGGGAAGCTGACAAAAGCTCTGAAGAGTAAAGATTGCAAAAAATAATAATTTTAGGTATGCAACTACTAGAAGTAGTGAGGGACACCACGGGAAAGAGGGGGGGGGAGAGAAAGAAAGGGACTAGGTAGAAACAGGTAAAAGAAGAGGGGGGAGGGATGACAAGGGATAGAAGGAGGGAAAGAGGGAATTGTGGGATAGGAGGAACAGAGTTAGAAGAGAAGACCAAGGGAGAAGGAAAGGAGGGGGGTACAGAGGAAAAAACCAGATAGAAGATAAGAGGGACATGTGAGGGAGGGCGGCAAAGAAAGGATGGAAAGAAAGGGGGATGAAGAGAAGAAAGGAAGGTGGGGGGAAAAAGCTGAGGACAGGTTGGTGGTGGAAAAAGAAGGGTAGAAGAGGGGAATAAAAGGGAAGAAAAAAAGGGGGAAGGGGGGGGGGAAGAGGGGGGGAGGGAACCGGGATGGGGGAGGGGGAAGAGGGGAAGGAAGAAAGAGAGAAGGACAAGCAGCGAGGAGACAAGGGGGAGGAAAGGGAGGAAAAACACGCTTTGTGTTTTTTTTTTTTTCTTTTCCTTCTCCCCTCCCTTTCCTCCCCCTTGTCTCCTCGCTGCTTGTCCTTCTCTCTTTCTTCCTTCCCCTCTTCCCCCTCCCCCATCCCGGTTCCCTCCCCCCCTCTTTCCCCCCCCCTTCCCCCTTCCCCCCCTTTTTTTCTTCCCTTTTATTCCCCTCTTCTACCCTTCTTTTTCCACCACCAACCTGTCCTCAGCTTTTTCCCCCCACCTTCCTTTCTTCTCTTCATCCCCCTTTCTTTCCATCCTTTCTTTGCTGCCCTCCCTCACATGTCCCTCTTATCTTCTATCTGGTTTTTTCCTCTGTACCCCCCTCCTTTCCTTCTCCCTTGGTCTTCTCTTCTAACTCTGTTCCTCCTATCCCACAATTCCCTCTTTCCCTCCTTCTATCCCTTGTCATCCCTCCCCCCTCTTCTTTTACCTGTTTCTACCTAGTCCCTTTCTTTCTCTCCCCCCCCCTCTTTCCCGTGGTGTCCCTCACTACTTCTAGTAGTTGCATACCTAAAATTATTATTTTTTGCAATCTTTACTCTTCAGAGCTTTTGTCAGCTTCCCCGGCGCGAGACATTTGTGTTCTTTGTTTTTTGGGGGGGCGCGATTGTTGTCTGCTCATTCCGGGCCATCTGCCATCCCAGGTGAGTATGTCTTCGCAGTCAGTCTAACATTGGTCTTGCTGTTTTGTTTCTAAAAATGTGTACATTTATTTAAATTATGCTTGTTCTTTTCTATAAATAATATATATTTATGTAGATCCTCCTGAAGAAGCGGTATCAACCGCGAAACCGGTCGAGGTCGCAGATTGGCTCCACGCATCTGACCAATACGGTTTTGCTTTGTTTTGTGTCATCTTAACAAACACCTTACTGTGTCCGAACTGTGGGGCCTGTCCCATCTTTTTATTATTGATGTATTGTTCTTTATGTAATAAACCTATTTTTATATGATATACGTCTCTCTACAAGTACCTTGAAAATCCCAACCAAACCCATACCGATCGATATAGTTTAGACCAGTTTAGTGTCAAGCAGCTTTGCTGTCTCTATCTAGTTGGTCTCCCCCTTTTTCAAACATTCCGGGATGCTGGTACATCTTAGATTTATTGTTCTAAATCGAATAACTGAGACTATACTCTCCCATTTTCACTATACAAAAATATACATAAAAAATAATCACAAAAAGGAGAACAACAACATTGTGCAGAAGCTTATAAACATGTCCTATGCTAGTAGTCCTACATGTTTCGCCCAAAAAGGGCTTCTTCAGGGACGCATTGATATATAAAATAATCTCCAAAGTGATCACAGATCCTCCTATAAAGTGAAGTGTGTACGTGCCAGATACAGCAGATTGAGTGCTGTGTTAGCGTACAGCAAACAGTGCATCACAGGTGACCCACATGAGCCACATCCAGCCAGTGAACATATTTAAGCTGCTGTACTAATGCCGGGGAGAACAATAGGTCATGGTGTGACCTTTGCTGGAAAGTATTGCAGACCGCTAGAGTTATTGTACCTGAACATCCACCTCTAAGTGAGTTGACTCCCAGAGGAAAGGTGGGTGGAACCTCTAATTACTCGGTGAGAGGTAAAGAAAGCGTCTTTCTAAGAGCGATCCGCAATATGTTCTCACCCGGAACGGCCCGTACCCCAGACGAAGCAAGTTTATTGTGAAACGCATCGGGTGATAACACTGCTGCCCAGGACATATTGATCGATATGCTACTATATCTCTACTTATATGTAAGTGTTTATAACCTTTATTAAATATCCAGTTCCTACGGTATTACGCTATGTGCCTTTTTATTTGCCTCTCTCCACACATCGCTGTTTTAGTTTAACCCTTCGGGAGTGACTGTCTGTCACCATTGAACATCTTCCTCCATGTTGTCGTGTGAAGATCAAGTCCTACAGAAAAAGAAAAGAAAGGCGCACCAGCCTGGTGTATTACCGCTTGACAATTTATTGAATAATACAAATATTAAAAACTACTCACAAAAGACATAACAAAACAGGCTTGTCAACAGGCAATGAGGTATGTTCCCCTCAGACCGCACTCCACAATGGGGGGACTGGAAGTATGTTGCTGCTGGCTGACGACTGCTGAGCTCTGATGAAGAGACCACAGGCGCCTCGAAACGCGTCAGCCAGCAGCAACATACTTCCAGTCCCCCCATTGTGGAGTACTTTTTATGAAGATCTTCGAATAAGTTTTGGACAATCCACCCGTGCGCAGAAGTTTGCTTGTTTTTTCTGTACAAGATCAAGTCCTATCCTGGTACAGCCCTTCATATATATGCAGCTTGATTGACCCTCTGGGCGTAGGCTCACTTGGGTTCTATATATCTGGTAAGCCTCCGGCATATCGGTGGTGGGTCTTTGTCACTTACGTTCATCACGATCAAGAGATAATCACCATTTTGGAACTATTTACTGTGTTTACACCAATCAAGTTTCTCACTTCACATATTTGGACTTTCTTTGTGTTTTTTCTAGTTTTTTGGATTCAACGTTTTGTTTTTGGATTTATTCACTTCATTTATTGTGTTTCAACAGTTCCCCCTATACATATTGGGACTTGTTTATTAGTCATTTGATTGTTTTATCATTTGTTAGCGCTACTTTTTGTATGTTGTACTACTATATTCTGTTTAAGTGCATGCTCTATATATTTTTCTCTATGGCTACCTTTACAAGCCATTTAATTTTATATACAATAAGGTAGATCCTTGTATTTTGTATCTGTTGATTAATCTAAAGGGGGTTAAACATTAGGGGCCAGATTCAGAAATAGTTACGACGGCGTATCTCGAGATACGCCGCGTAACTTCTAAAATGCGCCTGCCTAAAATTGCCTTTTTCTTTGTTTCTGTCATAAAATTTAGCAAATTAGTAATTTTTCTTCATAAATTTTGGCCAAAATTTATACTGCTACATACCTTTGGTAAAAATAACCCAAATTGGTGTATATTATTTGGTCTTTGTGAAAGTTAAGAGTCTACAAACTATGGTGCCAATCCCTGAAAATTGATCAATCTGATCACACTTAAAGTACCGACCATTTTTAGAAAGTAGACATTCCAAGGTATTAAATAAGTAGCATGGCAAGTTTTTTTAAGTTGTAATTTTTTCCCACAATTCTTTGCAAAATTAAGATTTTTTTTTTTACAAAATTGTCATATTAACTGGTTATTTCTCTCACAGAGCATATGCATACAACAAATTACACCCCAAATACATTCTGCTGCTCGTCCTGAGTATGGAGATACCAAATGTGTGGGATTTTCACACAGCCTGGCCAGATACAGAGCCCCAACATTGAAGTAGCACCATCAGGCGATCTACGAGCATAAATTGCACATCTCATTTATCAACCACCTATTACACTTTTGAAGGCCCTGGAGCACCAGGACAATTGCCCACAATATGACCCCATTTTGGAAAGCAAACACCCCGACGTATAATTTATGAGGCATAATGAGTCTTTTGAGTGGTTATTTTTTTTCTAGAAGTTTTTGGAAAACGTGTAAAAAAAATGAAAACGCATTTTAATTACACAAAGTTGTCCATTTATAAGATATTTCCAACACATAGCATGTACATAGCAAAAATGACACCCCAAAATACATTCTGCTACTCCTTCTGAGTATGGGAATACCAAATGTGTGGGACTTTTACATACCTTGGCCACATACAGAGGCCCAACATCCAAGTAGCACCATCAGGTGTTCTAGGAGCATACATTACATATATAATTTCCTGGCATACTATCATTTTTGAAGGCTCTTCATATTTCTAACACATAGCATGTACATACCAAGAATTACAATCCAAAATAAATTCTATTGCGGAAAGGGTAAAAAAAAGTATTATCTGTGCTTTTAGTAGTGTCCACAGAAGAGAGCACTGGTCCAGGCAGCAGTCAGGGATGTGCTTAGCGACAGCAATAGTAATTCTCCAGGTAGCATATTTGCATAGTCCAGGTAGCAGGCAGTGGTGTGGCCCGTTTATGCGGCAGGCAAAGATGATGGCAGGCATGATGGCAGTAAGTCAGCAGCAGGCTGAGGGCCGCAATCAGGTAAGACCGGGGCACAGGGGTAGAGGCTTCGACCCACCCAAATCTCTATGAAGCCTCCGGACTCCAGACCCTAATCCAGAAATTCTGAAACCCAGAGAAAACAAAAAAAATGTTTTCTCCATCCGGAAAAACTATTCTGGAGCCCCTGACATATGTGAAACCCCTGTGTACTACAATAGCAGGGCAACAGATTAGTCCAAGCTCATTAACACACAGGTTAATCCGAATGACTTGACGGGCCTGGTGATACAGTTATCATTTAATGACTTAAATATTAAGCATTGAAATACATTTTTTACAGGCTGACTGGTACGATAAGGTAAATAACATAAAGCCCCAGAAGTGATTACCGTCACTGTTGTCAAGTGGAATTGTTTTTTCAAAAAAGATCTGAAAACTATTTTCTGTGGTAAGCATAATTAAATTAATTAAAAGGTGAAGAAATATCAAGAGGGACCTAGAAAATGTTAAAATTATGCAGATTTAGGCCAGGTTCACACCTATGCGAATTGAGTGCGGCTCAAACCGCATCCAATACGCAAAACATTTCTAAATACATTGTTTTCAATGAGGCTGGTTCACATATGAAAAAACGTGTGCGTATTTTAGGCCTTGCGGTGTGTCTCAGGTGCAAATTCAGGCCCATTATCTTCTATGGGTACGCAGCTGATTCGCAGATGTGTTCATTTCTCTTCAGGATTTGTCTCATTCACCTCAATACACTTCCCCCCTCCCCCTCCCCTCTCCCAGGTCTCCAAATTTGCAGCTAATCTGCAGCTAAAATGCAGTGGATCTGCTGAAGACTTCTATCTCTCTGCAGAGATAAGAGAGCTGATATTTGTGCGGCACAAGTGTGAATCCGGCCTTAAGATCAGATTAAATATTCTGGCTCTGGGCCCTTTTATAGTGTGTGGGAGACCAGCTGAGGAGCCCCAGGCAAGGCCCAGAGCAAACAGAGGCAATATGCAGACGAAGAATGTTTGCACATTAACACACATAAGACATTATTTTTTTATTTCTTCTTTTTTATTCCTGCCCATAACAATGTCCTCTGCCCGCTTCCCATCACTCCCCATCCCCCACACACACAGTAGTGTCTTCTGCCCCCCCCCCTTTCCCTTATAGCAGTAACCTCTTTCATCCCCTACCATAGCACAGTATCCTACCTGTTTCCACAGCAGAGAAACAGAAACATGCTTTACTGCTGACAGACTGATTTTACTATTGTGGGTTAAGTAACACCTGTAACAAACCTGGGCAATGCCAACAGGTAAAAAATTAAGTAGAAGATACCATCCATAAAAAATATCTGCATGTTGAAACAATCCGTATATTTACATGTATAGGTCTCCAAGCCCTACTCTAGAGAACACCTGGTTTTCATACACTGCTCTGATTATGGCAAACATGCCAAAAAGTTTTTTTTTGTGTTGCAAACTTGCCATCCTGGATTTACATTTGACCCAAAGGGCAAAAAATAATGATTTGCATGGCCTACCTACCAGGACTCAAGTCCTGCGGGAACGCGTGGGAACTGGGAACGGAGTTCCTGCACCTTTTTCACAGCAGGAACTCGGTTCCCTTTGCAGGGCTAGAGCAGCTTCGAGCAGCCGAGCCGCCCGAGCCAATCCTTCACTAAGCGGCGATGCCCAGCTCGAGTCACTGTCAGGCGAATCTTAGTAATCCTTTATGTTACTGGCCGCTTCCTGTATATGGATTCATCGGGTAGTGTGCGGGTATTCCGTCACTTCTTCAATGACGCAATGTCTCCTGGGAGCTTTTGTCATTGTTCCCAGGAGACATTGCGGAGGTTTGCCGCGAGTTATCGCGGATTTAGAAACAACACATGCGGTTTAGTAATTAAGCATATGAGCGTATCATTTTTTTTATTTTTGGTGGGGGAGTGGATCTTGGGTGGGAGTTCCCACACTTCTTTCCCCAGGACTTGACCCCTGCTACCTACCATTCTAACATGAGGAATAAACCTTGATCTAGTGATGGAAGTGAAATATGCAGATACTGTCTGTTTTAAGAAGGTGCTACTGAGCTTCATTCTGGTTTATTTGAGTGCTTTCTGCTTCCCATTAGCTAATGTCAGTATAACTTGTACGATTACATTTTTCTGTGAACATACAGTTTGGTACCACCCTTCCCGACTCTATATTGATCTTGTCGATGTGAGACTCATTGACAATTAGAAAGCTCAGAAGGTCGGAGAGGGTACAACAAGGTTGACTTTTGCAGATATTGCCATATATGCATACTTGTATACATTTTGTATCGTTTTCTATATGTCCAGATCTACTGTTCATCATATGCCAATTTTGGGCTGAGTTTATAATAGGTTTACTCTAAATAAAAACAAAACCTGCATAACAGAAGATCCAACCAGTTATCTTACAAGGTCATATACTGTACATAAGAGGAGAAAAGTGAAGGTCCAATTATAACATCCAACGAGCCTTTTGACATTTATACTGACCTCCATGTTTTACTGAAGTTTAAATAGTTTGTTTGGACCAAACAGGAGCAAAAATCGAGTTGAGCTGAGCACTGCTCACCCATTCACAGCAAACTTTGTGTAGTGCTACCCCCACAGGAGCCACTGGCTACTGGTTCCCCCTATTCCTGCACAGGCAGGTGTTCCATCAGAATAGGTGACTCGTCAGAATTGGCAACGGAAGTGATGTTCCGTCGCCGCCATGTTGATACACCCCACACTCCTCCACAGTAATGATACACCGAGAAGCGTTACACCCACCAGAGTTTTACATCTTACAGTTATTTTTAACAGGAAACTGAGCATATATGGTTAAATACAGAATTTCAAAATCCAACAGACTGTTTACATGTTGAATTTTAAAGTCAGAAAGGCAGGTGTATGATGTCAGGATCTCCAACTCAGCCAGTCAGAGGAGGCTTTGTATTTATTCATAGAGCACTCAGCCAAACTCAATTTAGTTTCGGGAGTGGGACAGGAAGCTCCTATTACCATACCAAAACACATCGATTTATACTGCATTTGTGGTGGCCAGTGTTTTTTTTTTTGGGGGGGGGGGGCAGCAAACAATCACCCCCCAGTTGGTCAGCGACACCCACAAACTTCCCTGGTCGGACGGACGGGGTCAGCCTGGCACCGACCCCATCCAAGTAGCATACGGGCGGGCAGGCAGTGTGTCCTGTGGGCAGCCGCAGTGTGTTCTACGGGCAGTTGCAGCATGTCCTAGCTTGATCCTCCGCCCTCTTCCTAGGCATCCAATAGAATTGCCTGTCCATTTGGCCAATCGGAAAATGGATCTCACACACTCTTCTGATTGGCTGGATTGAGGATCGGTGTTTCAATAGCAAATGTTTATTCGCTGTTGTAACACACCTGGGTCGGCTCCGGTCGCATACTCTCCATTTTGAAGCCTTTTAGAGCCTCTGGCTCTATAATCAGGTGTTTAAAAAAAAAAACCCTGTCGCTGTAATTTGTGTGCCCGGTGCCCTGAAAGACGCATGAATAGGGGGTGGCCCCAGCAGCCATAAATAGATTAATGCTTTGCACTTTCTTATTGGGACCTGCCTTCCCCTGATTTATAGCTTAAAGAATAACTTCACCTTATAGCAAAATAAATAAATAATATAGCATATACAATTGCTACAGCTGCCATGTTGAAATGTAATGATGTAGAAAATACCTTTCTTTTTCAATCTGCAGCTGCTATAATTTTCTATAACATTCCTTACAATATGGCAACATAGAAATGTAATTTCATGCCTGTGTAATTGGCTCAGTGAATTTCCAAGAAGTCTGTGCTAAAATAATGGTCACATTTTAGACATCCCCTGTTTCAGTTTTGGTGAGATAATCCCCAAGGGTCCCCAAAACTTTTAAAGGGATGCAGACTCTGCAGTATTTCTCATTGAAACACTGAGAGAGCACCAGCTGATTCTAATGAACCAAACCCTCCCTTTTAGGCTGCTTTCACATTGAGTCGGTTCACACCTATGTGAATTGGATGCGGCTTACAAAGCATCCAATTCGCAAGACATTTTAAAATACATAGATTTGTATGAGGCTGGTTCACATATCTGCGGGGACTTCGGACTGCGCAGTGCAGAAAAAACATGTGCGTTTTCTAGGCATTGCGTTTTGGCTCAGGTGCGAATTCAGGCCCATTATCTTCTATGGACACGCATCTGATTCGCAGATGCATTCCGTTGTGAACAGGCATTCTCTCCCCCTGCTCACTACAACCCCCCCCCCCCCATATGAAGTATGAACCCAACCTGAAAGAGCCTCTCCTTTCACACTGCAGCAGTGTGCTGGCGGGACAGTAAAAAAAAGTCCTGCTAGCCTCATCTTTGCAGTGCCGTAGAAGCGGTGTATTCACTAGTGAGGGTTAAAAGCGCCCCTCTAGTGGCCAAAAAGCGCAGCAAAAACGACAGTAAACCGTTGCTAAAAATAGCGCCACTTTACCACCAACGCCCAGTGCTGCTCAGTGTGAAAGCAGCCTTAGAATAAGTATCTAAGGGACATGGTGAAACATACAGCCATTTATTCAACAGGTAGGAATCTGCCACAAAGTTTAAAATCCCTGCAATGTACATTAAAGAAGCTTGGGTAACAAAGGCCATACTGTATTAGCAATAGCAGGCATTTTTTTTATGTCTGCCTATAAGTAGGACTCTTACTTTTAAAAGTTTAAAATTGAACAGAAGTTTACTTTAAATAAGGCATATATAAAAAATAAAAAGGATCATGTAATTAATATTTCTTTATGGGTAAGAATAACAAAAAGTCACATTGATTACCCTCTAAACAAACCACTGCTGGCCTGGCTTTGTGCAGACAGGGTTAAATAGGACAGCAATTAAAGTTATTTTGCACATGAATGCCACAAGTGTGCTGGACAATAGGCAGAGGTCTGGAGTCATGTGTGATTATCTGGAGGCAATCTGACCCCAGGCTTGAACAAGCTGATGCTGGATGTCAAGAAGTAAAGTTTGGTCTGAACTCACAAACTTTATGATGTGTGTTGCATATATATGGATTGATGATGGTCACTAAAGGAATTTTTTTTTTGCTGAAATGACTGTTTACAGGGTATAGAGACATACAAGTTAACTGATTCCTTTTAAAAATGATTAAAAATAGATTAAAATCAATCATATAATGTGCCTCTAGTTTCACTTTAGTTTTTAAACTGATTTCATGTTTCTGTGAAGTACAGAAGACACACAGAACAAAAACAAACAAATCCAGGGCAGAGTTTTGTTTTTAAAATGAATCTAATTGGTTCTGAGGAGTTTTAGACACACAGCTTAGACCACAGTGAAAAGCTGCCATTAATTTTTCATAAGGAGCCAGACAAGCAGGAAGTGTGGAGATCAGAGCAGAATTACAGCAACTTCAAAGCAAAAACGAACAATGAGGACATAAAAACAGCACTGCATTAAGGTAAAGGAAGCTATTTAGCTAAAAAAATGTTTTCCTTTAGTGACCCTTTGGCAAGTTTGGTACAAATTATTGCTTTAGCTTACAGTAAGAAATGCAATTGCATGTACTGTATGTACTGAAAACCATGTTTATGTCAGAGGTGCAGCGAATGGAAATTTTGGTACCGAAACAGAAAATGCAGGATGCACTTGCCTGAAAATCAAAAATGGCAGTTATAAAATACATAAATAGATATTTTATATATATATATATACACACACACACACACATATATTGCATTTTATTTGACTTTTTAATTAATATTATGATTTTATTGTTTTCCATTATTGGCATCTTTAGCGCAAGAAAAGCAAAAGCTCAAGAAAAATGCATCCTTTTATATTCTATGTATGTCATCACATTGGTCTGTAGTGCTTTAATTTTGGTGGTAAAAATCCTGCTTGCTGCATTTTTAATCAGTTTAAAAAAAATGCACTAAAAATGCACCTCCCTATTGAAATGTATCAATAACGTACCGTGTTACATTTTTTTATGCCGCTTTTGCGTCACATGACCAATGAAAAAAACACAACAAGCAGAGTAAAATCTTGGTAAAATCACGTGCCATTATCGGCACCTTTTTTCTCTTATCAGCACAATGCCAACGACACCATTTTTCGCCCCCTTTTGTTTCACTGATGAAATTTCAGTGCATATAGATACAGTATCTCACAGAAGTGAGCACACCTCTCACATTTTTGTGAATATTTTATTATGTCTTTTCATGTGACAACACTGAAGAACTTACAGCTTGTATAACAGTGTAAATTTGCTGTCCCCTCAAAATAACTCAACACACAGACATTAACCACTTGCTTACTGGGCACATATACCCCCTTCCTGACCAGGTGAAATTTCAGCTTCCGGCACTGCGTCGCTTTAACTGACAATTGCGCGGTCGTGCGACGTGGTTCCCAAAAAAATTTTACGTCCTTTTTTCCACACAAATAGAGCTTTCTTTTGGTGGTATTTGATCATCTCTGTGGTTTTAATTTTTTGCGCTATACACAAAAAAAAACGACAATTTTGAAAAAAAAATATATATTTTACTTGTTGCTATAATAAATAGCCCAATCATTTTTTAAAAAAACTTTTTTTTCTCAGTTTAGGCCGATACGTATTCTTCTTCTACATATTTTTGTTAAAAAAAAAAAAAAATCGCAATAAGAATTATTATTATTTTTTATCATTTTTTTTACTAGTAATGGCGGCGATCTGCGTTTTTTATTGGGACTGTGACATTATGGCGGACACATCGGACACTTTTGACACATTTTTGGCGCTATTCACATGTACACAGCGATCAGTGCTATAAATATGCATTAATTACTGTATAAATGTGACTGGCATTGAAGGGGTTAACACTAGGGGGTGAGGAAGGGGTTAAATGTGTACCTGCATAGTGTTCTAACTGTGGGGGGAGGGGGGTGACTAGGGGAGGTGACAGATCTTTATCCCTATGTACAAGGGACACAGATCGGTCTCCTCTCTCCCCTGACAGGACGTGGATCTGTATGTTTACACACACAGATCCACGTCCTTGTCCTGTAACCACTGATCACGAGTGGGTGGCGGACATCGCGGCCGCCAGGCACGCGCATCGGCATCTCAGCGATGCGGCGCGCGCCCCCCATTGGCCTGGAGATTTAGAACCACCCTGCGGCCGTATAAAGTCGTACGGCCGTCGGGAAGTGGTTAATGTCTAAACTGCTGGCAACAAAAGTGACTACACCCCTAAGTGAGAATATCCAAATTGGGCCCATAGTGTCAATATTTTGTGTGGTCGTCATTATTTTCCAACACTGCCTTAACTTTCTTGGTATTTATGACTACTTCAGTCCCAGAGCAGCCCACCACCAATTTACCATCTAATTTTATTTTTATTTTTGTTTCTCCAGTTCAGAGATGTGTTGGTTTTTAACCTAAAAACTTTATCTTTGTGGGGCTAGGGCTTTCATTTGGAGGCCAGATTTTAGCTTTTAGTTTGAAAGAATGGAAAAGATAATCCTCACCAAAATGTACCCCAAAATATCATGGCAAAATCATCTTTAAAAAAATAATTCTATGTGCGTCATTTTTATAGAAAGTAGCCATGTGTTTTTTTTTTGGACTAGGAACCGAACATACCTAAACTCATGCCTACTGTGGTAATGACTAGGGATAAGTATAGAGTTCTAACTTCACTCTGAGTTACCCATTACTTTGCTTGTTTTGAATCATTAACTCAAAGTATTGAAGTCAGAGTCAGTCAGTAAGAGAGTGGATCAATGTAGTAACCAAAACAATATGGAAGGAGAAGGTAGAATATATTAAGAGAAGGAACATCAGGGAATTTGGTGAAATGTGGAACCCTTGGCTGGAAAAAATGGGAAACCCCATATGAAAAGGAAAATCCATCAACTTTGATAGCAAAGAGGAGGGGGGGGGAAGAAATTGAATACATGTATGATATTGATGTAGCGCTACCCGCGAAGGAGCCGCTGGTTAAATACTGGGATTGGCACACCAAGTTACCCTGGTGATGTCTAGGGTTGAAATAACAGTAGCGGAGCAGTGAATGTCCAGACAGTCAATAAAGTTTCTTTCAATGCCTTTTTATTTTTGCAGTCAACAAGGCAAACATCATCTTCAGTTTAAGGAAAGGAAAGCTGATGAAGGAAAGATAAGAGAACCTTGTGGTATCAGGCCTGGATGTGAACAGGGCAGACTTGCCCTCGACAATAGCAATAGTTGAACTCGTCGCCACTCCCGAATGGAGTGGGTAAAGTGCCCACGGACAGGTCCCCCACACTAACCTGGCAGCCAAGGTGTCACTTCGGATCGCTGGGAGGAACAGATCTCTCTATCTCAGACCTGGCTCTAGGGCCTTTGCAACCGGCCAATTGCTTCTGTAAGTTAGACGGGTGAATGGAGCGAATCCCCCCCAGTAGATTTTCTTTAGCATAGGTCACCGGTTGACAGCAAAATGTACCTGTCAGCATCCTGGTCACTAGATCCTCGATTGGTTCGTTCAAGCCCTGTTGGAAAACCTGCCTCCGGGTCCTCCTCAAGCCGATCACCCAATCGTATGGCACCCAGCCTGGGATCTCCTCAAAAGAACTGGGAACCCAGTAGAGCACTGGGGTCCCCTTTGACCTCCGGTTGAGGTCCAGCATAGCCTGTGAGTTTGGCCAGGTGGGCCACGCTGGCGGGGTCCATGGATGCGTGCACCCTAAAGGTGGATGCCGCACCTGGAACTGGGACCCCTCAGAACTGCCTTGAGCACATGACACCTGTCCAGATTTATCCCTCCCCAGCATGCCCCACGAGGGAAAACTCCTCCAATTGGCTGCTGGGGAAGCTTGCTCTGTCAGAACCCCCTCTGCCACCAACTGCGGACCAGAGATGATACCACATCCCTAGAATGCAGACTGGCCCAGGGGACACTTCTGAAATAACAGGGGTCACCATCTGAACAATTGTGTGAATGGGAGCAAGGTAACTCTCCCATTCCTGCTAAATTTAGACTAGTCCCCGCACTGAAAGTAAAGGTACATTGAAAAGATTATGTCATATGAGTAATAAGAAAAGTCAATACTAAGGTTTTATAGGGATGTAATCTGTTTTTATATGTGGAAGAAAATTAATAAAGAAGATAAAATTTAAAAAAGAGTCAGTCATGTAACCAGTTCCAACCTAACGTATTTCTCATACTAAAAGGTTTTCTTCATAGTCTCCTTTCACCCAAGCTTTGTCCATGCTCAATCTCTGTCATGTTACAATATGTGTGGATGGAGTTGAAATTTACGAAATCTGGCTATAGATGGTTTGAATCCCAGTCAGTTCAGCAGGGACTGGCCGAAATTGGAAACGTGTATGGTCAGGCTGTTCCCAAGTCGATCCATCAATCAACTTGGGTGCAACCAGCATGTCAGATTTTTAAGATGTGATTATTGCCAGTGGCTATAGCCGCAAGCAATAAGGCTCAAATCACATCTATGCATGAAGCTTTAGAAAGTTTCTGCTTTGTTTTTGCATTTTTTATGTGTTTTTTTTTTTATTATTTGTTGCCGGGCAGATTTAAATACACAGCAAAAACTCACTACATGCTTTTCTGCAGCTTCTCCATTGAAGTTTATTGAACCATAGAGTGCAAAAAGCACAGTTTTGTGTTTAAAAGGGTCCCTAACCCTTTCCAAAAATGCAGAGGCACAAAAATGCATTGATGTAAACGTGTTCTATAGAAACCCATGTTAAAAAAATGCCCTGCATTTCTGCAAACAGCATGAAAAAAAAATGCATTGGTGTGAATGGAGCCTTATACAGTAGCTATGTTCTCCCAGCAGGGATGGCTCCCTGTGCACCCCCACAGGGAAAACACAATAGCTCTGCGGGAGAAATTTGCAGTTGCAGGAAAGAAAATCATATCATCTATGGCTGGCTTTACAGAGACAGCGGCAGTAAAATCATAAAAAACAGCTTAAAGGATCACTAAAGGATTTTTTTTTATATATAGCTAAATAGCTTCCTTTACCTTACTGCAGTCCTGGTTTTATGTCCTCATTGTTTGTTTTTGCTTTGAAGTTCCTGTAATTCTGCTCTGATCTCCACACTTCCTACTTGTCTGGCTCCTTATAAAAAAATCTCATGGCAGCTTTTCACTGTGGTCCAAGCTGTCATTACTGTGTGTCTAAAACTCCTCAGAACCAATCAGATTCATTTTAAAAACAAAACACTGCCCTGGATTTGTTTGTTTTTGTTCTGTGTGTCTCTTTACATCACAGACACATGAAACTAGTTTAAAAGTGAAACTGAAACTGCAGGCACATTATATGATTGATTTTTATCTATTTTTAATCATTTTTTAAAGGAATCAGTTAATTTTTATGTAATTTCAGCAAAAAAATTCAGCAACATTTTTTTTCCTTTAGTGACCCTTTAACTGAATTTCTGCAGGCTCAGATTTTGCAGCATTCTAGGTAGAAAAACAAATACAGTAAAACATTGGGTTGTGAGCATAATTCTTTCTGGAAACATGCTTATAATCCAAAGCACTTGTATATCAAAGCAAATTTCCCCATAAGAAATAACGGAAACTCAGATTCGTTCCACAACCATATTTCATTGGTAAAAATATAAAAATATTATAGCAAGGTTGTGTAATCATAAAATGTCCATCCACAAATGACAGCCTCCCCAAGGGGATTAGAAGCAAGATCCAGCAGAAGCTACAGAGTATAAAAGAGAAGAGAGGAGCCTCTAAGGGTCCTTTCACACTAGCGGACCGTTCGTCCGCTCATTACATCCGCTAACGTCCGCTAGATCCGCATCCGTTTTTGCGGACGGAATAATGTCCAATTTTTCTTCCGTCCGGCCAAACGGATCGGATGCAAACGGACAGACGGTCCGTTTCCATCCGACTCCCCATAGGGGAGAGCGGAGGAGAGACAGGGCGGTCCCTGCATAGTGTGCGGGGACCGCCCTGTCCGCCGACAGCTGAGCGGAGACCCCCCGCTGAGCTGACGGGCACACGGAGCGGACCGAAAAACGGTCCGCTCCGTGTGCAAGGACCCTAAGTGTAGCAATATGGTTACATTTAAAATGATACAACATTTAGCAACTCACTTGGTTGATGATTAAAAGAGTCACATCTAAGTATGCAGGCAGCTGGGTCAAAGCTGTCCACATAGACTGTCCTCTGCACCGCCAGCTCTCACTGCTGTCAGTCTGCAGTCGTGACCAGGAAGACTACCCTGCATTAGAGCAATCTGAAAGCGAGGCTTGAAGTTCTTGTGGAGCACCACGTGGAAGGGATGACCTTGATGGTGTTGCAGGGCACGGTCAAAAGTCTAAATTTATATTTTTTGCTTGTCTTACAAAACACTCTCAATCCAAGGTTTTTCTATATTGGAAATATTGATTGAAATGCATTTTCAAAATCCATTTAAAATACAGGACAATTACAATCTAAAAAATGGCTCCTGTTGATATGAAATTGTCTGCCCAAAACATCTATAAGTTGCATAAAACAGAGGAAAAATATGTTCTTTGAGTTCATGCATTACATTTTCTTTATTTATTTATATAATTCATCCAACAATCTTCTTTGTGTCTTGGCACGTTTTGTCAATCCTAATGATAGCCCGGCATGTTCCTTTGGAGACAGAGAATTGCAGTGACCTTCTACATGATAATTTGCCTTTTATTATGGCTAATAGAAACATATGGAAATGTGTTTTTTGATGTCCCTGGGTGTATTTAAAAAGGATATACAATGATGCTTCCTGTCTCTGATTTCCCAGCAGACTCAGACCAGCACAGCCCCCCTTTGTTGGCCTGTTATCAATGTGCAGCTGGGATCATTGGACAATGACGGACATTGCTGAATACATTTGTATGGCACTATTTTCATTTATTACATATTGATTGGGGGCTTTCAATTAAAACCAATGACTTATTAGAATCCCAGTACAGCCAGGACATCCCTGGAGAACTGGTGTAATTTCCTTAAATTCTACACAATTGGCTTTACTAACTAAGATAGGTCATGTGACATCGTACATCATATATGGGAATTGCAGGGAAGTTGTATAGGACTACAGGTAAATCTATACGAAGAGAAATATGGAGGTTCTCAGTCAGTGGCGGTGCGTCCATAAAGGGCGCAGGAGCGCCACCCCCTCTCTCCTGCACCTCTCTAATCACCATAGATAGATTCATGCATTGCATGAATCTATCTATGGGCTGCTGACACTCCCTATTCAGGTGTCCGTGGTCCCAAATGCAGGCAGTGTGCTTTCTAGGGTCTCTCACCCACACTCCTCTCAACTTGGGTTGAGCTACTGTGTCCCTATAGACTTGAATAGGCTACCTGCATGCAAAATCTGGCAGCTTAAACCACATAAACACAATGCCCATTCATGGACAATGGGCCTCAGCTACCAACACCAGCCATATGAGGAAATCTAGATGAAAATAAATACAAGACAGAGGTTCTGACTCTTCCAGGCTCTATCTAAGGCTGCTTTCACATTGCTCAGTTGAATTAGTTTTTTCTATCAAAATGCATATATATTTTTGGTGCATTTCCAGTGTATTTTCTGGTTGCCTGACTCCCAGCATCCACCTATTTAACATGGACACGTGACTCAAAAAACACGCATATAACGCAACCACTGTGCATTCTTTATGTGTTCTATTAATTTCAATGGGGAATTGTGTTTTTAGTGGAGTTTTAATGTAAGAAAAGGGGGGAAAAAACGGTTTCAAGCCTCCCCCCTTTTCCCATGGGATAGCAGCAGGACGGGCAGTTTCTAGTTTCCCTATCTCTGGGGGAGCTAGGCAGATTAGGTCTACACCTGGAGGCTCACGTGTGCTCAGGAGAGGTACACGTGTGTTTCCCGGTCTTTTTCTTGAATTAGGCGGGAATAAAGTTTATATAAGGCAGGTTTTTAGAGTGAGGCTAATCAATTCGCCTCAGAAGGCATCAAGCTGTGGTGTTCCCCTCCCCCCCTCCCCCTTAATTGCATTTTGTCGCGAGCTGCTATTATGTGGTCATGTGTCACCTTTGTTAATATATAGGTATCTAAGTATAGGTATATATGGCAAAGGGGGACTAATCTGTTTACGAGTTATTTTTGGTTTTGGATGTTTTAAGTTTAATAAAAATGTTTATACAGCCTGAGCCGTGGTGGTTCAGTTGTATTTTGTATTATTATCTTTTTAGTATTGTGTAAATAATATTTAAGAAACCAATAATAAAGCAGCCGCGGCCGTTTAAAATCCAGAAAGTTGTCTTTCATTATTAATTTATGTGATAGTTATATTTAATTTATTTATTCATTATGGGCCCTTCTTTTTTACTGCTTGCTGTCCCATAAGTGTACCAAGGATGCAGCAAGCAGGATTTAAAAAAATGCAACTGACCAGTATAAAGAGTTCCATAGGATTTAAAGAAATGTAATTTTAATGCATGTTTCTTCCGTTTTTGTTAAAATGAAAAACGGATACAAAAAATATCAGTGTGAAAAGGCCCTAAAACTGAAAGAAAAATACGTGAGGCATTCCACTCTAAATGCCCTGATGTTATTTATGAGCTATTGATGGCATTGGGGTATTTCATTTATTGTGTCTTTCTTTCTTTATTATTATTATTATGTGGATTATTATGTTCATTTTTTGTTGTACTGTTACTGTACGCATTTTCATAAAAAATGTACACAAGAAAATAATCCTCTCGTCGTGTAAAAGAAACAGGAGCTGACAAGCCTTGATCAATGTCGCTGTCAGGACACAGTTGCCTCCAGATGGCCGGCCTGTGTTCTGTGATACCCAGAGAACACAAAACAAAGTTAAATACCATTGCTAATTCAGCATGTAGCCCGGCACACTTCTTTTGTTCTGTCAATGAATGAGCTGAATACAGCAAAAGTGTGGGAAACTCAGACCTACTTGGAACTCACAGAGTCAGAGGCTTGTAACAAAATCCTGTCACGGGCTTAACATCTGCCTGAGAGGGCGGGAAAGTGTCAGCCATGAAAAGAGAGGGAACTGCTACATCTGTCAGGACAGTGGGCGCTTTATTTACCTACCACAGGTTCAATTCACCTTGTGTCTAAAGGGTAACTTCAATTGTTTCCAATCAATTTTATTTCCATCCATGTTTTAAAATCAAATATATATATAGATATATATCGAGATATATAGAGAGAGAGATACATATAGCCCCCTATGTAATGGCAATAAAGTAAAATAAATATCTTCACGTTGAATTACCTTATTTTAAAAACACTCATACAAAAAAACTAAAAGCCCACCCCCCACATACATATCCATACAAATACAAACGTGCATCTGGTGCACATGCATATGAAAATTACACTTGTGATACACATATTATTAAAAAATTATGAATTAATTTTTTTTTTATAAAAAAAAAGTGTATTTTATTTTACATTTTGTATGCAAATAAAAAAACATATAACATGTCAACCAACTCCCTATCCATAGGTAGACTAGCTGAGCAGTGACACTTTATTGGTATTTTTTATTATATATATATATATATATATATATATATATATATATATATATATATATAATATATTAGTTGGGAATTTTAAAATATATACAGTAGGCATTCATTTAAGGCAGGGGTTAGCAACCTGTAGATTGTGATCTACCTGTAGATCACGGATGGGTGACTGGTAGATCTCGGTCTGGTTTAGTTTGTTGACCTACCATTTCAGAGCATCAAACAGAGTGTCATGCAGAGGGATTACTTGTAATGTTGGGTTTGTAGTAGGGAGCAAGAGCCACATAAGCTGATGCCTCCTCTGTAGTGCTGGCTCCTGCCCCATGTGGATTGATACCAACTGCAGTCTACCTCTTACCCTGGCTAGTGGTCTCCAGAATGGTGCCAGCAGCAGGAAAGAAGAGATCTTCATGTCAGTGTGAAGCAATACACTGGGCATAATAGTATAGGGCTGCTTTTACACTGATGTCCTGCGGTTTAACGACAAAGCGGGTGCAGTGCAGTGTACCTGTAGGTTTCCTGTGGGGTTGCTGTGCTTAGCCATAGACTTCTATTTTATCCTGCTGTTTTACCGCCCCCTAACTTTAGTGTGAGAGAGCCCTAAGTATGTGCTGAATGCAACTAAGGGCTCATTCACAAGGGCAGAAGGCACTGCTGCTCCTCTGAAAAGTGATCTGAGTGTGTGTTGACAGGTGGTGAGGAGGCAATATTTTGCTTCTTCACCAATTAAGGAGAAAAATGACCCGTTTGCAAAATTTTATAACAAAATATAAAACGGTTTTGTATTTTTTTTATTCTGTCTTTTTTTTTTTTTTTTTTAACAAAAAATAAAAACCACAGAGGTGATCAAAAGAAAGCTCTATTTGTGGGGTACAGTGTAGTATTACCGTGCAATTGTCATTCAAAGAGTAAGAGCGATGAAAGCTGAAAATTGGTCTAGGCAGGAGAGTTGTTTAAGTGCCCACTAAGTAAGTAGTTAAAGGGGTTGTTAAGGTACAATTTATTTTCCTAAATAGCTTCCTTTACCTTAGTGCAGTCCTCCTTCACTTACCTCATCCTTCCATTTTGCTTTTAAATGTCCTTATTTCTTCTGAGAAATCCTCACTTCCCATTCTCCTGTACTAACACATAGCTCCTTTCTCTATCTGCAATGTAGAGAGCGTCCTGACTCTCCTGGAGTTACAGACAGGAGAACGGGAAGTGAAATAAATTCTATCAGGGGAAATTTCTCGCGCTATAATTAATTGATACAAATTAAATAAATAAATCAATTAAAATGACAAATAAATAAATAAATTGAAAATAAAATACTAAATGAATAAATCCAGCAGCACCACCAATGTGTGATATACACGTAGATACAGATATAAGAAAAATGTGTTGCGCTCAGAATCACAACCTGATATTGTGTAAATGGATAATTATACAGCTATAGATATAAGCTCCACAGATAGTCCAATGATCAATTGTCCTGAATGACATGTGCAGTAATACAAATCTATAATAGTCCATAAATAATGAAAAAAATAAATGAAAAATAACGGAAGAAACAGTTGATATGTTCATCCAGATGTACAGAAAATTGTCCAATAACAGTAGACAATGCAGATAAGGGAATGAAGAGATCCACCACCGAACTCAGGATAGTGAGGAAAGAATCTCGTGGTCACACCAAAGCAAAATGAGGATGTACTCTTACCAGATCCCAAGAAAAGCAGGCATATCGATCCATTTAAACCAGGAAGGAAAGCAGGAACTCGACCACCTCCAACGCCTCGCTCCAGGGTCAGTGTAGATATAAAGGGGTAGATTCACATACACTTAATATTCCGTTGTGTAATCGAAATACTCTACGCTGCCGTATTTTACCAGGCTCTACACCGAATCCTGGTAGATTTTTGCCCGTACGCTACGGCGGCGTAGTCTATTTCTCGCCGCGTAATCGAAATACGCGATTGGGGGGCGTGAAGCATTTAAATTAAGCGCGTCCCCGCGGCGATCGAACTGCGCATGCTCCGTTCAGAAATTTCCCGCCGTGCATTGCGCGAAATCACGACGTTACGTCATTCGTTGTTTGAGTAGCGGCGTTTACGAACATTCCTATTCCCGGACGACTTACGTTAAAAATAATAAAAGACGTCTGAAAACGTAGAAATTCGACGCGGGAACGACGGCCGTACTTAACATGGGCTGTCTAATATTAGAGCAGCACAAAGCTGGTATAGTGTTACGCAAATTAAAGATGACTAAAGGTGCCTTAAGAGATTGCGATTGAAGATCGTAATTTCGGGGATCGTCGGCAAAAGCTCATATGCATACCCCGACGCCGAAAATGACGGGAAGTCCACCCAGTGGCCGCAATTTAATTGCAGCGTAGATCCCAAGGCGTACAAACACGTAATCCAGTCGAATTGAAGCCCGCAGCCGTCTATTCATGGTTTGAGGTTTTCGACTAGCTAGAAAACGTGAAATTACTCCAGTCTTACACCAGTTAGACAGGCGTAATGGCTCTCTGAATCTGGCCCAAGGTCTCCACTAAAGGTTCTCCGTAGTACTCAAGACTACAACTAAAAATAACGTGCACCCTTGCTTCCGGGGTCACGTGGACGTGGCCGAACGTCGCTGCGTCCACGTGACCCCGGAAGCACGGGTGCACGTTATTTTTAGTTGTTTGTTTGGCTTCTTTTTGTCTTCGTATCCGGCAATTTTTAAATGTATTATATGTAACATGCCGGCGTATGTTTTTATTAAAACCTTTGATGGTCCTTCACTATCGAGCCCTCGTTTTTCTTCTCGGGTGATTCAACAAGGTTTGGAAGTCTTGAGTAGTACGGAGAACCTTTAGTGGAGACTTTATATCTACACTGACCCTGGAGCGAGGCGTTGGAGGTGGTAGAGTTCCTGCTTTCCTTCCTGGTTTAAATGGATCAATATGCCTGCTTTTCTTGGGATCTGGTAAGAGTACATCCTCATTTTGCTTTGGTGTGACCACGAGATTCTTTCCTCACTATCCTGAGTTCGGTGGTGGATCTCTTCATTCCCTTATCTGCATTGTCTACTGTTATTGGACAATTTTCTGTACATCTGGATGAACATATCAACTGTTTCTTCCGTTATTTTTCATTTATTTTTTTCATTATTTATGGACTATTATAGATTTGTATTACTGCACATGTCATTCAGGACAATTGATCATTGGACTATCTGTGGAGTTTATATCTATAGCTGTATAATTATCCATTTACACAATATCAGGTTGTGATTCTGAGCGCAACACATTTTTCAGAAGAAATAAGGACATTTAAAAGCAAAATCGAAGAATGAGGTAAGTGAAGGAGGACTGCTCACCCCTCCCTTGGGCCCACTAGGGTGTCCTGACTCTCCTGTAGTCCAAGGGAGGGGATGAGCACGACACTCCACACCAGGGAGAAAGCCTTGCATTACTGTGTGGAGTTACAGACAGAAGAACAGGAAGTGAGGATTTCTCAGAAGAAATAAGGACATTTAAAAGCAAAATGGAAGGATGAGGTAAGTGAAGGAGGACTGCACTAAGGTAAAGGAAGCTATTTAGGAAAAAAAATTGTACCTTTACAACCCCTTTAAGAATCTGTAGCTGCCATAGCAATAGATTCTTGAAGTGGCAGTAGTTAAAGTTTTCTGGATTTTTCGCACATGTCCATAATGTTACCGTCACTTGTCTACATTAATTAAAGGTATGTAGCGCCCCCTTACTTTCAGTATGGGCTAGGGTTGTCCCGATACCGATACCAGTATTGGTATCGGGACCGATACTGAGCATTTGCGGGAGTACTTGTACTCCCGCAAATGCCCCCGATGCCAGATCCGATACTAATAGCAAAGCCCCTCCCCCCGCCGCCGCCGCCTAGTTAATCAGGGTGCAGGGAACATTACAGCTTTCATTTGAATAGCTGTGTGTTCCCCGCCGCGCCATGTGTAGACACTCCCCCTTGCTCGGAATTGGACGGACGATCTGTCTATCAAAGTGCAGATCACCCGCCCAATCCCGAGCAAGGGGGAGTGTCTATACGCGGTGCGGCGGAGAATACACAGCTATTCAAATGAAAGCTGTAATGTTCCCCGCACACTGATTAACTAGGAGGCGGCGGCATCTGCATCTAGGTATGGTTAGACATGGCTGTATATGTGGGGGGACATGGCTGCATATGTGGGGGGACATGGCTGCATATGTGGGGGGACGTGGCTGCATCTGTGGGGGATGTGGCTGCATCTGTGGGGGACATGGCTGCATCTGTGGGGGACGTGGCTGCTTTTGGGGACACATTTAATAAAAAGTATCATATTCGGTATCGGCGAGTACTTGAAAAAAAGTATCGGTACTTGTACTCGGTCCTAAAAAAGTGGCAGACGCCATTTTTCTTGGTTCTTCGCGGGTTTCAGGTGCGGCACCCACCTTAAGTGTGTGCGCATCCAACGGGCCCCGGCGATATGGCCTACCAGGCCGGGGCCACATGCTACACAAAGTTACATGCGGATGCTGAAAGGGGCCCCAGTGACTTACTGGGTGCTTATATTCTCTAAAGATCCCAGGCTGGGTACCGTTCGGTGGGGGACCGGCTAGAACCCAGAGGCAGGTGATCCAAAAGGGCTTGAACGAACCATCGGGGATCTGGTGACCGGAACATTGACAGGTACACCTTAACTGTCAACCGGTGACCCTGACTGAATTTACTGGGAGGATTTGCTCAATCCATTTAGCTCATCCAAGTACTGGGCCTGTGGCAGAGGTCCCTGAGTCAGGCCTGTGGCAGAGGTCTGTTCCTCCCAGCAATCTACAAAAGTGACACTTCGGCTGCCAGGCTTGTGGCAGGAGTCTGTCCGGAGGCGCTTCACCCACTCTGGCTAGAGTGGTGACGAACTGCACTACTGCTGAAAGCAGGCTTGCTTTCTTCTCTATCCAAGGCCTCATATTGCAAATGTTCTTCTGCTTCATCAACCTTTGCTATCCTACCTCATGTTGATGTTGGTCATGTTGGGCCTTGAAATAAAGCATTCAGAAAACCTACTCGCTGATTGGAAATTTGCTCACTACCTTTACTCACTACCATCACCCCTGGAAAATTATACAAGGTAACTTAATACGCCGATCCCAAATCAACCAGCGGCTCCTGAGGGAGTATAGCTACAGGTAATTTTATAGGCAACTACCACCAGAAAATTGTTGGGAATTATGTGTTATGAGGTGCCATAGTTCTACCCAATGGAGTAGCAAGAGCGGGTGAAGATATAACACATAAACAATAATGAAAAGTGTATCAAAGTGTGACTGTTAAATAACAGCAGATTGCAAGGCTTTATGTAACCGAGCATGATTTTCTGCAGCAAAGCCAGCCTGTCTATGTACTGCTGAGTGGATAGAATATCTCATGTTTGTCACATCATCACCACACCGAGCTTTCAGTCTGCCACCTCTTATGTCCTTATATCCATTCGTCGGTTGAGCCTTCCTGACCCACTATGTCTTATTAGGCTAATAAGCTAAAATATCTCCCCTCCCTTCGCTTTCTCACACTATTCCCCCATGATCCATACCCAACCTGATACAATAGAAGTGTGCCGAGCAAACAAAACCCATTAGCAATGGTGCTTGACTTTGTGTTTGGTGGGAAAGCCAGGCGTCAGAAAGCCATCTGGGATCTAGACATCACAGGCAATGTTTGGGGGTTTCTGACCGTTAGTTAGCCTTTGAAGATTTGGGAGTTTGCACAATTCTTTCAATTCTGAATATTTACCTAAATGATTAACATCTGTCCAAAATACGGCCAGTTGAGGCTTTGGGAGAAAGCTGGAGACCTGTGATTATTTTTGTTGTTCCTTTATGTATTAGATTTAAAGTTGTTGCTATTTCATCTCAACTTTTATGGCATGGTTCAAAGGATATGAATAGGAGCTCTGCTTAATCACCCAGAAATCAGCTCTTTGGGTTCGGGTCAGGGTGAGCACAAGTTAGGCCTGAAATATTGGGGTCAAAAATGGGTCAAAGCTTTTACTATGATAAGATGGACCCCACTTATTTCACTTCATCATTTAAACATTGTAATCATTTTAACCAGACAGGAATCATTGACAAATCAAGTTAATTCTCTGTTCTAACTTTAATGCTTATGCCGCGTACACACGATCATTTTTCGGGTTGTAAAAAAACGATGTTTTTCAGGCTCTAGAAAAAACTATGTTTTTTTCAACCCAATCATTAAAACGGCCTTGCCTACACACGATCCTAAAAAAATACTCTAGCAAAGCGCAGTGACGTACAACACATACAACGGCACTATAAAGGGGAAGTTCCATTCGGATGACGCCACTCTTTGGGCTGATTTTGTGTTAGTAAAAGACAATTTGTGCTTTTCTGTCTGCGTGATGAATGTGATGAGTTTTACCAGAACGAGCGCTTCCGTCTCATAATTTGCTTCTGAGCATGCGCGTATTTTTCACGCCGTTAAAGCCCACACACGACCATTTTTTACAACCTTAAAAACTACAACGTTATAAACGTTGTGATAAAATAGAGCATTTTCAATTTTTTTATTTCAGAACCCCGAAAAATGCTCTGAAGCCCACACACAATCGCTTTTAACCACTTGCCTACTGTGCACCTACACCCCCTTCCTGCCCAGACAAAATTTAAGCTTCCGGCACTGCGTCGCTTTAACTGACAATTGCGCGGTTGTGCGACGTGGCTCCCAAACAAAATTGGCGTCCTTTTTTTCCCACAAATAGAGCTTTCTTTTGGTGGTATTTGATCACCTCTGCGGTTTTTATTTTTTGCGCTATAAACAAAAATAGAGCGTCAATTTTTAAAAAAATGCAATATTTTTTACTTTTTGCTATAATAAATAACCCAAAAAATATATTAAAAAAATATTTTTTTCCTCAGTTTAGGCCGATACGCATTCTTCTACATATTTTTGGTAAAAAAAAATGCAATAAGCGTTTATCGATTGGTTTGCGCAAAATTTATAGTGTTTACAAAATAGGGGATAGTTTATGGCTTTTTTTTTTTTTTTACTATTAATGGCGGCGATCTGCGATTTTTTTATTGGGACTGCGACGTTATGGCGGACACTTCGGACACTTTTCTGACATTTTTGGGACCATTTACATTTATACAGTGAACAATGCTATAAATATGCATTGATTACTGTATAAATGTGACTGGCAGTGAAGGGGTTAACCACTAGGGGGCGGGGAAGGGGTTAAATGTGTGTCCTATGAGTGTTCTAACTGTGGGGGGAGGGGGGGGGTGACTGGGGGAGGTGACCGATTGTGTCCCTATGTACAAGGGACACAATCGATCTCCTCTCTTCCTGACAGGACGTGGAGCTCTGTGTTTACATACAGAGCTCCACATCCCCGCTCAGTTACTGAGCAATCGCGTGTGCCCGGCGGCGATCGTTGCCGCCGGGCACTCGCGTGGGATCCCAGCAGAGCGGCGGGTGCGCGCGCGCGCCCGCCCGCGGCTTTAAAGGGAAATCACGTCATATGACGTGATGTCAGGATAATGGAGTCCTCCGCCCGCCGTCATTTGACGGTGGGCAGAGGACAAGTGGTTAATGACATTAAAAAAAAACATAATTTTTTTACAACCCGAAAAATGATCGTGTGTAGGTGGCATTAGGGTTTTAGGACATTTACTCCAATATAAAATGAAGGAGAGTTATACAGTATATATGAAATATGGAACGTTTTTGGCCTATTTCAGTACGGCAAAGCGGGAAATGGAAAGTTCAGAGAGAGGATGTGGAAAAAAGCAACTTATCAAAGTGCATTACACAAAAACTTTTTATTTAGAAATAGATGAAGCAGGGAAGTCTTAGAACCCTGGCATTTTATTTGCCAATTTTGTTCCTATTAGCAAAAATTAGCAAAAAGAGAACTTTATAGAAAAAGTTATGCCGCGTACACACGGTCGTTTTTTGCGATGAAAAAAAACGTTGTTTTTTAAAACGTCATTTAAATTGATCGTGTGTGGGCAAAACGTAGTTTTTTGTCTTAAAAAAAACGACCAAAAAAAAATTCCAACATGCTTGAATTTTTTGTGTCGTTTTTCAAAACGTCGTTTTTTGTTTCACAAAAAGTCACCGTGTGTAGCAAAAACGTCGTTTAAAACGACGTTTTTCAACCCGCGCATGCCCAGAAGCTAGTTATGAAGCGAGCTTCAATGGAAAAGTGTGGTGAACGTAACCTCGTTTTTTGTGAAAAAACGATGGTGTGTATGCAACATCGTCTTTGAAAGTGACGTTTCAAAAACGTCGTTTTTTACTTCACAAAAAACGTCGTTTTTTTTTATCGCAAAAAGCGACCGTGTGTACGCGGCATAAGATCTTACTGAGGACCACACTGATTTACTGCAAGCATAAAGCTGGACATAGACAGTGCGAATATATGAATATGAAATCAGAGAAGTTGGTTGTACCCAAGTTGATTGATTTTTCAAATTGGGTACATTCAGCCTGCCCATACATTGTTTAAATCTTGGGCAGTCCCTGCGATTGTTGCCACTAATGCTTAATGCCTCGTACACACGATCACTTTTTGTGATGAAAAAAAATGTAATTTTTCATCATGAACGTTGTATACACACCATCATTTTTGGAAAATGATGAAAAAAGTGATGGCACTCTAAAGGGGATTTTCTATTTGCCTTGAGGCTGCTTTTAGCTGGTTACTTGTTAGTAAAAGACGATTCCTGCTTTTTTGTCTGTTACAGCGTGATGAATGTGCTTACTCCATTATGAATGGTAGTTTTACCTCCCGTCTCCTAACTTGCTTCTGGGCATGTGCGGGTTTAAAACGTCATTTTTTACATAGTTTTGCCCACACACGATCATTTTTTATGACACAAAAAATTACATTTTGAAAAATGACATAAAAAATTCGAGCATGTTCGAATTTTTTTTTGGTCATTTTTCAGAAGACATAAAATGACATTTTGGCCACACATGATCATTTTAAATGACATTTTAAAAAATGACATTTTTTTTCATCACAAAAAGTGATCGTGTGTACGGGGCATTACAGTGTTGCCAACCTACCAGATTGAAATTTACTGACACGACACCTAAAATTTACTGGCACAACCAAGTTTTTACTGGGAGTTTCAAAAGTTACAAAATTACTAATTTTAAGTGCAAATTCCAGTATTTAGGCTACAAATAAGTACAATATGCAATCAGCAATGTTATTTAAGGTAGATATTAAGGCAAAAAACATAGGGCCAGATTCACAGAGCGATTACTCCTGTCTATCTCGCGTTAGACTGGAGTACTTTCGAATTACGCGCGTTTTTTCACTACTCTGAAACCTCAAACCATGAAATTACGGCTGCGGGCTTCAATCCGACTGGTTTACGTGTTCGTACGCCTTCGGATCTACGCTGCAATAAAATTGCGGCCGCTGGGTGGAGTTCCCGTCGTTTTCCGCGTCGGGGTATGCAAATGAGCTTTTGCCGACTATCCACGAAATTACGAACGTCTATCGCAATCTCTTACGGCATCTTTAGTCATCTTTTTGCTGCGTAAAACTATACCAGCTTTTTGCTAGTCTAATATTAGACACCCCATGTTAAGTATGGCCGTCGTTCCCGCGTCGAATATCAACGTTTTCCGACGTCTTTTTTTATTTTTGACGTAAAACGTCCGGGAATAGGAATGTCCGTAAACGACGCTACTCAAACAACGAATGACGTATCGACGTTATTTCGCGCAATGCACGGAGGGAAATTTCTGAACGGAGCCTGCGCAGTTCGATCGCCGCGGGGACGCGCCTAATTTAAATGCTTCACGCCCCCTAATCGCGTATTTCGATTACGCGGCGAGAAATAGACTACGCCGCCGTAGCGTACGGGCAAAAATCTACCAGAATTCGATGTAGAGCCTGGTAAAATACGGCAGCGTAGAATATTTCGATTACGCAGCGCAAAATTAGTGTATCTGAATCTGGCCCTACGTTTTTTTTCAACCCGATCATTAAAATACACACAATCGTGAAAAAAAAATTGCCCAAGATCGTTTTTTAATGACATAAAAAAAACAAAATTTTTTACAACCAGAAAAATCATCGTGTGTACGCGGCATTAGGGTTTTAGAACATTTACTCCAATATAAAATGAAGGAGAGTTATACAGTATATATGAAATATGGAACGTTTTTCGTTGGTCCGTCCGTCGGACCAGTTTCATCAGACCGGTCTGATCGTGTGTAAGTGGCCTCACAGTGATACTAACAGCAGTGTGCAGCAACACAGATCACCAACACGACACGCCACCTCCTGAGTCACAGTGACAGTCTCTCTCTATGCCAGACGGTCCCTTCAGTCCCCTCCAGTCCAAACAGCACTGTCAGTCCCACTCCCGGATTGCCTTAATCCTGACCTGCAGACCTGCACACGGGGCTCCGGTTACTCCCTTGTACCATGACATCACATGACATGCTCAGACACCGTCTCCACCAGACCCCCCCCCTGTTGACACCAACCAAACACACCCATACCAACCTGATTACAGCCATATTTTTTACTGGCAACCTTTTCCTCTTATGCCTCGTACACACGATCGGTTTTCTCGGGCCGACTTTTTACCGACTGGAAAACCGAGTGGGAAAGCCGAGAACATGCTTGGCAGCTTTCCTTTCCCCCCCTTCACACGGCCGGTTATCCTGGCAGGAAAACTGCCATGAGAGCTTTGGCCGGGAATCCCGGACGTGTGTATGCTCCACTGCAGGCTTTCCCCATAGGGAAAAATACCGCCTAGAATCCCAGCAGAAAAATAGACATGATCTAATTTTTCCTGCCGGGATTCCCAGCGGTTTTCTTGTTGGGAAAACTGCCATGGAGCATACACACGGCCATTTTTACCGGCATTACTGGCATTTACTGGCAGGAGAAAAGTGACCATTTTTTACTGGCTGCCAGTAAAAATACTGATGGTTGGCAAAACTGATGCTTAACCCCCCACCGGGAGAACACAAGGGCTCCACAGAAAAGATTCCCCATTTAACACTGACTGTGTTGATGGGAAAATCAATCAATTTGAATCCATGGTTGCAGGAAAGCAAAATGGGCTGTCTATGGCCGGCTTAAGTTTGGGTGAACAAGCTGAACCATGCTTCTCTTTACCAAAAGACTTCTTCATAAACGCACCATGCTCTATACAACCTGACTGTACAAACTCTGTACAATGTCCTTTTAGCGTTAGTAAACATATGTATTAGGACAGAATCAAGCTGGCCATACACAGCTAGGGTTTAGGTTGAAATGTTTATTTTCAAAACATTTGTTTAATTTTTCAGTGGTTAATAGGGGCAAACTGATAATCGTTTTCATCCGTAGTGACAAGAAAATTCGAAGGTAACGGATGGAAAATGTATCTGAACAAACAAATTCTAACTGTTCGTGGGGTCCTCAGTTAGGTCACTGTACCAGAATAAGAAATTTCATGGTCACAAACACTTATTCCTTGAAATGTTTTTGCATGGTATAATAATGTAGAAAACAAATACAAACAAAGGTTTCTGTGTGTGTCGTTTATGCACACTTGGACTTACAATTGTGTATACGGTATACACTCACCGGCCACTTTATTAGGTATACCTGTTCATTTGCTTGGTAACTAGACATGTGCAGACTGGAATATTTCATTTCGTTTTTTCGTTTTCGTTTGGAAAATAAATGTATTTAGTTACTCCCGAAAATCGTTTTGATTTATTTTGTTTTTCGTTGGGGAATAGCTTTCATCCGAAAATTTAATAATACTTGGTTTCTGTCGAATGGTCAAAAAAATATTTGACGGAACGTCGAATCTTTACGCCAAATCGTACTTTTCCGTTCGAATATTCCGCCTACAAGAATTCTAATGTTGTATGACTAGTAATAATGTTGAATCTATTTTCTCATACATCGAAATCTAATCTCTATAGTGTCAAATCTATTATTTCTAAAGTGTTGAATCTTTTCTCTATAATGTCGAATCTTTTCCCTATAATGTCTAATCTTTTCCCTATAATGTTTAATCTTTTCCCTATAATGTCTAATCTTTTCCCTATAATGTCGAATCTCTCTATATCGAATTTTTACCGCAAAGAAAACTAAAATAAAGCATTTTTTCATGTCGGATCTTTCGGTTCTCGTTTCTTTCGCTTTTTCGGACGAAAATGCATTCTAACGAAAACTAATGCACATGTCTATTGGTAACACAAACTGCTAATCCGGCAATAACATGAAGGCAACTCAATGCATTTAGGCATCTAGACGTGGTGAGGACTCCTTGCTGAAGTTCAAACTGAGCATCAGAATGGGGAAGAAAGGGGATTGAGGCTGGGTTCACACTATTGCAAATTCTCAATAGCAGGAGAGTTTGGCAAGCTCTCTATGGAGCCAGTTCACATATCTCCACTGCAGCCCGGATGCAAATTTGCACAGGAGCCCTGTGTGTCTTTTGGTCCGTTTCAGGTCCGAATTCAGCCAAAGATTCGGGCCTGAAATGGTGAACAAGGAATGGGCAAAAGTGTGAACCCTTAAGTGACTTTGAACGTGGCATAGTTGTTGGTGCCAGACGGGCTGGTCTGAGTATTTCAAAAACTGCTGATTTACTGGGATTTTCACACACAACCATCTCTAAAGTTTAAAGAGAATGGTCCAAAAAAAGAGAAAATATTTAGTGAGCGTCAGTTGTGTGGAGGAAAATTACTTGTTGAGGTCAGAAGAGAATGGGCAAACTGGTTTGAAATATTAGAAAGGCAACAGTAACTCGAAAAAAACACATGTTACATCCAAGGTATGCAGAATGCCATCCCTGAATGCACAACGCATCCAACCTTGAAGCAGTTGAGCTACAGCAGTAGATGACCACACCGGCTCACCAAAATTGGACAATAGATGATTGGAAAAACGTTGCCTGGTCTGATGCATCTCAATTTCAGCTGCAACATTCAGATGGTAGGGTCAGAATTTGGTGTAAACAACATGAAATTCAGTGTTTGGAAGGTAGCAAGATGTGCATTATCCATATATACTAACATGTCAAGATCAGAGCCTGATAACACATGTCAGGACTTACCACACAGCGCAGGAGAGTGGACATTGTGATATCCGCTAAACAACATGAAAGCATGGATCCATGCTGCCTTGCGAAAACGATTCAGGATTTTGGTGGTGGTGTAATGGTGTGGAGGATATTTTCAAACGTAAACAGTTTTGATTTGTTTCGAAATTGTGAAATCAGGCAGACCTTTATACTACATAGTTGAAGGTAAATCTAAAGGGAATTGAATAAGAAAATTGTATAATGTATGGCCAGCTTTATACAACAAAATGAATTTTTATTGGAACATGGGTTGCCCAGATTCCAATGGGGTTCTAGAACTTAAAGTCACAGAGAGTTATGAGACAAGAATCATGGTCTGTTGTGATGTGTATGACCTAATATAAGCACTGGTACAATTTTTTTTGTCCCACATGTGACGTGATTGCCTTAATAGCTAAAGCTGGCCATATGTGGATCAGTTTTTTCAATCAGCCAGTGCGCTTAGCCAAAACAACTGTATTCCCTCATCTACACAAGCCAGGTAGATGGAGGAATCCTCTCTGTTGTATTGTTGTATTCTGACAGCAGGGACTCCTTAGCTGTTAGAATACACTGATCAGCGCTGCAGCAAATTTCTGCAGTGGTGATCAAAGAACAATTTTGCAGCGAGTCAGTTTGAGAGAAGACGATCAATAGACTTTTCTGGAATGAAATGACCATAGATGATTGAAATTTGGCCAGGCCCTGCTGAACCAGACAAATTTTGATCCATCTATGGCCAGTTTAAGTACTATGTTTACCATTTAGTATATCATCTGATAGGAAAGTAGCTAATATCACAGGGTTTCTGACTCCATAGCGGCTATGGAGTCAGAAACCCTGTGATATTAGCTACTTTCCTATGGTAAACATAGTACTTAAACTGGCCATAGACATTGTATTATCCATACAAATGGATACAACACTGTATCAAATGGCATAGCCCCATGTGGCATTCACATTTGATACAGTGTTGTATCCATTTGTATGGATAATGTTGTATCCATTTGTATGAAGGGCTGTTGCACACTATCTTTAAGTATTCTTTGCGGATTTACTAAAGTCATTACCATATCACACAGGGCTTGTGCATAATAAAACCTTTGTCTTACAGTTTTTTTTGGCTTTTTTTTTGGGGGGGGGGGGGGGGTTTACAACCTCTTTAATGTGTCAACCTGCAACAGAAGCTGCTATTACTGGCAGATTCTTCAGGTAAGAACATTTTGAACATGTTCAAAATTTGCTTAAAGTGTATTTACACCCAGGAACAAAAATGTATTGTATTGCAGCTTACTAGTCCTTGGATTTGGTGGGTGCTTCTTTCCCCCTTTATTTTTTCCTGGTAATCCTTCCTGTCCATAGGTGGCTTATTGAGTGTCAACCTGGTCCCTGTGTGATTGTGGACCTATCTATGGAGGAAGCCGTGGTTATTAATTGGGATGAACCTAGGTTCATCAGCTTGGTCAGAAACTGGAAGGGCTAATTGTGGAGGGCATTCCCTGCCCTGCAGCTACAGAAACACAAAGAGGCAGAAATACTGATATCATTGATCTAATATTGCCATGTGTGTACATGAAGCTGCAGGGCAGGGAATGCCTCGACTGCAACTGACTGGTCTGGCACTTAGGCAAGCCATAGATGATTTTTCTTTCCTTCCACTGCGAATAGAAAGAGAGAATACTGCTTGATTCCCCTATCAATGCTGCTGAACGGGTCAAGTATTGATTCATCTATGGCCGGCTTAACAGCTGTTTACTGGGTTGATCCACTTACATGGATTGAAATTCAGCTGGTTTAACAGGGACTGGCTGAATTTGGATCCATGTTTGGGCAAGGAGGTTGTCCTGATCGACTTCTGTACAACTACCCTAACGGATTTCTCCTCCTCAATCAGCGCCTCCCAGCAGTCAAAATACAAAGGCTCAACGGGGAGAATTCTCCCATCCACACACTTGAATCTAGTCATTTTTTTTGCTCAACATGCTGGTTGAACGAAAAAACGGACTCATCTATGGGCTGCCCAAGGCTCTTTTCACGGTTGTGTTTTGCTTTATTCAGCAGGTGATCTATGAGAAGACCCCCTGCTAAATTATAGCAGAACAGGACAGATGTTTTGTGACATCTGTGCCTGTTCAGTTTTTGTCCGTTTTTGACAGCGGACAGTGGCAGACCTGCGATGGTTGTATGAGTGTCAGGACATAAATGGACATATTTACAGTTACATTAGGCTACATCTGATCCATCATATTTAGGTCCAGAAACCAGACCTGGATGAACTCGGAGGACGGAAGACAAAAGTGGGCACAAGTCCTTTTACGTCCATCTGCTTATAGACCTGCAAAGATCTACCAATCAGGTCCACCTTGGGTTTAAAGGGATAAGGTGTAAACCCTAACACATACACATATTATTTACACAGGTCCTGTGGCTCATTAAAGCAGAGTTCCTCTGATTTTTATATTTTTTTTTAAATCAGGAGCTACAAATACTGCAGCTGCTGACTTTTAAAATAAGGACACTGAGGTGCTTTGCAGGCGCCACACCGCTTAAAATAGTGCCTGCAAATCGCCCTGAAAAAGCTGCTCCATTCAAGTCGAGGGCTTTCACACTGGAGCTGTGCGCTAGCAGGATGATAAAAAAAAAGTCCTGCTAGCTGCATCTTTGAGGTGCTGTAGGAGCAGGTAAATACACTTTGCCGGCGCTTTTAAACTTTTTTCAGCCGCTAACGGGGTTTAAAAGTGCCCCATAGCGCCACAAAAACTATAGTAAAGCACTACTAAAAATAGATTACCGCCGGCGCCCCCAAATCCCCGTGTGAAAGGTGTCTTATCTGTCCAGGCCGCTCGCGATGTCAGCACCCGTAGCTTCGGTAATGGAATCAGGAGGTGAAGCCTTTGGTAGATAGCCACGGGTGGCTTGGCTATCTTTGCCTGGAAGTGGAAGCAAAACACCTATATTAAAGAGGTATCTGCTCCCCCCTCTCCCCTCAGGTCGCGTACACACGATCAAACATATCTGCTGAAACTGGTCCGCATATCCGATCGTCTGTACGGGCTAGCAGACAGTTTCCAGCAGACAAAAGTTTTAAAGCATGCTTTAAAACTTGTCTGCTGGAAAGCCGTCTGTCGGATATGTCCGCTGGTTAGTACGCCTAACCAGCGGACAGAAATCTCCCGCATGCGTCGAATGGATTCGACGCATGCGTGGAAGTATTTTACTTCCTGGTTCGGTGACGTGGCATCAATGTCACCGCGCTGTCTGTCCGCGGAGATTTTGGTTTGATTGTGTGTACACAGATCAAACCAAAACATCCCAGGAGACATGTCCGCTGAAAACGGTCTGTCGGAATGTTTTCATCGGATATATCTCCTCGTGTGTACGCGGCCTGAAAGGTGCCAAATTTGACACCAGAGGGGGGAAGGATTCCAAAAAGAAGAAGTTCCATTTTTGGGTGGAACTCAGCTTTAAGGTGTTAATTAAACTCACATTAAATTAGCCTTTAAAGGTATTTCCACCAAGTATATTTTATATCGCTACCTCTTGGTTTAGTGTCCTGGGGTGTGATATTTATAAATAGCTTAAAGTGGTTGTAAACCCACTTTTTTTACTTTTATCTACAGGTAAGCCTATAATAAAGCTTACCTGTAGGTAAGGAGAATATCTCCTAAACCTGTATGGTTTAGGAGATATTCCCCTCGCAATGCGCCGCTGATTGCAGCGGCGCATGTGCAGGGGGGACTCCACGGCGAAAGGACCGGCCGCCGCCGGACCTTGCCGAATTTAAATCTCCCACACGCATGCGCGGGAGTGATGTCATCGCCGCTCCAGCCAATCACAGCGCTGGAGCGGCGATACCCGGAAGACACGCCGGGTCAAGATGATATCTCGCTCGGCGTGGACCAGGTAAGTTCTACACACCTCGTTCCGAGGTAAGTATTTCATATTGAGCTAATATGCGGTGCATATTAACTCATTATGACTTTTGCCTTGCAGGAGAAAAAATAAAATAAAATTTTGATGCAGGTTTACAACCGCTTTAATGGAAGGACATTCCGATGCTTATGCTCAGTTTCGTTTTATAGGCTTTATTGTTTATTGGTTGTACTTTCGAAGACATTGTCTTGTTACTTGAATAATAAAAACATTGAAAGATAAATTAGTCTCAGAACCTGCGTAATTTATATGTGTTTGGGTTTAAAGGGATGAGGTGACAACCCTAGGTCCACCTGAAAGACTGACAGGAAGAGCTTGTGCATGTGTGCATGTGTGTCATGTTGATGCTTTGGCTTTATGACTTGGAAGAAGATAAGGGATTCGGACTTTTCTCGCTTTTTATTTGCTGTCTGTTACTGGAACTTAACACAGCCAGCTTTTTTTCAGAAGGAAGCCTGCAATGGCAGCCCCCATATTCTCACGGGATAGGTATATTTTAAGCATGTTATTGGCCATCATGTAACTATTTTGTATTCTCTTTGATCTGACCATACTGAAATTTAAAGCAGGAATATCAAACTTGAAAAGGTTTCACAACGTTTCTTTCTCTATTGTGTCCCAGTGGTAACATAAGGGACTCTATTCTGTGTCCATTTTACTCTCTCACAGTTAGCGATAAATACTTTTAATACCAGAAGAATTACAGCCCAGAGTGTTAAGAATGGCGATTATCAATAAAGATTTTGAATGAGCATTGCCCTAAATCCTTTGGGCATTAGAGGCCTGAATGGCCACCATCTGAGGTAAGAAAAAAAATATGTTGTCCAGAAGAAAGAAGGACGATTGTTATGTGGAGCATATTGCCTTTACAGATAGAATGAGCTAATCTTCGGTTTCTAAGAGCCAGTCTGAGAAGGAGTGACAGCCACTTTCCCACAAGTTCACAAAAAGGACTCAAAGCCCCACAGCTGCTTCAGCAGACAAAGGAGCTGATCTTATTCTCCTAATAACAAATGAGGAGAGGAGAATAGACTTGTGTGCTTAAGCCTTACCTGGGTTTGGTTACATGTAGGTCAGAAACTGTAAACGTGCTTTTCCCCGTGTGGCTGGGGAAGTCACGGCCTTATATTCATATATCATTTACTACAAAGACAATAAGAACTTGCTTTTTTACCCTTTTCTTTAAAAATGAGATCGATATCTGATTTCTATAGCTCCAAGGTCCTCCCTTTGTTGTATGTGTTTTATGTCCCCTGGCCTTGAAGCTGATCAGGTACCTGCAGACCAGACTGTTTGACAAGCACCACCACTATAAGACCACTATCGTGAATGTTGTATTCTCATAACCGTACCTGGATATGGAAGATGAAAACTAAAAAAAACTTACTGTGACAATAATGAGTTGATCCATTTTTTTTTATATTACAATTTAATAATATAAATAATGCGCTTCAATCATCCTGATACCATAACAACCATTGTGTCATGATCACTGAAGCGCTAACACCACATAATTTCCCTGATAACATTTTTTTCTGGTAGTGCCCCTCCCGAGACTAGACTCTGGATCCGCCCCTGACAGGTACCAGCTCCCAATTCCTCGATTCTTATCTAGGTCCCCCCTGGATCCTTGGCCACAGTCTCTTGGGATAAGTCACCTGTCATGCCAGGCTCATAGTGCTGCTGTGCCTAGTACATGTTCAGTGGGGATCTGGTGTGAGACTTCAGGAAGTCACAGCTAGCTCCCATATTCATAGAGCTGAAGCCCAGGGAAGAATTGGCTTAGTGAAAGATAGCCCAACTATACAGTCTGGTAAGTGTATATTTCTTAAGGCCGTGTACACACGATCAGTCAATTCGACGAGAACGGCTAGAAGGACCTTTTTTATTGGTTAACCGACGAAGCCGACTGACGGTCTGATGTGCCTACACACTATCGGTTAAATTGTGATTGTGTCAGAACGCGGTGACGTAAAACACACGAAGTGCTGAAAATTACGAAGTTCAATGCTTCCAAGCATGCGTCGACTTGATTCTAGGGGTGTCAAAAATAATCGTAACATCGATGCATCAAGATTCGGCCGCCCACGATGCGATTTCGATGCTACAGCTTTAAGTAATCGATTAATGATGACGTCATCCTCCTGCCGTGCCGCCGCGCCATGCCCTGCCTCCAAAAACAGCCGAAGTTTTCAAGCCGTTTTTTTTCCCGCCTCCCGCCTCCCGCTGACGTCATCCCCAGCCGCCCTGAGAGTGTGTCGCAGGTCCGACACGAGTGAGACAGAGGAGAAGACATGTGTTCTCTGACTCACGCTCAGCTTTCCTCGTCGGCTGCACAAGCTTGATTGCGCCCTATTTTTCGTGAGACAGAAAGCCACATGGAGACAGAGACACAGAGCAGAACAGACACAAGGCCAAAGTTGTGTTTTATGTAAGCCAGGGGCGAAAAATAGGGCGCAATCAAGCTTCAAGCCAGGAGCAGCGAAACACCACACAAGCCCCACCCCCGCGGGATGTGGAGGAAGTGGAAAACTGCCACCACATCAGGAGTCTGCACTAGTGGGAAGTATTTTGATCCAGTGAAACCTATCAGTCCTATGAGGAAGTACTGTAAGCGGTCGAGGAGATCTCCCCCTTCAGATGCCAGTGGATTGATATGCCTGAATTACACCAGGATCTGGTAAGAGTACATCTTTACTTACCTTCTGATGTGTCTGCAGAATTCTGTGAGATCGATAGTGAATTCCACCTAGGATACTGTAATCTACGATCATCATTGCCTTTGTTGAAATTTGGACTATCATCCAATTATACCATTTAATTACACCTTTGTGTTACCAGCTCTAATGGACTAATTAAGATTTGGTTGTAGTGCAAGTCACTCTTATTACACTTGTTTTCATCACCATATTTGGACTTTATTTTCCAATTAGATGTGGTTTATTCATTTATTTACCTATTTTTTGTTTATTCATTCAGACTGATACGTTTAATAATTTCTCACAATGTCATTTTGTGCCTTCTGAGCGCAACTTTTTTTCTTTCTAAAGATTTATGAAAGCAAAGCAGCAGTGGAACAGTGGCAAAGAGGAACTACAGGCTTTTAATTTGTTTCCTATGCACCTACTATTCAGGATATTATATTATATAGAATATAATATCACGAATAGTAGGTGAATAGGAAACAAGTTGACTCACTGCTGCTTTGCTTTCCTCAAATGCCTTGTACGTTTTTATGAGCACAAAATATGAGAAGGTATTATATAGAATGGGGATCGGGGGATGGTGAGCAGGCAGATCGCCCATCTCATTACTGCCTGCAATGACACAAATAATGTGTAATTCAGCTTAGTTATCTAATCTAAATTACACATTACTTGTGTCATTGCAGGCTAGCCCTATTTTTACAACCTCTGATAAGATGACTGTATCCTACAAGCCCTATTTTTTTTGGTGTGGCACCATCTATATGATATTAAATAGCAGAGCGGTCACTTAATGTATGATTCCCTAATAAGTGCTATTGCTTCTACTCGTGTGCATCTTGTCGATAACAGAGGAAGAAGGGGGTGCTGTGATCCGGGGACCCAGGGGGGGTACGGGCATGTAGTGGAATCTGATGTGTCACCTGTGATAAGTCATTGTCACTGCAGGCAGGGACTGGGCTGTATGGAGGAGAAATATAGACCATCCCCTGTAGCATGTCACCAGTCTCTGACCATCCCCTGTAGCATGTCCGCAGTCTCTGACCATCCCCTGTAGCATGTCCGCAGTCTCTGACCATCCCCTGTAGCATGTCCGCAGTCTCTGACCATCCCCTGTAGCATGTCCGCAGTCTCTGACCATCCCCTGTAGCATGTCCGCAGTCTCTGACCATCCCCTGTAGCATGTCCGCAGTCTCTGACCATCCCCTGTAGCATGTCCGCAGTCTCTGACCATCCCCTGTAGCATGTCCGCAGTCTCTGACCATCCCCTGTAGCATGTCCGCAGTCTCTGATCATCCCCTGTAGCATGTCCGCAGTCTCTGACCATCCCCTGTAGCATGTCCGCAGTCTCTGATCATCCCCTGTAGCATGTCCGCAGTCTCTGATCATCCCCTGTAGCATGTCCGCAGTCTCTGATCATCCCCTGTAGCATGTCCGCAGTCTCTGATCATCTCCTGTACTATGCCCGCAGTCTCTGATCATCTCCTCTACCACGTCTGCAGTCTCTGATGAATGAATGAATGAATGAAAAACGTATATAGCGCAGCACATGCGAACTGAATCGCCTCTGGGCGCTTGTTGTTCCTGTCTCCTTTGATATCAAAAGAGATGTGTCTTGATCTTTCTCCTAAAAGCTAGGTGATTCTCCTCCATCCGAATGCTGGCTGGTAAAGCGTTCCATAGTCTGAAACCTTGGACCGCAAATCTTCGCTCTCCTTTGGCCTTGTAGTTGGCTTTCGGAACCTGGAGCAGGTTCTGATTGGTGGATCGCAAAACACGATTGGGGTTATGAGCTTTTATTTTTTCGCATAGATATTGGGGAGCATTCCCATGGACACATCTATGCGTAAGACAGAGAGCTTTAAAAGCAATTCTGTCTTTGACTGGTAACCAGTGAAGGGATCTCAGTGAAGGTGAGATGGATTCCCAGGGTTTTTTCCCAGTCACAAGTCTGGCGGCCGTATTCTGAACGACTTGCAGACGAGCGATTTGGTACTTGGGGAGTCCGAGGTAAAGGGCATTTGCATAATCCAGTCTGGAGTTAACAATTGCTCCCACCACGACTGCTAAATCTTCTTTGGGGATGAACGGAGTAAGTCTGCGTAGTAGGCGCAGCAGATGGTGGGATCCGCTGACTACTGACCCTATTTGTGCGTCCATTGTCATAAAGGAGTCAAAAATGACCCCAAGACTTTTGACTTTGGCGCTAGGGGTGATAATTTTGCCCAGAATAGGCGGGGGTGTCCATGCTGTTGAAGGTTGATTCCTGCGCTTGGCGTGAAACAGAAGAAGTTCTGTTTTCGCTCCGTTGAGTTTAAGATAACTCTTTGTCATCCAGTCCTCTATCAAAGAGAGGCAGGTCTCTAAATTGAGGTGGTGATCCTTTATGTTGCAGATGCGGAAATAAAGTTGCGTGTCGTCTGCATATGAGTGATAGAGCAGTTTTTGGCTGCTGATAATCTCAAAAAGAGGACGAAGGTAGATGTTAAACAGCACCGGTGACAGAGGCGATCCTTGAGGGACTCCGCATGTTACTGTGCGTTTCTCAGATGTGAAATGTCCTAGCTTCACTGTTTGCGATCGGTTTTCCAGAAAAGAGGAGAACCAAGATAAATCGCCTTCTGCGACTCTGGCTACTTCAGCAAGCCGCGTCAGTAACAGTTTGTGGTCTACAGTGTCGAAAGCTGCGCTTAGGTCCAACAGAACCAAAAGACAAGATTCTCCTTCGTCTGCGGCCTCGAGAACATCGTCCCATATTTTGAGCAATGCGGTTTCAGTCCCGTGTCCGGGACGGAACCCTGATTGTAATGGGTCAAGTAGCTTGTGGGTATCCAGATGCTGTTGCAGCTGTTGTACCACTACTTTTTCCATTACCTTTGAGAGTACATTGAGGCTTGTTATGGGCCGGCGGTGGAGTGGGTCCTTGGGGTCCAGGGAGGATTTCTTCAGGATGGGTTGGATTATACCCTCTTTCAACTGTGAGGGTACTATGCCCTCCACGAAAGACTGGTTGATAAGCTGCGTGATGGGAGGAGCCAGGATGTAGGCGCATTCCTTCAGCAGTTTTGTGGGGATAATGTCATTTGGCGCTGTGCCATTACGCAGAGTACAAATGACATTCTTAGTGGTCTCAATGGAGATGGGTGCCAAGGTGAACTTACCTGATATAGGAGAATTACTATGGGTGTTGTGTGAGAGGCTGCAGGGGGGACTGGGGGGGGAATTATTTTGCTGAATGCTTTCACGGATCGCCTCGATTTTATTAATGAAGCAATCCGATAGTTCATTGCAAAATTCTTGTGTGTCTTCATTGGGGGCTTCAATACATCCTGGGTTCATGGTCTGAGTGACCAGCTTGAAGAGTTCGCGGGGGCGGTTTTTAGGCACCGTTGATAGCCTCAGAAAAGTATTTTTTCTTGGCTTGGAAAATTTCTTTGTGGTATTTACTTGTCGCCGCTTTGTAGATGGATAGGTTTAGCTCTGAAAAGCATCTTTTCCAGGCAGATTCGGCCCTTCTGCGTTCTTGTTTCAGTAACGACAGCTGGTTGTTAAACCAGCTGCGGTTGTTTTTCCGGATGCGGGTTCGTCGTTTCGGCGCTACCAAGTCGGCTGACTGTAGCATGGCCGAGTTTATGGCTTCCAATGTTTCAACGGCCGTTTGATGCGGCTGAGTTGTTTCTATTTTTTTCCTTAAAGTGGTTTTGAAGAGTTCCGAGTGGAGCTTCTTCTGACATCTAGTCCAGTGTGTTGTCACTGGATTTGATGTTTTTGTTGTGGGGGGGATTGTGGAAATGAATTTAATTGCATGGTGGTCTGTCCATGGCAACTTTTCATTTTCCAAAATTTTTATTTCCAGATCTTGTCTGAAAATAAGATCAAGTGTGTGGCCTGAAGCATGCGTGGGCCCACATACTAGTTGCTGTAACCCTAAATCTTCCAGGTGGTCGATACAGGCATCAGCAACGGTGTCTTGTGAGGAATTGGCCCAGAGGTTGAAATCCCCGAGCAGCAACAGGTGTTTGCTGTTGAGGGTGTAAGTGGAGAAGAAATCCGTCCATGGTGATAGCAGCTGCGATTTTGGGCCCGGTGGCCTATAGCAGAGCAGAATGTGGACGGTCTCCTTTGAATTTGTCTGTAGTTGCAGAGTAAGGGTTTCCATGAATGGAAGAGGGTTTTGAAGGGCTGGTTTTGTGATTGCAAGATGAGTCTTGTGGATCACCGCCAGGCCTCCTCCTCTTTGCCCTATTCTGTTTTCCGTGATAATACGGTAGTTTTCTGGCACCAGTTCTCCTAGAATGGTGTTACAGTCGGCTGCGAGCCAGCTCTCTGTAATAAAGAGGCAGTCACCCCGTTTAGTATTTTGGGGGGAGAGCCATGCGCACTTGCGCTGGAATCGTGATGCATCGTGATGCATCGCGGAATCGAATCGAATCGTGGACTTGATAATCGTAATCGCATCGAATCCCTACTACTAGGGTGACCACATTTCCAAACTACCATTCAGGGACACCCCCCCCCCCCTTTCCAAAAATCAGCTTGTGCTGTAACAAATCACAGCACAGTGATTGGACACAAGAGGCAGGATTTATGATTTCTCCAATCACAAGTAGGGGGCGGGGATTGTGCTCCTCCAGGCATTCCCAGCCAGGGCAAATACTGTCAGTGAGTAAAGCAGTGATGTGGCAGCCTTTTTTGGGGGCATTTTGGGGGCATCAGATTGGCCCAGGGGTAGCTGTGCAAGTTTCATTCCAGGACACTGTATTGTCCTGGAATGAAGGTGACCGGGACAGACCTGCAAAATGAGGGACTGTCCCGGGCAATCCGGGACACGTGGTCACCCTAGTGCCTACAGATCTAAAAGAATGCTTTTTCAATCTGGATGATTTCAGTTTAGAAAACAATCTCATGTCTGTAGGCCTTTACCTCTTTTGGAAGACACCCCAGAACTAATAATTCTAAGGGGATAAAGCAAATATTGGGCCTTAGACAAATATTGTCAAATTTGCTTCACCTTCTCTAAATCAAATTGTTCATACAGACCTCAAATGTATTTTTTATTTTTTTATTATTATTATTATTTATTTTTTAAGGCAATAATGAGCACATCCCATATTTCATGTTGCTATGGAGGAACTGCATGCAGTTTGATGCCTACAGAACACACAGTGCAACTCATTAGAAGAAGATTACCTAGAGACATCAGCTGACGATTTATTAATATCAGATCAAAGACAGGTAGGGCTGCTGCCCTAAGCAAACAGTCCACATACGTTTTTCGCAGTGTAGATTAAAGAATATAAATATCCTGGTTGCTAGGGCAACAACTATATATGTTGCCTTTTTCCATGTTCCATCATTATTATTCCAGTTATTCTTGGCGAACCGAATATACTGTCTGTACGAATAAGCATGCCTTGTACGTATCTTTGGAAAACCAATACTCATAATGGACACACATTATCTATCAGCAGTTTATTTTTATTCTGGCTTAGCTTCCCGGGCTTACAGAACAACAATTTTAGTAGGATGCGCTCCTTTCTCAAGCCTCAAGCTTGAGAAAGGAGCGCATGCTCCGCGAACGCGTCGCCTACTGGCTCCCCCACATTACCCGGAAGTATTGCCATCCATCTGACCTGCCTATTGGCTCCCCCACATCACCTGGAATTTTTCCATCCATTTGATCCATCCATCTGATCCAGCGTCCATCCATCTGATCCAGCGTCCATCCGGAACTGACGTCACAGCTCGGCTCCCAGTGTGTCAGAGACAGAGGAAGCTACGGCATCCACCGCCGCCAACCACTCCACGACACAGCCGCATACAGTGACAGCCAGGGACGTTTCTTTGGTGACACATGCCTAATCTCACCAACGTTTGTGAGTAAGCTTGCTGACGTTTTTATCCAATAAATGTTACACTACTTATTACACTTAGAGAGGCGCCTTTGTGTTTTCCTCTTCTGCCTTCAGATTCGTTTCCAATCTTAATAAATGAATTATTCAGCGCTAGAAGGTAAACACACAATGAAAAAAACTAATGCAAGCCAGCACTGAAGGTAAATTCAAATAAAACACCCCAACAGAAATGATGAAAACTAATAGTACAGCGCAAAACAAATTAACCAGTTAAGGACCCCCGCACGCCTATGTACGTCCACAACATGGCTCGTACAGGCACAAGGGCGTAAATTTACGTCCTCGCCTTAGTGCGGTTCAGGGGTCCCATCGGGACCCCCTCCGCGGCGTGCGGCGGTCCCCCTGGCTCTGGGAGCGATCGCCGACGAGCGGGCGGATGTCCGTGTTTTCCGCCCCCCCCCGCGATCGCTCCCAGCCAATGGGAGCGCGCTCCCAGCCTGTCACTTCCTCCTCCTGTGTTTACACAGGAAGGAGGAAATGATGTAATCTCTCATCGCAGCGCTGTTTCCCAGCGCTGCTGATGAGAGAAGACATCCACAGTAAGTGTGCACCAACACAACACTGACACACACTCACATAGGCATATTAACCCCTTGTGATCGCCCCCCCCCCCCACCCCCCTGTCACAGTGTCACTGAATGCAGTGATTTAATCACTGCATTTAGTGTCAGTGTGACAGGCACTGTAAAAAACAGTTAGTGTTAGGTTCAGGATAGCCCCCCCACCCCCCCTAATAAAGTTTTAACCCCCTGATCACCGCCCTAGTTAACCCTTTCACTCCCTATTGCCAGCGTCACTAAGCGATCATTTTTCTGATCGCTGTATTAGTGTCGCTGTTCCCGCTAGGTAGCTATTTTTTTTATTACGATTTTTTTTTTTTACTAAAGACATGTGGCTAAATAAATTTTGGCCTAAATGTTTTACTAAAATTTAGTTTATTTGATTTTTTTTATAACAAATAGTAAAAAAATAGTGATTTTTTTCAAAATTGTCGCTCTATTTTAGTTTATAGCGCAAAAAATAAAAATCGCAGAGGCGATCAAATACCACCGAAAGAAAGCTCTATTTGTGGGAAGAAAAGGACGCAAATTTTGTTTGGGAGCCACGTCGCACGACCGCGCAATTGTCTGTTAAAGCGACGCAGCGCCGAATTGTAAAAACACCTTGGGTCATTTAGCAGCGTAAGTGTCCGGGTCTTAAGTGGTTAATAAATACTTTCAAACAACATATATATGAAAAAAAGCAAACAGAATGTCCATATGTGTACAGATCATCCAAAGTAAATATGAGGAGCCAAAAAAATGTCTAGTGCTCTCTGAAGCGTACTTTAAAATTTATTGCATATGAAATAAACACACTCACATAAAAAGCACTCGTTCCTGAGTGCTAGGTAGATAGCCATAAGCCGGGAATCCATCAAATAGATTGTTAGGACGCACGGTGTGCTGTGTGCAGTCGCGGGTGACGTCACGACTGCACATAGCACACCGTGCGTCCTAAAAATCTGTTTGATGGATTCCCGGCTTATGGCTATCTACCTAGCACTCAGGAACGAGTGCTTTTTATGTGAGTGTGTTTATTTCATATGCAATAAATTTTAAAGTACGCTTCAGAGAGCACTAGATCTTTTTTATTCTTTTTGCATAAACCAATTCTGGCGTTTGAATTTACTGATGCCGCATGAGTGATCCGCTGCTGTACCGATTGGACCATTCGGGAGATCTTTGATATTATATGCTGTTTGACCTTTTTGGTCTAGGCAATAAGGTGAGAGGCCATTCTTACCTTTCTTGGTGGAGGTTTTTCCTTCTGATTTCACCATTCACGCTTAGGATTTGGCTCCTTATATTCACTTTGGAATTAGTACACTTATGGACATTTTTTTGGCTCCTCATATTTACTTTGGATGATCTGTACACATATGGACATTCTGTTTGCTTTTTTTTAGGGCTGTGCAAATTAACTTTTAATTAATCGATTAATCTTTAATTTTTTTGATCGATCAAAATATTTTTGATCGATTAAAATTCTTTTGATTGGTACTCGCCTCTCCGCCGGCTTCTGGGCCTTCAGGGAGTTCCGTCGGAGATCCAGTAATGTCACGGACACCGGCGGGGCTTGCAGTGTCCATCTGAAGGGCTCCTTTGCTGTGCCTTCATATCTGCATGCCGGTGGGACCTTATTATCTGCCACACGCAAGGGCTGTTAGACTTCCCTCTATCACTTCCCTCTATCACCCTGGGATTCTACAACCATCCACTGGGAGTTGTGATAGTTCCCTTCATGGGACAGCTACATGCCGACGGACTGATGTTAACCTCTCCTCATCTGGATTCAGCAGTGGTATCGTTGTACACATTTTTATACCAGTATCATACTTGACTACATGTTTTTATGACTGCTTTTGGTATCGTTTGGTATTACTCGCACCATTTTTACAGTTTATGTAGCTACATCGATTTTATCTCCAGTGCAATATTTATTTTGTTACCTACTTGAAGACTATAAAAGTTTTAATGCTATTCCCATCGAGCGCTGCCTTTGTGTGTGTTTTGTATTCTGCTATTCATTTTTCCAGTGGTTGGGAGCTGCACTGGGAATCAGCCGGCAAGGAGATCAGCTAAAAGTAGTTGGATCTGTATGTGCGTTATAATTAATCGAAATTAGTCGATTAATCGATTAAAATAAAAAACGATTAATCGAACACAAAAATTTTGATCAGTAACAGCCCTACTTTTTTTCATATATATGTTGTTTGAAAGTATTTATTAATTTGTTTTGCGCTGCACTATTAGTTTTCATCGTTTCCAATCTTCACTAGGCTGCCTGCAGGTGTCTAAAGTTTTAATTAGCTCTCATGAGTTCACCTGTTTTTATTTGTTTTAGCTGCATTTCCACTGCTGCTGGTGCTAGCGCTTACTCTCTCTTGTGTGTATTTGTACATTAGATAACAATCTTTTGACTTGCCCATTTTATACTGGATCAGGAAACCGACTATTGTTTATAGATCACCTTAGTCACCCACAAATAACTAAAAATACTGCGCTGCACTAAACAATAACATTGTGACAAAACCAGGCAGGGACACGCATGTGACGTCATTTCGATCTGGTTGCATCATTCATGCTGTGATTGTACAGCTCTGTCTTTTTTTGTGTGCAGTTTCTAGTTTTTAATAAAATTGTGGTATCTGGTCCATACGATGTGGAGGATGGGACACCTTTTATGCTGTTTTTGAGTGACAAGTGCAAAGGAGTTTGGCATCAGAGGAAGCCCTGTCAACCGTCCCTGGGAGGTCCTCTCTTCCCCGAATGTAGAAACAATCTGACATCTTAGGGTGGCTTTGCATTTGATCTACTATCAAGTTGTGTGTCCCGCGATTGGGTCACAGAGCTGCAGAACGGGGAGAGGCAAGTGTAAACAAGGGGCCAGATTCATTTCGGCGGGTGTAGCGTATCTCATTTACACTACGCCGCCGTAACTTACAGAGGCAGGTACCATATTCAGAAAGAATTTGCGCCGTAAGATACGGCGGCGTAGTGTAAATGGGCCGGCGTAAGCCTGCGTATTTCAAAGTAGGTGGAAGGTGGGCGTGATCCATAAAAATGAATCGTGACCCCACATAATTGACGCTCTTTACGAACGGCGCATGCCAGTGCACATGCTCGAAATCACGTCGCAAATACTTAATGCTTTCGACGTGAACATAACTTACGCACAGCCCTATTCGCGAACGACTTAAGCAAACGACGGAAAATTCTACGCTGTCCCGGCGTCCATACTTAACATTGGCTACGCCTCCTATAGCAGGGGTAACTTTACGCCGAAAAAAGCCTCACGTAAACAACGTAAATCAAGGCGCCGGGCCTACGTACATTTCTGAATCGGCGTATCTAGTTCATTTGCATATTCTACGCGGAAATCTACGAAAGCCCTCCTAGCAGCCAGCGTAATTATGCAACTAAGATACGACGGCGTAAGAGACTTACGCCGCTCGTATCTTGGCAAAATTCCGGCGTATCTTGATTTCTGAATACAGAAAAAAGATACGCCGGCGCCTCCTAGAACTTACGCGGCGTATCAACAGGTACACCAAATTCTTTCTGAATCTGGCCCAAGGCATCTCCCCATTCTGCCTACTGACACTGATCGTATGCTCCCTCTCATCGGGAGCAGCGATCAGTGATGTGTCACTCGTAGCCACGCCTACTAACAGTTAGAATCACTCCCTATGACAAAGTTTGCCCCTTCCTAGCCCCCTGGTGATTAACCCTTTCACTGACAGTCACATTTATACAGTAATCAGTGAATTTCTATAGCACTGATATGAACATATTCGCCAGCACACCAAGGATTGTCTAAAAGAACGTCCAAAAAATGTATTGCAGTGAAACGATCACAAAAATAGCAATGTTTCGAGGTCTCGCAGGGCCTTTTCGTCAGGCAAGTGACGAAGAGGCCCTGCGAGACCTCGAAACGTTGCTATTTTTTTGATCGTTTCACTGCAATACATTTTTTGGACGTTCTTTTAGACGATCCTTGGTGTGCTGGTGAATATGTTCATATGATTGCCTTTCCAGTTCCCTGCTGGTGATCGCTGCAGCACCCTTTTTTCCTAGTTGGCTGCAAACCAGGAAGGTGCGCAATTGGAATATTTAGAGATTTTTATAGCACTGATCGCTGTATAAATATGAATGGTCCTAATATAGCGTCAAAAGTATAATGGCCATAATGTCACAGTCACAATAAAAATCGGTGATCACCACCAATACTAGTAAAAAAAAAATATATATATTATTAAACATGCCATAAAACGATCCCCTATTTTGTAGATGCTATAACTTTTACGCAAACCAATCAATTTACGCTTATTGCAATTTTTTTTTTTACCAAAATATGTCGAAGAATACGTATCGGCCTAAACTGGAGATTTTTTTTTTTTTTATATATATATATTTTTTGGGGATATTTATTATAGCAAAAAGTAAAAAATATTGAATTTGTTTCAAAATTGTCACTCTATTTTTGTTTATAGCGCAAAAAAATAAAAACCGCAGAAGTGATCAAATACCACCAAAAGAAAGCTCTATTTGTGGGAAAAAATTACGTCAATTTTGTTCGGGAGCCACGTCCCACGAATCACGCAATTGTCAGTTAAAGCGACGTAGTGCCGAATCGCAAAAAGTGGCCTGGTAATTTGGCAGCCAAATGGTCCGGGGCTGAAGTGGTTAAAGAGTACGGGCCAGATTCTCAAATCAATTACGCCGGTGTATGTACACATACACCGGCGTAATTCGAATTTCCCTACGGCGTATCATTGTTTTCTATTCTGAAAACATGATACGCCGGTTTTAAGCTTGGATCCGACTTGTGTAAGTCATTTACACCGTCAGATCCTAAATGCAATACTACGACGGCCGCTAGGTGGCGTTTACGTCGATTTCACCGCCGAATATGCAAATGAGCCGATACACCGATTCTCGAACGTTTTTGCGCCGCAGCGACGTAGTTTACGTAGGTTGCGTATGCGTAAGGTTACCCCTGCTATATGAGGGGTAACCTTACTTCAGTCCGCCGTATGCCATGTTAAGTATGGCCGTCGGGTTAGCGTCGGCTTTTTCCATAGTTTACGTAACGCGTCGTGAATAGGGACGTGCGTTAATTACGTTCACGTCGCAACCTATGTATTTGCGGCGTATTACGGAGCATGCGCAGTGGTCTACGTTTAAGGCATGCGCATGCGCAGTTCGTTCGGCACGGGGGCGCGCTTAATTTAAATACAGCACGCCCCCTCCTTCACTATTTGAATTACGCGGCCTTACGACGCCGCATTTACGATACGCCGTCGAAAATTACGGAGCAAGTGCTTTGAGAATACGGCACTTGCTCCAGTAATTGGCGTAGGCGTAGCGTAAATGCGGTACGATACGCTACGCCGCCAGATACGCAAATTTTTAAGAATCTGGCCCTAACTGTCTGAGACCAAATATTGCCCAGTGCCTCAGTTTAGCTGAGTTATATTGGGGTCATCAGAACCTTCCATTTGTATAGTATGATGTAGGTAATCACTAGTGTTGCTCACAAATATTCGTATTGCGAATATTCGGCTCGAATATGGCATATTCGAGTATTCGCGATATATTCCGAATTTCGCGGTGAATATTCGCTATTTCGAATATTCGTATTTTTTCAATTTTTTTTTAGAACAGATCACATCCTTGAGATCCCCATCGACGTCTAAAAGCATTGCTGGTATGATTAGAGACCTTGGGCCGAGTAGCTGCAGCGATCATTTTATATTGCCGAAAAATCGCAATGCGATTATTCGGCAATAGCGATATCGCGCGATTATTTTCGAGAAATTCGCAATATTGTTTTTAGCTAAAATAACACATATATTCAAATTCAGAGTGTTACTGTCGAAATTCCGCAATCAATTTCTCATTCGCATTTTTGCGAAATTACGATAAAATATCAAGAATATTCTGAGCCAATCAGAGTGCTCCATTCCGCATTTGCCGAATATTCGCAATTATTTTGTATTGTAATATATCACGAATATTCTGAGCCAATCAGAGTGCTCCATCCGCATTTGCCGAATATTCGCAATTATTTTGTATTATAAAATATCACGAATATTCTGAGCCAATCAGAGTGCTCCTTCCGCATTTCTCGAAATTTCATTCGCATTCGCAATTCGCATTCGCATTCGCAATAGCGAAATTTCGCAATGATTTCATTTCCAAAAAATATCACGAATATTCGTATTTAGCGAATATATCTCGAATATTCGACTATATATTCGAGATATATCACGAAATCGAATATGGCATATTCTGCTCAACACTAGTAATCACGAGTGACAATAAGCAAAGCCATTGCATGGTGTGCAGCATAATAACATCATCGTGCTATCCCTGCAGCAAAGGTATGTTTCTTTGGGTCACCTAAAGAAGCTGCCATTCCGCATGAAAACACGCTGGCAGTCAGTTGACAGACAGTATCTCTTTTTCTCATCTAATCTCTATTTATTTATTGGCCTCCATGATGGCCCACATGGGGACTCTCATTGAGTGTGCCTGCACGTGTGTCACCAGAGATTAGAGCATTAGCCTACTCATAGCTGTCTGTAGTGATTAGCTTCTTCCCGCCAAAACTAAAATGCAGGCACATTCATGAATTGCTAAGTGTGTGTTGCCAGAATGCTATTGATCCAGGGCATTAGTCAGTAGCCCACCACTGGTAAAGGAAGCTTTTTCCCAGCACAGGTCACGTCATTCCCAGTACACTGTATCCCCTCTCACACACTCCCCACCTGCTCCTCTGAGAGCAGCTTATTATACTCAAGTCATTCATTATCAATGCAGCATGACATAATGAATGCCTCTCCTATTGTCCTCCGGCCTCATCTGATTGGCTCCTGAGTGTGGGAAACTATAACAAACCTCAGACCCACATATCGTTAGCAGGTCTAAGGACTATAAATAGAGCCAGGGGCAATTACAGACAACACACTGCTTTTAAGGATTTACACACGCTCCTGACCACTTCTAAAAGATGGCACCTAGCCCTGTTCTTCTAGAGGAACATAAGATGATCGGCAAGGAAAAAAATAAGGTAAGGATTCTGATTTTATTTGCTAACATAATAAATACATTATTGTTATAGCATTTCAATTGCTATACTTACACATTTATAGCTTTATATTTCACGTGTTATATTTACTTCTACTTATTTTTTTCACCAGTTGCGAAAGCCAGCTGTGGAGAAAATGCGAAGAGACAGAATCAACAGCAGCATCGAACAGCTGAAAGTTCTGCTGGAAAAAGAATTTCATAAGCAGCAGCCCAACGTAAAATTGGAAAAAGCTGACATCTTAGAGATGGCCGTCGCTTATCTGAAACAACAGGCTCTGCCCACAATCAACAGTGAGTATTTCTTTGGTGTACAACTTGATTGATCGGAGGCTAATATGAGTGTAGATTAGTATAGTTTCCTGTTGGACATTAGTGATTGGAATTTAATATTTGTAGAAAATATTTTGATTGCCATACATTATACAATGTTCTTGTTCAATTTCCTTTAGATTTACCTTCAACTATGTAGTGCAAGGTCCTTCCTGATTGCATACAGATTGGAAGTGTTTAGGTTTGACCTCATATTATATGGTATTGGGATTATCTAAAGGAAAACTGTACAAGAAAATTAAATAATGTATGGCCAGCCTTAGGCAGAAATACATTGGGGGTTATTTACTAAAGGCAAATCCACTTTGCACTACAAGTGCAAACTACAAGTGCAATGTGCACTTGAAATTGCACTGAAAGTGCACTTGGAAGTGCAGTTGCTGTAGATCCGAGGGGGTCATGCAAGGAAAGTAAAAAAACAGCATTTTAGCTTCCACATGACTGTATAATAAAATCAGCAGAGCTTCCCCTCATTTCAGATCTACCCCTCAGATTTAGAGCGACTGCACATCCAAGTACACTTTCAGTGCAATTTCAAGTACACTTTGCACTTGTAGTGCAAAGTGGATTTGCCTTTCGTAAATAACCCTCATTATTTTTAGTTGCATGAGCTGTCAAACCAAACTGGAGTTTGTAGTTCAATACCAGCTGCTATAAACATCTAATGCCTAGCTTCATATCAAGGAGACTGCTACATATATCTGAAAGAACCAATCAGAATCCAGCTGTCATTTCCATTGTTGTTTATAAAAAAGGAAGAATTTTTCATTGGTTGCTGTGAGCAAATTGTAAAAGTTTTAGCAAAGCACAAGCACTACGTTTAAAGCAGTTGTATAGTCCCAGAATTTTTTTTGTTTTTTGTCACCTTTAAGGCAAAAGGCATAATGAGCTCGCAATGGACCAGGTAAGTTACAGATGCCTCGTTCTAAGGTTAGTATTTCATAATGAGCTAGTATGTGGTGCATAATACTAGCACCGCATACTAGCTCATTATGAAATATTTACCTTAGAACGAGGCATCTGTAACTTACCTGGTCCATTGCGAGGTAGCTGACATGTTGCCTTGGCGTGTCTTCAGGGTATCGCGGCTCCAGCGATGTGAGTGTCTGGAGCCACAATGTTGTCACGTGTTATTCTTTCCGGCAAGGTCCGGCGTCTGCCGGGCCTTCAGCCTAGAATCCTGTGTGTGAAGTCAGCGGCTCATTGCGAGGGGAATATCGTAAAGGTTTAGGAGATTTTTTTTTACCTACAGGTAAGCCCAGGACAGTCTTAATAGCATCATGGGCCCCTGGGCAAAGTAATGCTCTGGGGCCCCTACAATGATGACAGTGCAGGTAAACAGACATCAAGTAGGTAGGAGGCAGACTGCCTCCCCTGTGCATCTATCACTCTCAGTGCCATCATGGTGCCCCAAATTTCGGGGCAGTGTGGGCTCAAGGACAAGCTGCCTTGGGGAAATTGCAGGGGCCCCCCATGCAACCGGGGCCCCTGGGCAGTGTCATTAAGACAGCCCTGGGTAAGCCTTATTATAGGCTTACCTGTAGGTAAAAGTACAAAAAGAGACTATACAACCACTATAAGGATTAACATGGAACATGGACTTTGTATTGAACACAATTGCGAAACACCATTTAGAAAAAAAATACAAAAAATGAAGTCATCTTTTTGTGCAAATTTTTTTTTTTAAGTTCTGTTTTTAAACCTAATGCCGCGTACACACGGCAGAGAAACTCGACGGGCGGAACACATCGTTCCGCCCGTCGAGGTTCTCTGCCGGCCGTCAGATTTGGCGACCCGCCCGTCGGAAAAAGGCAACCAGCCATTCATCCCGACGGGCCGTCGAGCAAATAGAGAACCTGTTCTCTATTTGCTTGACGGGTTTCCCGACGGGCGGGGCTCGCCGAGAGCGTACACACAGCTTCTCGGCAGAATGCGGCTCCCAGCGAGGTTCTCGCTGGTTTCTGCCGAGAACCTCAGCCGTGTGTACGGGGCTTAAGGGTGCAAAGTTTATGAAGGACTTGAGATTAAAAAAAAAATGTATTCACGTTAGTACAAATGCCTAAATTCTTTTCCTTTTTTCCTCCCTCCTCTAGATATGGTACATCACAATCATCACTTAGATATGAAATTCAAAGATGGCTACTCCAGTTGTTTCAATGAAGTTCTCGGCTTCTTGTCACTCCAGCCAAAGCAAAGAACGACCGAGATCAGACTGATGAACCACTTCAAGCCAAACGAAGCTGTCAGTGTTTCCTCCTTGCCTCCAACCAGATACAACCAGGCCAAGCAAGCAGACCTCAGTAACAGCAGCCCTCTCTGGAGGCCCTGGTAGGCCTGCTATGGACTCAACGATCCTGAGGACATTAGAGACTTGTTCAGTTATTGTCCTCTACAATGTAGGGAACATTTTCCTGGACCTCTAGCATTTAGAGGTCAATAATATATCTTGTACTTATAATAGAGTGTGGCTGTCAAGACAGCCAGATATCAGCACTCTGTTGAAATGTAATGTAAATTGCAACATTGGTATTGCATCGCACAGAGTAGATTACGCCACACCAATGTGGCAAAGGGTATAACTTTAATATGAAGTTTCTGTTTTCATTTATTGGATCTTACTTCTAAAACTAGGGGAAAGGCAGAAGAGGTGTTGCCTATAGCAGCCATTTTTTTTTTAACTGTTCTCGAAATTAGACAGCTGCTTCCTACCAGGGGTCTCAAACTGGTAAACCTCCAGCTGTTGCTGAACTACAATTCCCATCATGCCTCTGCCTGAGGGAGTCATGCTTGTAACTGTCAGCTTGTCAGCTCAGGGGACTTGTAGTTTTGCAACAGCTGGGGGGGGGGGGGGGCAGTTTGAGACCCTTGTGCAACACAGACACTTCTCTTCAGTCTATTCTTTAAATCTTTTAGGTTTTATTCTAGTGAAAATGAATTTAAGATTAAGATTACTGTGATTGAACTATGCTACAGCTATAACTATGTATGCAGTTCAACTACAGATAAAGTATGTAGCAGGGCTCAAGTCCTGCGGGAACGGAGTTCCTGCACTTTTTTTTACAGCAGGAACTCAGTTCCTCTTGCAGGACTAGAGCAGCCAAGCGGGAGTGGGGGAGTGGATCTTGGGTGGGAGTTCCCACGCTTTTTTCCCTAGGACTTGACCCCTGGTATGTAGCCTTTAGTAAATGGGTGGGTGGGGGGGAGGATTTTGTACATTAATCTGAGTATGAGATATATCTCAGGAGACTATGTAAAAGCTTGGCGCTTGATTAGGATATGTAATCCACAGTGTGGTGGGACTACAAGTTCCAGTATATCAAGAAGTGCCTGAACTTGTATTTCCATTGCAGTTGGGGAGCTGCATCTTGCGCCTCTTTCAGCTAGAAATTTTTATTTTATATTGGAGATGGAGTTTATAACACAGTACAGTGATATACAGTATATAATGTATTATTGTACTATATACAGTAATCAGGTGTAGCCTAAAATGGAGTTTAAAGTAATGTAGAATATTTCTACTGTCTGCTATTTTTTATAAAATTCTGTCTCTATGCTTTATGGTAAAGGGAGACAGAAAAGATTGTTCTGTATTTCATTTTGAAATTCTTAATTGTAATTGGAAAGTGTTTTGCTTCTAAAGTGGACTTTGAAATTACTTCTCTATCTGCATATTATATATGCATTATATGTATCTTTCATTTTTAAGAATTAAACAAACTTGCAATTAATGCAGTGCGTTGAGTGTTTTCTTCACAATAGACATGTTAAAAAAAGGCATTGGAATTTCAATAATGGTATCTGCACAGTGACCATGTCAGACTAATAATATGAGAATTGTGTCCCTGTGGCGCCCTCTAGTGTTGGTTTTGGAGAATATTTTCTCCTTACCTTCAAGCTACAGTGTATAAATATATCCAGAAAAAAGTGTATATCCAGGGCGCTCCAAGCATTTGAATCCTGACAAATAAAGTCTGTGTTGGCGAGGGTAGAAAATCTTCACGCGCTTTAGGCAGCATTTAGCAATCTCTAATGGAAACAGAAAGACAAACAAGGCACTTTTAACCTCCCTGGCGGTATGATTCTTTAAGATTTTAGGTGCTAAAAGCGGTACCATTATTTGCAAGGGAATTTGGCGTTTTATACTGTAGGCTTGTAATTCTTAGGAATGACTCACTTAAATCTATCCAAACAAGAGTCTAATAGGCATCCCGGGTATGATTTTTTTTTTTTTTTTTATTAAAAATTATAATATAATAAATAATTATAAAAAATTATCACAAATGATAATATAATTATAGTAAAAATTATTCAATAATGTAATCAAATCAAAATCACTGAAATTTGCTCAGTTGCAGAATTTTTGCTGTCATTTTTTTTTTTTTTTTATGACGAATTTCCCCATAAATCGCTATCGCTAAATTGTGCAAGTGATTCTGATTTATTATCGCAGTTTTTTAGCTGCTCTAATACAATTTTTGCCATAAAGGGACACTTTTGGTTGCTATGGGCAATCTACAGTTTGCAGGGAGAAAGAACAGTTTTTATTATATAAAAGGACATGTAGTGTACAGGGCAGACCACTAGGGACATGGGGGGGGGTGTATTTTTTACATACAGTACTGTAATCTATAAGATTACAGTGTACTGTATGTATAGTGTTTGTTTACATTTTTGAATTTGGCGCCGTTCCCCCCCCTACGTCGCGACGCTCGCAGGGAAGGGAATCGGCGGAACACACAGAATCAGGCGGACATCCGGCCGCCGAGTACTGCGGGGATTCATCGCTGGATCGCAGAGAAAAGGTAAGAAAACTTTTTTCTGCATCCAGCGAGGTAAACGCGTGTGTGGCACGAGGTTACCGATCGTAGCTTGAAAATCTCACCCCGTGCCACACACGTGAATACCGCCAGGGAGGTTAAGTGAAGAAGTTTAAAACTTTTCATATCCCCTAGAGGGTTAAAAACACTTACGCATTTTGGAATAGCTCATTGGTTCCTTCTTCAGCCAGTTCACTGGCTAAAGAAGAAACCAATAAGCTGTTCCGAAACGCGCTCCGCCTCTATGACACACTTCCTGTCCACTTCCTGTTTGTGTTTCATGCTGGTTTCTGTCTCGCTTCCTCTGACGTCCTCTCCAGGCTCCAGCGTTATTGCATACCTCCCAACTTTTTGAGATGGGAATGAGGGACACCTATCAGCAAAAGCATGTGGGCATAGGACACACCCCTTGCCACGCCCCCTTAAAGGAGAATTGTACAAAAAAACAAGATTGGTTAAATCAACAAGTGCTTTTTTTACCACTACTATTCCTTTTTTTGGGCTTTTGGAATTTACAAATGCAACAATTTAAAATTTGAATGAAAGGTTTAGCACTGGGAAACACTTTTTGATAGATAAAAAGTGCCTTTTCTATACATCTATATAGATCAGACCAGAATGAGGGACACATGAGGAGGAATGAGGGACAGAGGGACATTGTTCCAAATCAGGGACAGTCCCTCGAAATCAGGGACAGTTGGGAGCTATGTTATTGTGTCCTCTGAATATTCACAGCACAAGTCAGCTGTTATCTCGTGGACTTCCCTGGAAGCTTTACAATCACAGACTGGGACTGCCCTGCCACTGGAACATCTTCTGGACACACTTACCTGCTACATGCCTGTTTCCACTATCTTGTAAAGGTTTTTAATCCTCTAGGGCAGGGGGGTCAAACTCAATTTCATTGTGGGCCACATCAGCAGTATGGTTGCCCTCAAAAGGGCCGGTTGTATCTGTAAGATTAGATTTCCAGCGCATTCCTTCCCCTTACATTAGATGTCAAGAGCCCCCCTACCATCAGAAGTTGAGTCCCCCCCTCTCCCTTACATCACAGGGCACCCCCTTTCCTCATGCTGCTGCTGGAAAGAAGTTGGATGCATTGCTTGAAAGCAGAAAGTAAGGGTCTGGAGAATGACAGGAAAGGAGCGAGGGCCGCATGAAATGGCCTGGAGGGCCGCATTCGGCCCGCGGGCCTTGTGTTTGCCACCTCTGCTCTAGGGGATATTAAAAGTTTTATACTTCTGCACTTAGTGTATGGATATAAGAGTAGCCATTGAATGGGGCGATGTTTAGAGCATACGGTGCAACCTTAATAGGACCTAGTCACATGGGAGATACACATCTCTTGATGAGCATTTTGGACACCCTAATGTTGGGTCTAATATAGAGTATTTATAACTATATATAACCAACACTGTTTCAACAAGAAAAATGTATAATCTTTTTTTTATTTTTTTTTAAAGGTTTTTATTTGATTGTTCATAGTAAAAAATACATAGCATGCAAGATAATGCGCAGAGATGAAGAAAACATTTGCCATCACAAAAAGGTACCTTTAGGAAAATGCCTGTCTTGGATGAACACGGACCGTCTGTCCATGTTCACCTGATCCGATCCGCAGACCGATGGAAAAATAGGATTTCCTCCATTTGCAGAATCGGAGCATAGCGGACCCGGATGAGATCAGGTGTCAGCGGATGTTCATCCACTGACACCCGCTATCCCATTGGGATACATGTATGTCCCATTTTCATCTGTAAACGAATGGATGAAAAAGCAGGTGTGAAAGGGGCCTCACTGTGAAATGTAATCTGATTGCATAATTATTTTTTTATTGTAGCACATTTGGCACATATTGACATTATATATGTAGGTTAGACCTAAGAAAAAAAATGTGAGGAAAGAATCAGATGTGATACAAAGGGGGTTATTTATGAAAGGCAAATACACTTTGCACTACAAGTGCAAAGTGCACTTGAAATTGCACTGAAAGTGCACTTGGAAGTGCAGTTGCTGTAAATCTGAGGTGTAGATCTGCAATGAGGGGAAGCTCTGCTGATTTTATTATCCAATCATGTGCAAGCTAAAATGCTGTTTTTTATTTCCCTGCATGTCCCCCTCGGATCTACAGCGACTGCACTTTCAAGTGCACTTTGCACTTGTACTGCGAAGTGGATTTGCCTTTAGTAAATAACCCCCAAAATGTCTTTCAACACTTAGATTGAACCACATGTAATGTTGTCTTATAAATATTTTATTTGTATGCACAGCTTAATAAAATACTGATGATCTTAAAGGATTCTGCAGCGCACATCTAAACTCTCTGCAACAACGACCTTTTTAGCAGCCAACTGAAAAGTTTAAAAAAAAAATTGGGGTAAACACGTTAACCTTTTGGAGGAGTTATGCTACTATTTTCAATGTTACTACGCCTTGCATCATCCGATACCACATCTAACAGACTGCTAAAACTCAAAGCAGGTGTGCAGGAGCTTGTCTGTTACATATATGTTAACCATAGTCACAGATACATTCTAGGTAGGTCTAGGTTGGCCCACCACAATTTTTTCTGTGCTATGATGGCTTTAGGATTTTTGTAAGAGTGATTTTAAAGTGTCAGTCCACCCAAAGCTAATATTTTAAAATGGAACCACAATATTGTATGTCTTGGTGCTCTGTTGATGAAATTTCTGCATTCACTTCCTGGTCTGTGTAGTTGCTATGGCCATTATGAGTGGTCCCATATTAAAAACTTATTTTATCTCATGGACAATGCAGTATGAGGAGCTGAAACACATACAACACTGGGCAGGAACAACAAAAACTTCCAGGTGGACATGAGCAGTTAGACCCCTTTCATACTAGTGAAATGTTTCAGGCACTTTAGCGCCTGTAAAGCGCCTGAAAAATGCCTCATCTGCAGTCCCAGCATGCAAGCAGCATCTTTATTCAGACGCTAGTGGTTGTTAAAAGCACCCCGCTAGTGGCAGAAAAGCACCTCTAAAACGACAGCAAATCGTCGCTAAAACTAGCAGCGTTTTACCGCTAACGTGGCCATGCTGTCAGTGGGAAAGGGCTCTTAGGAATTATGGCAAGAAGATCTTAATCTTGTGGTATGAAGTCATATAAGATTCATGTCACTGACTAAAATCACAAGGCAGTGGGCATTACCTATAACTAAAATATCACTTTTGGGTGGACTAAACCATAAAGTGACACTAAACTATATCCTTATTTTCCAAAAATAATCAACACACATCCATGACTCAATGGCCCTGTATTACATTTTTAATGAAATTCTTTAGTAACGTGTTTTTCTGCCCCCTTGTTAAAGTGATTGTAAAGTCTCCTTTTTTTTTCTATTAAAATAACAAACATGTCATACTTACCTGCCCTGTGTAGTGATTTTGCACAGGACAGCCCAGATCCTCCTCTTCTTGGGTCCCTTGCTGGAGCTCCTGGCCTCTCCCTCCTGTTGAGTGCCCCCACAACAAGCAACTTGCTATGGGGGCACCCAAGCAGAGCTGCAGCTCCATATATCCATTCAGACACGGAGCTGTGGTTTGGCATCGCCCCCTCTATCTCTCCTAATTGGCTGAGTTTGATTGACAGCAGCGGGAGCCAATGGCGCCACTGCTGAGTCTCAGCCAATCAGGAAAGAGAGTCTCGAATGGGCGAGGCACTCGTGGACATCACTGCATAGTGTTGGTGCTCAGCTAAATATTTTGGGGGGGGGGGGGGGGCTGAGCTGGGCTGCTGCACACAGAAGGCTTTTAATCCTAATGCAAAGAATGCATTACGATATAAAAACCTTCTGCCTTTACAATCACTCTGTGAGGTCCTAAACCTCTCTTTTTTCCTCTCACTTCCATTTGTTTGGAATGAGCCGTGCATCTTAGTTCATGTTAGGTCATATGCACTGATCTGTGCACACTACAAATCCCATTGTCCAACCCTCAAAATTTCCACTCGTCTACTAGCATTTGGCGAGTGGATTTAAGCTGGGGGCGAGTGATGACAGGGCTGCATGACCAATCTCCCTCCAATCTGTGCCTACGCTTAGAGTCCCGATGAGATTGGTGGCTGAAGAGGAAAGGTGCATGCTCGAGGAAAGTAGTCTAGTGAGCCGCGCACAGGCAGAGCAGTACACAGGTGCTCTCCTTACAATTCTCATTAAGCCATGGGACCTAACAGTATGACCTCTCTGAGCCTGCCCCCCTCCCCCCGACCAATGTAGCTGGAGAGCAGGAGCAGGAAGTAATGAGTGAGATGGAGGATTGCGAAAATTACCACTCCGGTGCAGCGCTCACCGGTGCAGCGCACACACATGCTCCTGATGATAAGAGGGGGAGAGAGAGAGAGGGTAGATGGGAATTGCAGAGGAGACAGCAAGAGAATGGGGAAGAGACACAGTTCTAGTGCCCCGTCCCTCTGGTCTGCCCCCAGTGCCCCGTCCCTCTGGTCTGCCCCATGCCCTGTCCCATTTTGTTAAAGTTGTTGTTGGTAATATTTAATTGTGTAACTTCATTCTGCATAAAACATTTAACGGTGTCATTCCATGAGATAATCTACGAGGGCGTGTTTACGGGTGCAATTAGGCACAGGGCAGTGTATTAATTAGGTGGGGTAACTGGTGGTGAGTAACTCTTGAGTCCTGCCATAGTCCATCTCAGGAGCGAGCAAGTGGTTACTTTCCTACATACAGTGGGAAAATTAAGTATGAATGTAGTCACCCTCTAACAGAAGGTCAATTTGAAGATTCTGAGAGCAATAGAAGATCATTTTTAAAGTTAAGAATATATACTTGATCCAAAGTATATTAAAGTGCTTCTAAATATACAAGGTTTACTGCCAGCCACCCCCCTATACTTACCTGAGCCTGATCTCGATCCAGAGATGTGGATGAGAGCAGAAGCTCTCTCTCTTCTCACTGGACAGAGAGGCAGCAACAGGAACCATTGGCTCTTGCTACTGTTAATCAGCCATTGAGAAGAGAGAGGGGAGTGTGGCTTAACGGCGCTCATTGGCGTCAATGGACACACAAACCCGGCTCAGGGTCTAGCCCACATGAATGCCCCATACATAGCAAGTGCTATGAGGGCACTCGACAAGAGGGAGAAGCCAGGAGCGACGATGGGTGACCCGAGAAGAGGAAAAACAGGGCAGCTCTGTGCAAAAACAGTGTACAGTGGAGGTATGTATAACATGTTTATTATTTAAAAAAATGTGGCTTTAGAATCACTTTAAAAAATTATCACTGGGTGAGCCACATCCTTTGTCTACCAGCCCTGCCTTTGTTTCTGTAATGTAATCCTGTCAGAATGAGAAACATACACCTACACCCCTCTACAAGCGGAAAAAAAGGAACTGCGGCAACTATTAAATAATTCAATAAATCAGTCCAAATTAATGAATTAAAGAGTCCAATATAGTGGAGTGTATATCAAAAAAACGAACAGCACCCAAGTGCACTTTGACTTCAGTGAAGACCACCACCACATGGAGAGCAGCTTAGCAGATGACAGATAAGTTGTAGCAATGTATAATGATCCAGAGATGGGTTCCAGCCAGAGTAGACAGAAATCCAATAGAGATCCCTCGAGTGGTAAAGACTCAGCGTACCAAATGGTCAGTTCGTAGGTCACAAGATAAACAAAGGAAACCAGACCATGGCATAATAATGTTTAAATAAAATTTAATAAATATAAAAAACTACTCACAAAGATCCGTGAAGTATGAGCATAAAAACAAATGCCGGCCGGCTCAACAGGAGCCCTTCCTCCTCCTCCTTCTCAATGAGAACGTCAGATTTATGACGAAACGCGTCTGGGACGGCGTGCAGTGACGTCACCGCGTTCTACGCAGGGAGGAAGGACGTATCCCAGTGCGCATGCGTGAAATCACGACGCAAGTTGTCAATGTAAACTACGTGAACATAAGTTACGTCCAGCCATATTCCCGAACGATTTACGCAAACGAGGTAAACGACGTACAATTCGACGCTGTGCCGACGTCCATACTTAACATTGGCTGCGCCTCACTATAGCAGGGGTAACTTTTCACCGGACTATCGCTTACACAAACGACGTAAAATACGACGCCCGGCCTCAAGTACATTTGTGAATCGGCGTATCTCCCTAATTTACATATTCAACGCATAAATCAACGGAAGCGCCACCTAGCGGCCAGCGTAAATATGCAACTAAGATACGACGGTGTAACAGACTTACGCCGCTCGTATCTTAGCTGAATTCCGGAGTATGTTGTTTTCTGAATAGACTTTACGAGGCATATCTATAGAAAAGGCTATCTGAATCTGGCCCACTGTCTTCATTTCAGGCTGCAAAGCAACAAAATGTGATTATTTTAAAGGGGGGGGGGGGGGTGAGTCTTTTCTATACCTACTGTAATATAAAAAAAACTAGGTGTGAGGAGGCGACACTGTGCCCGGAGATCTTTGACTTCTCCCATGTTGTTCAGGTAGATCTCCATCTCTTTAAAGGGGTGTTCCAGCCCAAAAATGTGTTTATTAAAAGTCAGCAGCTACAAAAAGTGTAGCTGCTGGCTTTTAATAAACACTCACTTACCTGCTCCTGCGTTCCAGCGACGCGCCGACCGGGGCTCCGCTCCTCTCCCCCCCTCCCCGGCCGGCGTCTCCATCCTGACTGTGGGCACCCAGCCGTGACAGCCTTCGGCTTCACGGCCGGGCACCCACTGCGCATGCGCGAGCCGCACTGCGCATGCGCGCGCGGCGCGGCTCGCCTCTGATTGGAGAGGCGATCGCATGGGACCTGTCAGTGTCCCATGTGATCGCCTACAGGGAGGGGCTGGTGTAGGCGATTAAGGCTTAATCGCCTAACCAGCCCCTCGGCGGAAGCAGGAAGTGGGACAGGAAGTCCCACTCCTACTGAAGCCCCCACTCCCCCCCCAAAAAAATTACATGCCAAATGTGGCATGTATGGGGGTAAGGAGTGGGATAAGAGGAAGTTCCAAATTTGGGTGGAACTCCTCTTTAAGGTTGCCTATCTCTGATTTAGAAAGATTTATAGGCCATGCCTTTACATTATGGTACCCTCAGACCACTATGTGCTTGTTGCTGACCACACATTGACACCTTCGGTATCCTGTCCCAATAATTTTCAAAGCTCTATTATTTATTGCAATCGTTTTTGTCAGTGTAAAGTAATACTAGATGTATTCTTTTTTTTCTCTTGAAGTGAAACATACAGTACAGTATATTCACAACCTTTGAACTATTTTTCTGTCTAACCACAGCGTTTAAACCACCTAGTTGGTAAAGAAGCTGGTTCAAACTGTATACGGTGCACCTGTCTATTATGTAAAAAAAAAACCAGCAAAACTAGGTCATAATTAAAAGTGAAAAAAATACACTTTAAATGAATTCTATGGTTCCAGCATACACTTATTTACTTATTTTATTACATTGCCATTGTTATAACAATACAATCAATAGTTATATTTCATATTGCAATATAAGCTTACTTGAAAAATCTTCTTTCATGTTGTTCTGCCTCTCTGCGTGCTGTCTCCTTCTACAATTTCCTGAATTTCCAGCATGCTTTGCAGCTTCTGCTGTTTAAGGACTACATATCCCATGGTGCCTTGCTGCTTACATGCAATAATTCCTGTACTCACTCCACTCTCTGAAACTTCTCCTCTTATCACCTCTGTAGTTCAGATGGCAGGCTCTGTGAAATGTGTGACACAGCAATGCCTCCTTACAGGGCATAGTGACTACATGTTACAGCATTCAAGGAAGTAAATCTGTGGGGGTCTTCACAATGTAGGTTTATAAACAAGATTGTTCAGATTAATAGGAGTAGGCTAGAATTAATTGAAATAAAATTTGGAAATTAATATATGATTTTACATTTTGACCAGATATACATTTTAAATGTATACTTAGTGGTCCTGCCACAAAAGTCTCTTTACAACAGTTTACAACTGCCTCTTGCCTTATCATGACATCACATGCATGCCTTGGTGGAATCTACAAACAGCCTTACCAACACACTTTGTGCAAATATAGGCCACTATTTGTTAAAAAATACAAAGCAAATGAGTTAGTAAATGTAGACAGAAACTAGCTGGAAAAAGTTGGGCCAGGTCAACACAACTAATATTTGAAAAAAATGTTAAAAATAATGAAATAGTAATTCTTTGAGGAGAGGAGAGAAGATGTTGTCTTTTGTATTTGAGCTGTACATGAGCTTCTTGTAAGACATGCAGTACCTAACTGCATATAAAGGGCCTGTTAGTAATTAATTTAAAGCATAAAAATGCAGCAGGAGGACCAAATCAAGATCCCAGAATGTTATAATAGTTCTTTAGCAACATTACATTAAAAAACAGCCAATGTGTATAGGGGTGAGACATGTGCAATTTGTTTGGTCCGAATGTAAATTTGGACACGTCTTTGGTTATTCGGAGATTCGGATGTATCCTCTTTCATTGAAATTCATTTAGCTTATCCGTTTTCTGACAAATTCCAAGTTTTTATAAAGATTTGAATTCGGATCAGTCGAAAAATTATACACGGTCCTTATTCTATGTGAAGAATATCTGGTTGTTAAGGAGCAGGCCAGAAAGGCAGCCAATACGTCCTTAACAAAAATTACTCATCAGCTGTCAGCAGGCTTCCCTGCTGGGAGCTGAAATGTAAACAAAAAAACATCAGTAATAGAAAAGTGAGAAAAAAATAACCTGCCACCCTCCTCCTCTCCAGTCCATACTAGACCCTTCGGGTCCCAGCATGCCCTGCTGCTCTACGACATCACAAGGGGGCGTGGTTACCCATTGACGTGATTTAAGACATGTCTGATGGAGGAGCAGGCAGTCGGCGGGGAGCCTTCCACGAGGCTTCCCGGTCGCTCCTTAACAACTAGCTATTCTTTACACAGAATTTGAATCAGTCAATAATTTTTCATCCATTCAGAATTCGAATCGTTCCGAAAATTTGGAATTCGTTAGAAATGTAATAAATTTAACTAATTTAAACTAAACAAAATAAATTCTGAAACAAATGGATGAAATAAAATTAGTAATATAACTAATCTATCCAAAACTAAGCAAATTTTTCCATTGTGCACATGTCTATCGGGGGGGGGGGGGGGGGGGGGCATGTAGAGAAATGTAGATAAATAAAGTAGCACTTTAGTTTGATGGAAAACGATGATAATGATTGTGCAGTAAAGCATGTCAGTGTACGTTGGCTTGTTGTATCTAATCACTCTGACATATACTGCACAATTATTCTTGCCATTTACCGGAAAACTAAAGATCCGAGTCCTTCTAAGCCTTGTTAAAATTTCCTGAGCCTTGGTTATAGAGTGTGCTGTGGATTCCTGAAACACATTGTTCATTGTGATGCTGCTAAAGAACCATTCAGGCATGATTTTGCTGGATTTGAGTAACTTCTCTGAATGAATGAATGAATGAATGAATGAAAAACGTACATAGTGCGGCACATGCGAACTGAATCGCCTCTGGGTGCTCGTTGTTTCTGTCTCTCTGGTCATCAAAAGAGCAGAGTTGTTATCTGTCTTCTGAAGCTCAGGTGGTTTTCCTTCAACTACCCACTAAGGGTCCATTCACACCAGGTGTGTCCCAAAGCAAGACAATTGCTCCCAAGCAGTGGCCACATTATAACAGGAGAGCGGGACAGCTGCAGGCTTCATGTGCTTGAGCCCACTCGTCCCGCTTCTCCCTCTGTCAGAAGCTGCCGACCAGAAACAGGGAATGAAGCAGAGCAGCGCTCTGTGTTCCTCCCTCCCCTCCCCCGCCTGACAGACCCATGTAGCACACAGACGAGTGAAGTGTTGTGGCTGTGTGCTGTGCCTGACAGCCTGAGACTGCACTGTGATGCACTGCGGGTCCGCCGTGATGAATAAGTTCTGTCATCAGGTGTGAAAGAACTGTGGAGAGATTCAAAGAGAATTGGGGGTACAAAGGTGAACGTGGATGGGGGTACAAAGAGGGATGGAGGGTACAAAAGTGGATGGGGGGGTACAGAGGTAAATGTGGATGGGGGTACAGAGGTGGACGGGAGGGGGTACAGAGGTGGACAGGGGGATACAGAGGTTAATGTGGGCAGGGAGTACAGAGGTGGATGGGGGGTACAGAGGTGAATGTGGATGGGGGGTACAGAGGTGGACAGGGGGTACAGAGGTAATTGTGGATGTGGGGGTACAGAGGTGGGCAGGGGGTACAGAGGTGAATGTGGATAGGGGGGTACAGAGGTGGACGGGAGGGGGTACAGAGGTGAATGTGGATGGGGGGTACAGAGGTGGACTAAAGGATACAGAGGTGAGCCATGGATGAGGGGTACTGAGGTGGACAGGGGATACAGAGGTGAGCTGTGGATTGTGGGGGAACAGAGGTGGATGGGGGATACAGAGGTGAGCTGTTTGCTTAATTTGCAATGGTATTGGTAATATGCAGCAGGAAGGGGGTTCATGCACGGTCACTGATGCATTAGCATAGTTCCCATCGTCTGTAGGCGCTGTAGCTTTTCACAGCAGGAGGGGGGGCGGCAGTTTATTATCTTCGCCCTGGGCACTGGATGACCTTGTCCTGGCACTGCTTGTAGCACTTTTTTTCAGCAAATAAAACATAATGACATTTGTGACAATTCAATACAATTTGTTTTAAAAAAAAAAATGCACATTGTAATGCGCTGCGTTCTAGCACAGCCACTGGTGTGAATGGTCCCTAAAGGGGATGGATCCTTGGTTTAAAGTGAGCAATTTAGCCAGATCGAGTGAGCTCATCACCCCTTTTTTAACCCCCTATGAATCAAAGTTTATTCAGCAATAAGTTTGTCATTACTAAACATAATAAGCAGAGGCGGCCCATCCAAAAAAGATCTGCAGCCCTTTTGGCCCCCTTTATTGGGGAGATAATCAACTGCTGCTTCAAGACAGGTATTGTCCCGGGCGCTCTGAAGTGGGCCGTGGTCTTGGTCCTGCTGAAGAAACCGACCTTGGACCCAGACAGTTTGGGCAACTACAGGCCAATTTCCATCTTGCCTTTTGTGGTAAATGTGATGGAGTGCCTTTCTTGTGAAAAAAAAAAAATGTGATGGAGTGCCTGTCGGTTATCTAGTCACAGGCTTACCTTGAGTCCTTCCATCTTTTGGACGAATTCCAGTCCGGATTTTGACCTGGACATGGAACAGAGATGAACCTCATCTGTGTTTATGATGATGTCCTTCACAGCTTGGACAGAGGTGACTCAGTAGCTCTGGTTCTTTTGGATCCGTTGGCAACGTTTGATACCATAAATCATGGAATCTTACTGGAGCGCATAAGCTCTGTTTTGGGTATAAGCGGGTCGGCCTTGGCATGGGTGGCCTCTTTTTTAAAAGGTAGAGTCCAGGGAGTCAAAACTGGCCCCTTTTATTCTAAGTACAATGCCCTGGACTGCGGAATGCCACAGGGCTCTGCATTGTCACCCCTGCTGTTTAATATCTATATGAGCCCCCTTACTGACCTGCTAAAGTCCCACGCCATCCAGTACCACATTTATGCGGACAACACCCAGGTCTAACTGAAGATTCCTAGGAATCAGATGGCTGATGCCACCCTTGCCAGCTGTTTGGATGCAATCAACACATGGATGTCTGCCAACTTCCTGAAACTTAATGGGAGAAAAACTGAGGTGATCATCTTCAGCGATCTGGCTACCCCCCAGATATCTCACATAGGCCTCCCTCATTTTGTCCTGCTCCGGAGGTGGCCCCCCAGGTCCGTGATCTGGGATCGGTCCTAGATTTAGGTTTAACCATGGCTCCTCAGGTAAAAAGAGTCATCAGTACATGTCACTGGCAGCTAAAACTCCTCAGGGGGCTGTTTAAATATCTGGATATCTCAGACGGAAAAACTGTGTTCATCTCTGACAGAGCGGCGGTCTGCCTTGTTTACATCAGACTGACGTTTTATTTCTTTGGGGAGATATCGCGGATGGCCGATATAGTTAGACACACTTAACCCTTTGATCGCCCCTGGTGTTAACCCCTTCCCTGTCAGTGTAATTAGTACAGTAACAGTGCATATGTTTACCACTGATTACTTTAGTAATGTCACCGGTTCCCAAAAGTGTCAAAAGTGTAAGCTAAATGTCCGATCTGTCTGCCGCAATATCGCGGTCCCGCTAAAAATCTCTATTTGTGGGAAAAAAGAACATACATTTTATTTGGGTACATCATTGAGTAAGTGAGTGAGTAACTTGTATAGCGCTGACAAATGCGAACCGAATCGCCTCAAGGTGCTTTGCATCCAGAGTCGTGCTGATCCTTCAGAAGAGGTGGGTCTTCAGTTTTTTCCTAAAGACCCGATGGTTTTCTTCCATGTGAATGGTCGTGGGTAGAGCATTCCAAAGCTTGGACTGAAAATCTACGTTCTCCCTTAGATTTGTAGCGGGCTGTGGGGATTTGGAGAAGGTTTTGGTTAGTTGATCAGAGCACCCGATTGGTGACGTAGGGTTTAATTTTCTAATTTTAAGTATTGTGGAGCGCTTCCTTGTGTTCATTTGTGGGTCAGGCGGAGTGTCTTAAATGTGATCCGATCCTTTACAGCTAGCCAGTGGAGGGACCTCAAGACCGGGGGGGATTGATTCCCATGTTTTCTTACTTGTTACCAGTCTGGCTGCCGTGTTCTGGACGACTTGTAGATGCAAAATCTGGTATTTCGGTAGAGGGAATTAACGTAGTCGAGTCGGGAATTGATGATTGTACCAACCACTACTGCTTTATCCTCTTCCGGGATGAAGGGGATGAATCTACGTAGCATGCGGATAAAGTGGTGAGAACCGCTGACTACTGCTCCTATTTGTGCATCCATAATCATGTCTGAGTCAAAGATGACTCTGAGGCTTTTGACTTTGTTGCTTGGGTTGATGGTTTGTCCAAGGATGGTGGGTGGTATCCATGTGGTTCCTAGAATTAGATTTCCGATTTGCGTGAAGGATAAGGAGTTCTGTTTTCGATCCATCGAGTTTGAGTGAGCTTTCAGTCATCCTATTATAGATCAGTGTGAGGCATTTTCCTAGTTCCTTATATTGGTGTTTTTTGTTGGTGATTCGAAAGTAAAGTTGCGTGTCGTCAGAGTGGTAGCGCAGATCCTGTTTGCTGATGACTTCAAGGAGCGGGCGGATGTAAATGTTGAAGAATACGGGGGAAAGGGGCGATCCTTGCTGGACTCCACATCTAATGGTCCGTGTTTCTGATGTGAATCCTCCTAATTTCACGGTCTGTGTTCAATTTTCTAGGAAGGATGCGAACCACGGTAGGGCCGAGTTAGAGACTCCGGCTACTTCTTTGAGTCGAGTGAGCAGGGTGTTGTTGTCTACCGTGTCAAAAGCTGCACTGAGGTCCAACAGCACTAGGCTTTTTGCCACCCCCCTGCAAAGTACCACCCCAGGCATGGACCTTGTTGGCCTAGGCCAAGACACAGCAATAATCTGGCTACATATCAAACTCTGTTTTCGCATAAATCTTTTATCTACAGTGAATTTCTATTTTTTTTTTCTCTTCTGCTTTCTCTTCCTTTATTCCTACCTGATTCCTCTTTTCTGAATGACTTTCAACATCATTTTAGAATTTCAAACATTTCTCTCTCACATGATCCACATCACCAGCTCTTTTTTGATTTGTCATTATGGCAGCCATCAAATTTACGTTTATTCCATAATATTCAACTGTATTTTTATGTAAGTGTGCTTTAGTACTATTTAGTACTTTAGTACTATGCTCCCACTTTCTTCTTTCCCCCTGGAGTCACCCTCTGAATTCAGAGTTGCTGCAACGACAGAGGAGGCTTTCTGTAGTATTCACACATATACATCTGCCAAAATATTAATTTGCAGTGGAGCCCCTGGGGACTTCTCGAAGAACCATGGAGTTTCCAGAAACACCAGCTGAGAAACCAAGATATAAATTATTAGGGGAGTTTGATTATCCACTTTATAAACATGTTTCATGGAAAGCTGCTTCTTCAGGAGGATGAAAGGGTCATAACAAAAGTTTCTAAATAAATATAGGCATATATGTTAGCCCCATACCTCAAAAATATCATATAATGACACACAATAGAGTGGAATAATTAACAGTTTTTGACTCACTTAAATTTTTCTGACAATAATATGTAGCCAACAGCGGACTACAGTTATCTGCTCCTAGACTGCAGACATAGTATAGGAGGTGACCAGAGACTGCAGACATACGACAGGAGATGACCAGAGACTGCAGGCATACTACAGGAGACAACCAGAGACTGCAAACCTACTACAGGAGGTGATCAGAGACTTCAGACATACTACAGTAGACCACCAGAGACTGCAGACATACTGCAGGAGACGACCAGAGACTGCAGAGATACTACAGGAGACAACCAAAGACTGCAAAGATACTATAGAACAGTGGTCCCCAACCTTTTTGGCACCGGGCACTGGCTGCATGGAAAAAAATTGTGCCAAGGCCCGGCGAGGGGGACGTACGCACATGTGGGGGGTAAGCGATTTTTCGCGGGCAATAACTGGTGTTCTGCTGTTGGCGCTTCAATCATCACAGCACCATGGTTGGTATGGTGTCAGAATGATTGAAGCGCATTATTTCTTGTAGTACATAATATATATATATATATATATATATATATATATATATATATATATATATAATTGAAATAGTTCAACTCACCATAATGCAGAATCAGTGGGAGCCATGAGCGTGTCACTTGCCATGTTGCCTGCCACCAGATGCAGCTTGTCACTTTACATGTCGCCTGCCACCAGATGAGAAATGTGACTTTCCACTTCACCTGCCTGTGCCACTAGATGAGGAATGCCACGTCACCTGCCTGTGCCACCAGATGAGGAATGCCACTTGCCACATCCACTGCCTGCCACCAGATGAGGAATGCCACTTGCCACGTCACCTGCCAGTGCCACCAGATGAGGAATGCCACGTCACCTGCCTGTGCCACCAGATGGGGAATGCCACTTGCCACATCACCTGCCAGTGCCACCAGATGAGGAATGCCAATTGCCACGTCACCTGCCAGTGCCACCAGATGAGGAATGCCACTTGCCACGTCACCTGCCAGTGCTACCAGATGAGGAATGTCATGTCACCTGCCTGTGCCACCAGATGAGGAATGCCACTTGCCACATCACCTTTCAAGGCCACCAGATGAGGAATGCAATCTCACCTGCCTGTGCCACCAGATGAGGAATGCCATGTCACCTGCCTGTGCCAAAAGATGAGGAATGCCACGTCACCTGCCTGTGCCAAAAGATGAGGAATGCCACGTCACCTGCCTGTGCCACCAGATGAGGAATGCCACTTGCCACATCCACTGCCTGCCACCAGATGAGGAATGCCACTTGCCACGTCACCTGCCAGTGCCACCAGATAAGGAATGCCACGTCATCTGCCTATGCCACCAGATGAGGAATGCCACTTGCCACATCACCTGCCAGTGCCACCAGATGAGGAATGCCACTTGCCACGTCACCTGCCAGTGCCACCAGATGAGGAATGCCACTTGCCACGTCACCTGCCAGTGCTACCAGATGGGGAATGTCATGTCACCTGCCTGTGCCACCAGATGAGGAATGCCACTTGCCACATCACCTTTCAAGGCCACCAGATGAGGAATGCAATGTCACCTGCCTGTGCCACCAGATGAGGAATGCCACGTCACCTGCCTGTGCCAAAAGATGAGGAATGCCACATCACCTGCCAGTGCCACCAGATAAGGAATGCCACTTGCCACATCACCTGACAGTGCCACCAGGTGTGGATTGTCACTGCATTTGTGGCACTGGTTCAGTGGTCTTTGAGTGAGGGCGGGAGAGCGGAGATGCAGGGCGGGCGGTGAGAGATGTAACCTCTCTGCTCCTCACCACACCTCCGACATTCAACATGCTGTGAGGGTGGAAGAGCGCTCATGCTAAGCGGGCGGAGAGAGATGATGTCATCTCTCTGCTCCCTGTCGCACCTAATACATTCCGCATGCTGTAGAGGAAGAGCAGTGACGTTAGGTGGGGGCGGAGAGAGATGTCAACTCTGCTCGCAGCGCGCTTCTCTCATCCGCCCGCAGCCTGCCCACCTGCTGCCTTAAAATGTCATGCTGCCCACTGCGGCCCGGCTGTAAAGGCGCTACGGCCCGGTAGTGGGCCGTGGCCTGGGGGTTGACGACCACTGTTAGAGAAGACAACCAGAGACTGCAGACATACTACAGGAAATGGTCAGAGACTGCAGATATACTGCAGGAGATGACCAGGGACTGCAACTGCAGAAATACTACAGGAGACGACCAGAGACTGCAATACGGCTCAATTGTGAGATGTAGGGACATACAGATCTGCTTAGAGGAATGAAACGATGACATGTGATAAATGCTTCCATTGACATACAATAAAACATGTAGTGCTTTTATATGATACCTTCATATTCAGATTTAGAATTTCATTGCATTCACTTGTTTCAGAGTAATAATATTGAATGAATGAATGAACGAATGAATGAAAAACTTATATAGCGCGACACATGCGAACTAAATCGCCTCTGGGCGCTCGTTGTTCCAGTATCTCATAACCTCAAAAGAGCAGAGTTTTAATCCGTCTTTTGAAGGTTAGGTGGTTTTCCTCCAACCGAATGCTGGTTGGTAAAGCGTTCCATAGTCTGGGACCTTGGAAAGCAAACCTTCTTTTTCCTTTGGACTTGAATCTGGCTTTGGGTACTTTGACCAAATTTTGGTCGGTGGATCGCAGAACGCGATTGGGATTGTGGGCTTCTATTTTATCGCAAAGATATTGCGGGGCTTTTCCATGGATGCATTTATGAGTCAGACAGAGAGCTTTAAAAACAATTCTGTCCTTTACTGGCAACCAGTGAAGGGATCTCAGAGAAGGTGAGATTGATTCCCAGGGTTTTTTCCCAGTCACAAGTTTGGCGGCCGTATTTTGGACGACTTGCAGCCGAGTGATTTGGTACTTAGGGAGTCCGAGGTAAAGGGCATTTGCATAGTCCAGTCTGGAGTTCACAATTGTTCCTACCACAACTGCTACGTCTTCTTTGGGAATGAATGGAATAAGTCTGCGTAGTAGGCGCAGCAGATGGTGCGATCCGCTGACTACTGACCCTATTTGTGCGTCCATTTTCATGTGGGTGTCAAAAATGACCCCGAGACTTTTGACTTTGGCGCTAGGGGTGATGATCTGGCCCAGAATGGGCGGAGGTGTCCAGGTTGTTGCCAGTTGACTCTTGCGACTGGCATGAAACAGAAGAAGTTCTGTTTTGGAATTGTTGAGTTTGAGATAACTCTTAGTCATCCACTTTTCTATCGAAGAGAGACAATTCTCTAAACTGAGATGATGATCCTTTCTATTGCAGACGCGAAAATACAGTTGCGTGTCGTCTGCGTATGAGTGATAAAGTAGTTGTTCACTACTGATGATTTCAAAGAGAGGACGAAGATAGATGTTGAAGAGCACCGGTGACAGGGGTGAGCCTTGGGGGACTCCACATGACACTGTGCGTTTTTCAGAAGTGAACGGTCCCAATTTCACTGTTTGTGATCGGTTTCCCAAAAAGGAGGAAAACCATGGTAAATCACCTTCTGTGACTCTGGTTACCTCAGCCAGCCGAGTCAGTAACAGTTTGTGGTCTACCGTGTCAAAGACTGCGCTTAGGTCCAGCAGAACCAGGAGACAAGATTCTCCTTCGTCTGCGGCCTCAAGAACGTCGTCCCATATTTTGAGCAGTGCTGTTTCCGTCCCGTGTCCAGGGCGTAATCCTGATTGCAATGGATCAAGTAGGTTGTGGGTATCTAGATGCTGTTGCAGCTGTTGTACCACTACTTTCTCCATTACCTTGGAGAAAACGTTTAGCATTGTTATGGGACGGCGGTGCGTTGGGTCTTTGGGATCCAGGGTAGGTTTCTTCAAGATGGGCTGGATTGTGCCCTCTTTCAGCAGGGAGGGCACTATGCCTTCCTTAAATGACTGGTTTATAAGCTGCGTGATGGGAGGTGCCAGGATATCGGCACATTCCTTTAGCAGTTTAGTGGGGATGATATTCCCTGAAGGGGCCTACAAGCCTACAAAGTAAAATGATAATGTAGTCCGTCTACTTATATTTACTTTATCTCCATATATCCTCCTTTAATAATAGTTAAGTCTCGTACACCACGATCGGATTTTCTGCAGACAAAGCGTCTGACTTTTGTTCGAAGGGCATTGATTGATTTGATTTTTAAGCTTAGTTAGGCGCCAAATACCCACTGGGGAGTAAGCGTCTAAGCGCCGCTGGTGAGATGTTACCTTGAATCAATCCACGGTATAGTAGGAAAAATAGAAAGAAGAGAGGGTGGAAGAGGGAAAAGGGGTATCCGCCCTTCTTTAATCAAAAGGAAAGGGCCGTGGAGCATAAGAAAATTATAAGAAGAGAAAAAGAGAAAGAAATCTAGAAAAAGGGTACATGACATCATTGGTGTCTGAATAGTCAGGGCCGTTCCATGGTCATAATCACTAAAGTGGCAAGAATGGCCCCTTCAATGAAGGTGTAGAGCAGGGGTCCTCAAACTACGGCCCTCCAGTTGTTCAGGAACTACATTTCCCATCATGCTCAGTCATGTCTGTGAATGTCAGAGTTTCACAATGCCTCATGGGATTTGTAGTTCCGCAACATCTGGAGGGCCGTAGTTTGAGGATGCCTGGTGTAGAGTGTATGGAGAAAAAATTAAACCAAATTTATCCGTAAGCCTGGACGAACAGCTCCGTCTTCATTTTTTTTCTGAAGTGGAGCAGGTTGGGTGTCATCTTAAGTTCCATGGAGAGGGCATTACACAGCATGGCACCCCAGCATGGCATGTGCCTGGATTTTGTCTTGCATACAAACGGCACACAATTGTTGGCCAACAAACATGAATGTAGTGACGTGCTAGACGTACTACGCGTTTTTTCAGCTCTTTAGTGCCACTGTTCGGGCACCTTCTTCTAATGTTGTGTTTGGTGAGCATTGATTTGGACCTCTGTCCAACGGACTTGTCTACACACAATCGGAAAATCTGACAACAGACCGTTGTCCACAATTTTTTTTAAAGCCTGCCATCCAACTTTTGTCCGTGGAAAATCCGACAACAGTTGTCCGATGGAGCGTACAAACGGTCAGATTTTAGGCCAACAGTCTGTCAACACACAATTACCATTGGAAAATCCGATTTTAGTCTTATATTATATCTTGGTCCTAGGTTTGCACCAATGTACAGGTATTACAGCTGTTAGGATAGATACCATGCCTCAAAGACGGGTTCTCATAAGCATAAAAAAATACAAAAAAAGAACAGTCACTATAGCTACACCACAGTAATTTTAGAAAATGGAGAGGAATAGTCAAAAAAACTCAATTCAGAAAAAGAACACCATCACATCATTAGGAAATATCAACCATTGAGGTGTCTCTCTAGATCAGGGGTCTCCAAACTGCGGCCGAGGGCCAGATGTGGCCCTTTGCTAGCCTTTATCTGGCCCTTGGGGCACTATTCCTACCACTGACACCAACAATGGGGCACTATTTCTTCTACTGATACTAATGATGAGATACTTTTCATCCTACTGATAGGGGGACTCCTCCTCCTCCTATTGACCACCAACCCTGAGGCTATATTTATTCTTGCTGATGCTGGGTCTGGGACATTTTCTACCCCAACTGGCCACAATCCGGCCCTCCTAGAATCTGAAGGACATTAAACTGGCCCTTTGATTGAAAAGTTTGGAGTCCCCTGCTCTAGATCAAAAAGCAACATATATAGAACAAGGATAAAGTCTGAAGTGAATCTTCAAAGAGAGGCAACCAGTGAAAGTTTTTTTTTTTTTTTTTTATTGAAAACAAACACAAATTTAAATTCAACGAGTAAAAAATGTACCTCCACCACATTCATTTAAAATTTGACAATGTTGTCAAGGCACAGGTAGCTACCACATTCATTCAAACTTCACACTCTCATCCTAAACAGCTGAGTTGGAATAGATTTATATGCTCGGGTAAGTATCTGCTGTGTTGCTCAGTAGAAAAGCGCAGTACAGCGTGTTATCCAAAAACAGTCCCACTTTTAGTCTTCAGTGTAGAATACAAATTTGTGATCCAGTACTAGACATTTCATCAGACTAAAGCCTTGTACACAGGATCGGACTTCCATCTGACTTTTCCGTGGATTTTGGTCCGAGGGGGCGTTGGCCATGAACTTGGTATGCATACAGACGGCAGAAATTTTTCAGCCAACATTCACTAAATCACGTGATTTTTCAGCTCTTTACCGCCACCCTATGGGCAACTTCTGCTATTGTTGTCTGATCTTTAGCATTGGTTCGGAGCATGCATATTTGTACTTTGGACACATGATCGGATGATGCTCCATCGGACATTTTTTGTTGGAAACTTTGAGAGCATGCACAGCGAACATTTGTCTGTTTAAAAAACAAAAAACAATTGGTCGGATTGTTCGATAAAACACGTCCGTCGTTGTTTTCAAAAAGTCTGATCGTGTGTATGGGCTTTAAGGCTAGATAATCCTCAGAATGGAACCCTGTACTGAGGTAACTTTTTGTGTATGGAGCGCTAAATTATTTACAGCTTGTGAAGCTTTCTACTCTGATTAAAGAACACACAGCGGATAATATATACTGTATTTTCTAGCGTATAAGACTACTTTTTACACTTAAAAAAAAATGACAAAAAAGCATGGGTTGTCTTATACGCCGGGTCAGTCACTCGGATGCCTGCTGGATGTGCGGTAATACTGTATGTAGCTTCGGCTACATATAGTATGTACCGCTTAGCCAATCCCAGTGAGCGATGTATTCAAATGAATACAGTAGCCTGCTTGGATTGACTTTGAGAGTCAGAGAGGCGCGGGCTGATGATGTTACAGCCTCTGCCAATACAAGCAGACTTTGTATTCATTAATAGAATACATTGCTCGTCGTGATTGGCTCCAGTTATAGCAAGAAGGAAAAAGAATATGGCTCCAGAAGGAATAAATATGAAGCGTCGGAAGGGGGGTCGTCTTATATGGTGAGTACAGGCAAAAAATCGTAAACAAATTTAAAATTAGGGGGTCGTCTTATACGCCCGGTCGCCTTATACACTGGCAAATACGGTAGCAATATATGTCTTGTCAGTTGGTGGTGCATAGAATAAGTCCCAACAAATGGCAGGAACCTAAGAAAAAGCTCACCGCGCATCTTTTACGAAAGGCCATAATAGAAGGGAGGGGCCGAATGGAAGCAGGGAGCCTATTCCTTAGAGCCGTAGCTCTCACAGAAAAGCATCTGCCCCCAAAGGTAAGCAAACGGGCAGATGGACAAATGACAAATGACAAATGACAAGACCGGCTGTTAGTGATCTGAGTGCTCGTGCAGGGGCCTATCGCGTTATCAAGGAATTCAGATATTGCGGGCCCATCCCATGATAAGCACGATAGGCGAGACAAAGAGCCTTAAACTCAATGCGATCTACCACAGTGAGCCAATGCAGGGATCGTAGGGTAGGGGTAATGTGCTCCCGCCTGGTGGCCTGGTTCTGGACGAGTTGGATTTTCTTCAGCCACTTTAGTGGCATACCCAGATACACAATGTTGTTAAAGTCAATCCGGGAGTTGACGAGAGATTGAACCAGGACTTTCCGGGGGTTCTGAGAAAACAAATTTTTGACCTTTCTCAGACACCTGATGTAATACAGTGCATTGCGGATACATTGATTGACTTGGGGTATCCAATTTAGATTACAGTCAAAAATTGTCCCCAGAACACGGACTTGATTCCCTGGAACAGGACACGGCCCAAGGCTCATGGGCCAGTTCCCCAAAAAGACAGCTGGATCAATACCTCCAGAGATGAGAATTTCTGTCTTTTTAGCATTTAGACTAAGGGAATTGTGATCCATCCACTGTTTGATGTCTGATAGGCAGGAAGCGAGCTGCAGACCAGGTGCAGGTTGGTAATAGTAATGGTTGGTATTGGTAGATAATCCTTATCAGGGGTTCTAATAAACCCAATAAACTCAGGTATTCGTGAGAGGAAAGAGGAGAAAGAGGAGAGTTGGCCAAATATAAGAGAGCAGAGATTCCCCTCTCAATACTGGAGAGGAAGAGGTGGGAGCAGGGCCGCCATCAGGAATTTTGGGGCCCCTTACACAGCTTCAGGCATGGGCCCCCTGGAGCAGAGAACCGGGGGGGGGGTGCTGCCACATGAAATTGAGGAGCGGGGGGGGGGGGGGCTGCTGCCGTGAATTGAGAAGCGGGGGGCCCTTTACAAAAAGAAGAAATAAAGAAAGATATATATAAAAAAAAGGGGGGTAGCCATCCGGGGCCCTGGGGACCTCTGTGCCCTTAAAAAAAAAAGAAAAAAAAGAGAGAAAATATATATATATATTTTTTTTTTAAAGGGTGGTTGCCAACTGGGGCCCCGGGGACTTTTTTTTTTTTATAAAAGGAAATTACAAAAAAAGGGGGCTTTCCATTCGGGACCTCTGGGCCCTTTAATGAAAAGAAACCTCTGGGCCCTTTAAAAAAAAAGAAAGAAATAAAAATATATATATATATATATAAAAAAGAAATAAACATTTATATTAAAAAAAACAAGGGGGTTGCCTTCCAGGGCCCTGGGGACCTCTGGGCCCTTTAATAAAAAATAAAAATATAAAAAAAATATATAAACAAAAATAAAAAATACAATTATAAAAAAAGGGGGGTTGACATATGGGGCTCTGGGGACCTCTGAGCCCTTTAATAAAAATACATCTATGTATTAAAAAAAAAAGAAATAAAATAATATAAAAAAAAATATAAAAAAGGAAGATTGTCATCCGGGGGCCCTGGGGACCTCTGGGCCCTTTAATAATTATTATATATATATATATATATATATATATATATATATATATATATATATATGTATATATATAATATTAATATAAATATAAAAATAAAAGAAATAAAAAAATATATAAAAAATATATTTTTTTGTATAAAAAAAAAGGGGGGGTTGTCATCTGGGGCCCTGGAGATCTCTAGGTCCCTGTGGACCTCCGGACCTGTAAAAAAATAAAAGAAAAAAAATTGTCCCTTTAATAAAAAATAAAAGAAAAATATATTCAAAAAATATATTTTTTTATAAAAAAATATATTTTTTTATAAAAAAATAAACAAAAAAGAGGGGGTTGCCATCTGGGGCCCTGGTGGCCTACGGGCCCCTAAACCCCTAAAAAATGGCTCTTTAATAAAAAAAATTAAATAAAAATATATTAAAAAAAATATATATTTTTTTTATAGAAAATAAATAAAAAAGGGGGGTTGCCATCCAGTGCCCTGGGGGCCTCCGGGCCCCTGTGGACCTCCGGACCTCTAAAAAAAATAAAAGAAAAAAAATTGGCCCTTCAATAAAAAATAAAAGAAAAATATATTTAGAAAAATATATTTAAAAAAATATATATTTTTTATAAAAAAATATATATTTTTATAAAAAAAATATATATTTTTATAAAAAAAATATATTTTTTTATAAAAAAAAGGGCTTGCCATCTGGGGCCCTTGGTGGCCTCTTGGCCCCTGGGGACCTTTTTTTAGGGTGGTTCCCATCCGGGCCCCTGGGGACCCCCGGGCCCCTTACAGATGTAATGCCTGTACCCCCCTGATGGCGGCCCTGGGTGGGAGGCACATAGGAAGAAAAGCCAATCTGGTCAAACAGAGCTTCATAGAGATATATCTCTAACCTATTCTAGATAGTAGCTTCTCACAATTGCCATCATCATCCACTGCAGATGTGGAAGAGGTGGAGGGGACGTCTGTCTCCCTCTAAGCACCTAGATGGTCTGCACCTACCCGACTACTATTTGTACGTCCTGGTCAAGGATCACACGCCGGCCAGACACCGGACGTCACCCGGCCATCAACCTACTGCGCATTCGCACCGAACTATCTAGAAGATGCCAGAGCAGGTCCTAGTTCCAAATGATGAGACTCCCATCATTTGGAACCCATTTTTTTGTTCCACTACCACTCTACAACATTGCAGGTAGGGAGCTTCTTTTTAGGAACTATTTCCTGCTTAATAACCCAGAATACAAGCCCCTCTAAGTGAGACTTTTAAGGACAACTACAACTTGAAAAGTAATTATATAAAATATAAAGTTTATTCAAAACAGTATTACATCCAGAAAGGAAATTATAAAAAAAAATGTGTTTGTTTTTATTATTTTTTTGCGGAAAAAAACAACACAAAACCTATTCCCTTCATTCCTCTTTCTTCCATACGTCCACATTCTAGGAATCGTACCTCCTAACTCAGTCCCATATCCATGTTGCCAAACCACGGTTTCCAGATAGTATCAAACCTCTTAGATAAATTCCTCCTAAAAAAGCATAGGAAATTAATCTATTTAGAAAAAATATTCAATTAGTTATAGTCGGTGGATGAGGGGAGGTCCACCTAATGGCAATTTGTCTTTGTGCTACGTTAAAGGATCATTAAGGGATCCACTCGGAGATTCAGATCTAAAATGCCATTAAGTGTACCCGCAACCTCTGCCAAATACCTCTGGAGTTTCGGGCAGCGCCATATTAGGTGCCCGAAGTTTCTCTAGATGGACAGTGAAACTTACTAGAAGTACACTGAAATAGAGACTTATATGTAAGGGATTTTAAGCTTTTTTTTAAGTGTCATTTTGTGCGTGTACTCGAGAGAGGAGCCGGACTGCAGGAGTTGGGAGTAGGCAGACCTCCCCCAGAGGCAATCTGCCATCTTGGTGGGTGGCAATGGTGGGCTTTGAAGCCTAATGGGGCAGAGGGACTCCCCTATGAGGGAGTGCGAGGCTCAGCCAGCCCTGTTAGTCCTTCGCCTCTCTTTTTTAGAGACCGCGTGGCCAAAGTGCGTGCATGTTAACCCAATTTCGAGTGCGTGTAAGTGTGGTGGTTTTGTGGGAGGGGGGGTGGACGTACTAAGCGCAGGCTTACCTCGCATAGCACACCCACCGGGAGCCGGGCTGAGACCACCCAACTCAATTCACATGCAGCCGAGACCGGGATCCGAATCCTTAGCTGCAGAGGTGAACGGCTTGTCAGCGCAGTGCCATTCGCGTTGAGCCACCGCAGCTCCCTGGATTTTAAGCTTTTAGTTACCATTGCCTAAATCACTCTTTCCAAGACTGGGACCAGGGGAACAAGACGGGAGAAGCAGAAAATGTGGCATGTAAGCTATGTCACAGCTGCAAAAATTGAAAAAAACATCTAGGTTTCAAAGAGAATTCCCTTACCAACTAATCAAAAGATTGAAGTACCCCCTCTAAGTGGGTTTTTTAGGGCAACCACATCTCGAAAACGTTTATTCAATACAGTATTACATACAAAAAAGGTAATTAAAAAACATTAGATACAATTGAAATACAGATAACCATATGGACCAATGACATAAAGATAGGATGCAGACAATGGCAGCCCCCATTTGGAATGCATGTAACCATCTGGAACAAACATGCAGGTTAAATGCAGTAAAAGAAGCCCAACACATTTCGAGAATTAGTACATTTTAGCTATCTCTTCTTTCAGGAAAAAAAATGTCAAACCAGTTATCCATAATACAAAAAATTATATTAGAAACATAATATTTTTTACACAAATGATACTTAAATAGCATTATACAGGTATTCACTAACCCGTTGAAGCACAAGGAAGACAGACAAGAAATTCATCAATGATTAACCCCCCTGGCGGTATTCCCAAGTCTGACTCGGGGTTAACCTTGTTCCTGGATCCAGCGATGCATCCACGCTGTGTGAGCGAGCGGGTGCTCGCTCGAGTCACACAGTGTCCCCGTGTGCCGCCAAGCTACGTTCCCTGCGACGTTACGACGCACGGGGGCGGAGAACGGCGCCATATTCAAATGTAAACAAACACATTACATACAGTATACTGTAATTTTATAGATTACAGTACTGTATGTAAATACACACCCCCCTTGTCCCTAGTGGCCTGCCCAGTGCCCTGCATGTTCTTTTACATAATAAAAAGTGTTCTTTCTGCCTGCAAACTGGAGATTGTCCATAGCAACCAAAAGTGTCCCTTTATGTCAAAAATGGTTTTAGACCAGCTAGAAAACAGCGATAAAAAATTAGAATCACTTGCAGAATTAAGCGATAGCGATTTGTGGGGGAATTCGTCATAAAAAAAAAAAAACCTGCCGTGTGTACGCGGCCTGAGAATTACAAGCCTACAATATAAAACGCCAAATTTCCATGCAAATAATGGTACAGCTTTAAGCACCTAAAATCTGAAAGAATCGTACCGCCAGGGAGGTTAATAGAAAGAGCAAGAGTCCATGTCCTTTGCTGCCAGGTGTCATATGGAAAGCACCAGGGGAGAGTGACCACAAGGTCCCAACTTACTCACTCACATATAAATGGACACGGTGCTGTCCTTTGAAAGGATGCACCAAGGCAACCACACAGAACCCAGAGGGTTAAATGATAAACTCCACAGGAATATGGATTAGGGGATCTAAAATAAAAAGTGTGTATGGTATATTAGTAATGCAGAGCAGGATATGTATGGGTGTACACATGGGAATAAATATCTATTACCCCTCTGGGTTTTGTGTGGTTGCCTTGGTGTGCCCTTCCAGGGGCATTTATATTTTCAAGAAAACTAAGTAAGACTCCTTACATATACACTTGCATCAGTAAGTTATACTGATAAGCACATTCTCACATTGATATGTTCCGGCCGCTATTTCCGCCTATTAAATATACAAAATATACTGGCCTAGATTCACAAAGCGATTACGCCTGTGTAAATGTTGTTAGACAGGAGTAATTTCGATTTACGAGCGTTTTTACGCTAGTCGAAATCCTCAAACCATGAAAAGACACCTGCGTGCTAAATTTCGACTTTATTACGTGTTAGTACGCCTTCAGATCTACGCTGCCTGAAAATTGCGGCCACTGGGCGGACTTCCTGTTGTTTTTCACCTTCATGGTATGCTAATGAGCTTTTGCCTGGAATCCACAAAATTTCGCTCTTCAAACGCAATCTCTTACGGCACCTTTAGTCATCTTTTTTTTCCGTTTCACTATACCAGCTTTTTGCTGGTCTAATATTAGACAGCCCATGTTAAGTATGGCCGTCGTTCCCGCGTCGAATTTCAACGTTTTTCGATTTCTTTTATTATTTTTAACGTAAGTCGTCCGGGAATAGGAATGTTCGTAAACGCCGCTACTCAAACAACGAATGACGTCACGACGTGATTTCGCGCAATGCACGGCGGGAAATTCCTGAACAGAGCATGCGCAGTTCGATCGTCGCGGGGACGCGCTTAATTTAAATGCTTCACGCCCCCTACTCACGTATTTCGATTGCGCGGCGGAAAAAAAATACGATACAATAGCGTACGCGCAAAAAAACTACCTGAATTCGGCGTAGAGTCTGGTGATAGACGGCAGCGTAGCGTATTTCGATTACGCAGCGGAAGATTACATCTATGTGAATCTGCCCCACTGTTTCCAGACAATATCAGCTAAAAAAACAAAAACTTTGAATTATCGGGGGGGGGGGGGGCGTTTCGGCCGCTATCTCCGCCCAAAATTAAATATACAAATACTTTGATTAAGCGGGGGGAGGGGGGCCGTTTCGGCCGCTATCTCTGCCCAATATTGCCTAGACAAAAGCCTTTAAATAAGCGGGGGGGAGTCCGTTCATGGGGGGGATTGTGCCGCCGTATAAGATAGTACATGCACTGCAGGCTTACCTCAGGCGCACTGAGCTCGATAGTCCCGACGTCACTTCCTGCTCTTCCAGTGACGTCGGGACAAGCACGAAAACGGGCGGGTGCACAGAGAAAGCGTGCACCCGCCCAGCCAAAACAATACTGTCCATGGCGCCAGAGGCAAGTGGCGCGATGGAGAGCGCCACAAAGGCATTTTTTTCCTGCCAATGTAGCGCCTCGTCTGCAATCCCGTGACACAGACGTGGCGCTACCCATACTGAACTGTGCCCGGTGCCCTGCACCTTACCCCAAAGCACCTTGTTCTCATGTTGATGGGGACAAGGGCTTCATCCCCACAACCCTTCCCCAGTGGTTGTGGGGGTCTACGGGTGGGGGGCTTATCAGAATCTTGAATGCTGTTTGAGAGTAACAGTGAAGCTGTAGGGGGGAGGGGCTTGAGTGATGGCTGAGTGAGGACATACAGAGCAGGAGCTCCGTCCACCCCACCGGGCTTATCAGAAAACAGATAGCAATTCCATGCTTCAGCTGCCATAGCTTGTCGGCAGATCAGCTGCTTCTCACGTTCCAGGTCGCTCGGCATGAGCGCGGTTAAACAGCGTGTCAAACAGCGTATGACACGCACATCCCGCAAGGCAGAGGAAAAGGAGCATAACGCACTACAGCCAGATATCCAGGGCTACTTTTCAAAGGCACAGGAACCAAAATTCCCCTTGGTCGCTCAAGCGGAACTGTTAAGAGAGGAGAGCGTGGAGGGAGGAAGCTTGGAGAAGTGCCACAGCGGGTGTGGAGAGAGTGCAGCACCAGAGGGCTCAGTGGACCAAGGCGTTTGTATTGTGGGAGGACATCTGGAGCAGAGATACAGCGAGCGAGGTGAGAGCACTGTAAAAAAAGGTCCAGCTGCCCAGTGTAGAACGGCGTATGCTTTGGGAGCTAGTCTGGAGCAGTACTATATTAAGCAAGGTGAGAGCATAGTACTAGAGAATCCAGTGGACCAATCTGGTGCGGTGTGCGCTGAGAGAGGACATTTGGAACAGACCCATAGTGTCAGTGGAGGAAGTGTGGCACTAGTGATCCCAGCAGACCAGTGTGAGATGGAGCAGGACTTGAGGGCTTTGATAAAAGCTCTACCCACAAGAGTGGACTTAGAGGCATTACCTACTAAAAATGACATTGAAGCCCTCATTGCTAAAAATTGAAGAGGCGCATCATGCTGACATACAACAGGTGTATGTGGAGATACAGGAAGTAACTGATCGAGTAGAGGTAGGAGAGTTAAAAGTTTTGATACTGGAGGAGAGAATTGATAAATTAGAGAAAGAAAGAGAAGTGCACACAGAAATGGCTTTGGAGATGCAGCTGCAGATAGAAGAGTTGGGTGACCGCAACCGTCGCTGCAATTTAAGACTTCGGGGGGTACCTGAAACCAGTGACCATGAAAATCTGCAGGAAAAGGTAATGGACATTTTTAAACTGATTTTGGAGGGCAAAGTTCCGCCAAATTTAGACTTGGACAGAGTTCATAGGGCCCTCGGTCCCAAATCGGCTGACCCCCAGAGACCCCGGGACATTATATGTTGCTTGCATAGATATGCGCATAAGGAGGCCCTGCTTAGAAAAGCGTGGAATATGGGGCCGGTTGATATTGGGGGGGCATCGGTGAAAATTTTACCTGACCTCTCCCGAGCCACACTACAGCGCAGAGCGATGTTACGACCTGTTTTGGAATGTGTGCGGAAGGAGGGGGGCACATATCGTTGGAGGTACCCCATTGCAGTAGACATAAGGAAGGATGCGGCCACGTACATTTTACAAACATATAATGACCTTCCTGGGTTTTTCTCTTTCTTGAAGGTAGAACCCTTTACAGTTCCGAACTGGAGACTCCCCATTAAAAATTTGAGGAACACTAGGAACACGCAAATTCCTGGAAACTCCTAAATAAAGTTACAAAAAGGCAACTATAAATGGGTTGATGTCCCTGTAGGAAAATGAATATTCAAAGAAGTAGAAGAGGAAGTTCCATACAGTGTTTCATACTTTGAACTTTTTTGAATTTTTTATCCTTTTTTGGGGGGCAAACTTGAAAACCCCACTTTTTTTTTTTTTGTCTATATGGATTATATGAATTATGAACACAATTACCCCCCCCCCCCTCCCCCCAGCAATGCCTTAGAAGAGGAGCTATATTTGTTATTAATTACTAACTTGATTTAGGCGCTCTAATTCATGGCATTGAGGGTTTTTTTTTTTTTTCTTTCTCTCTCTCTCTTTAAATAATGATATACAAGGATTTAATTTTGGTTAACTTTCCCCCTCCTTCCCCTCTTGCCTTCTCTCCCTTTTTTCTTTTTTTTTCTTTTCTCTCCCTGTTCCTTTAAGGGGAAGAGATGCATGAGATGAAAATGTGTTATGTTTATGTTTAAGATATGATAAGATATAATATATTCTGTCTGCTGAAACCATCCCCAAATGTTGGGTGATTACTAAATTTGACAATAGTTATTAAGAGGGGGAGGGGTAAATAGGAATAGGGTGGGGATGGGTGGGGGTGAATGAAGAGCACTATGGGATAGATCATGGGCACATTAAGGAATCACTAGGTTCAAAGGGAGAGGGGAAGGGAGGAGGGGGGGAAGGGAGGGGGGATGGGAATGGGAGTCTAACCCTATGGGGAGACCTCCCTCAGACTGGGAGGGAGGGGGGAGTGTAGGGGGGGGGGTAAGGGGTGATATAATGGAAGGGGGATGGGAGGGTAGGGGGTATATGATACCACTGTACACTGATAATAGACACCGGACACAAATAGGCTGTAAGGGGCTAATAGGGGACCCCCCCCCCACAACTAGTAAATAGTAAGGTAGACCCTTATATGAGAAAATAATTATAAAAAGAGGTAACGGGGCCATCGGAGGTAGTACCCGGAGGGTGATTAAGCAATATGAGAGGCGGATGGAGAGGGGGGAGGGGAGGGGGGATGGAGAGCGGAAGGAGAGAAGGGATAGGAGAGGAAGGATATAGGGAAAATGAGAGAGAGGGGAGGGGAAGGGGTTTTTATAGGGCTGTTACTGATCAAAATTTTTGTGTTCAATTAATCGTTTATTTTTTTAATCGATTAATCGACTAATTTCGATTAATTATAACGCACATACAGATCCAACTACTTTTAGCTGATCTCCTTGCAGGCTGATACCGATACCAACCACTGGAAAATGAATAGCAGGATGCAAAAAACACACAAAGGCAGCGCTCGATGGGAATAGCATTAAAACTTTTATAGTCTTCAAGTAGGTAACAAAATAAATATTGCACTGGAGATAAAATCGATGTAGCTACATAAACTGTAAAAATGATGCGAGTAATACCAAACGGTACCAAAAGTAGTCATAAAAACATGTAGTCAAGTATGATACTGGTATAAAAATGTGTACAACGATACCACTGCTGAATCCAGATGAGGAGGGGTTAACATCAGTCCGTCGGCATGTAGATGTCCTGTGAAGGAAACTATCACAACTCCCAGTGGATGGTTGTAGAATCCCAGGTTGATAGAGGGAAGTTATAGAGGGAAGTGTAACTGCCCTTGCGTGTGGCAGATAGTAAGGTCCCGCCGGCATGCAGATATGAAGGCACAGCAAAGGAGCCCTTCAGATGAACACGGCAAGCCCCGCTGGTGTCTGTGACATCACCGGATCTCCTACGGAACTCCCTGAAGGCCCAGAAACCGGCGGAGAGGTGAGTACCAATGAAAAGAATTTTAATCGATCAAAAATATTTTGATTGATCAAAAAAATTAAAGATTAATCGATCAATTAAAAGTTAATTTGCACAGCCCTAGGTTTTTATTTTATTTATTTTTCATGGGGATAGTGGGGCCCCCTTAAGAAGGGAAAAGGGGAGGAGAGGGAAAGAAGAAAAAAGGAGAAAAAAAAGGAGGGGAAAAATTATTATTTTATTTTTTTTCCGCAGGGACAAATAAATTAATGCTATTAAATCATCCATATATAAATAGGTGGGTTATGGATGGAATGTCTGGCCTGGCTCAGCTACATTTATCCCCGACCCCTCAATAGGCCAACACTCAATTATTGATTGGGAATTGAGTGTATAAAGCAAGAAGCTTTACAGGCTTGTACGGCCAAGCAGGGGTTGGTCGAAGAGTCATTAGATTAGGAGAAGGGAGGGGGGTTGGTTGGGAGGGTGGGGAAGGGGTTTTCATTTATCTTGTTTTTCCTTTTAATTTTTAATTTTATTTATTTATTTAAAAGGGAAAAGAAAAGAAAAAACGTTTTTTTTCCCTCTCTCTCCCTCTCCCTTCCCTCTCCTCTCTTGCCCTCCGATCTTATTGAAGAATAGTGTTATTTCTTATCCTCCCTCCTCGGATTGCTTAATCCTATCGGTCTTCCATTCTGACTTCGACCAGCTTTAAACGGGGTAAGGTAGGTAAGAAATAATGGAAACTTTGCAGATTATGTCCTTTAATGTTCGGGGATTAAACATCCCTGAAAAGCGCCGAATGTTAGTACAGTATCTTAAAAGACACCAGGTTGATATAGCCTTTATTCAAGAAACTCACTTTAAAGAAAAAAACTTGTCATTACTTAGGAGTGGAGATTATTCAATGGTGTACCATGCAACCAATCCTGAGGCTAAGACCAAAGGAGTATCTATTATGATATCTAACAAAGTAGCGTGGGAACATGGGGAGGTTCTGACGGATGCAGTAGGCAGATACCTGTTCATTAAAGGGAAAATTAACGGGGTTATAATGACATTTGCAACCTATTATGCCCCAAATGTTCAACAAGATATATTTTAAAAAAAAATGCTGGGTATACTTATGGAGTTTTCAGAGAGGCAGTTAATTCTGGGGGGAGATGCGAATATCCCATTAATACCGAGTGAAGACACCTCAGGTGGAACATCATCAGTTCCACCCAAAGTAAGAAAGGGGATTTCAAAGGCAATGATAGAGGCAAAGGTAGTAGATATATGGAGAATATTACATCCGAAGGAAAAAGATTTTTCCTTTTTTTCTAACCCTCACAGGTCTTACTCACGAATTGATATTTTTTTAATTCCACATAAACAATTACATTTTGTTAAAGAAACCTCAATTGGCATAATCACCTGGTCAGATCATGCTCCAATTTTCTTAAAATATAAACCAGCAGAAGGGAAATATTCAACATCAATAACCTGGAAACTCAACGGGAGTCTCCTTCAGGACCCTATAGTCCTGGAGGATGTTCAGAAAGAACTCGTATTTTTTTTCAAACAAATGATAACTTAGAAAGTTCTACGGGGACAATATGGGAAACACACAAGGCCGTAGTACGAGGAATTTTGATCAAGCATGGTTCAAGGATTAAGAAAATTAGGGAGGCTAAATTAGTTCAATTATTAGAAAAGATACGTATGCTAGAGGCAAAACATAAACATGCCCAGACAACTGAAGTAGAACATGAACTATTTAAGTTAAGGACTCAGATAACAGGCCTATTACAATATAAAGCAAAAATGGCACTACAGATTGGCCGTAAATGCAGTTACGAATCAGGGAATAAATGTGGAAGACAATTAGCTAGAGCATTACGAGAAATTCAGGTAAAGACATATATACCCTCAGTTAAAAAAAAAGGATGGATCAGAAGTTCAAACACCAGGACAGATTGCGGAAACTTTTGGTGATTTCTACTCCTCACTCTATAATCTAGATTTGGAGGTACCAGACCAAGCAGAAATGGAGGAATACCTAACACTAAGCGGAATGCTATGTCTGCCTACGGCGGTCAGTGAGGAGTTGGAATCACCAATAACAGTAGAAGAAGTGAGAAGAGCAATATATCTATTGGAAAATGGGAAAGCACCAGGACCGGACGGCTTTACAGCCCAGTATTATAAATCACTCTGCCCAGAATTGATATCTTTCATGGTTAAAATGTTTAATGAAATGGGGGATAAATCACTCTTCCATACAGAAACAACTAAAGCCACAATAGCAGTAATTCCAAAGGAGGGTAAAGATTTGAAACAATGTGGAAGTTATAGGCCGATATCTTTGCTGAATGTGGACCTTAAAATATTCAGCAAGATGTTGGCCCTTGCAACATCATCTTCCCTCTCTGATCCACCAAGACCAGGTAGGCTTTATCCCAACAAGAGAGGCAAGAGATGACACTATTCGAGCTATAAACTTGATGCATATAGCAGATTCGTCTAAAACCCCTAGTGTGTTCCTTGGGACTGATGCGGAAAAGGCTTTTGACCGGGTGGGGTGGGAGTTCATGTTTTCAGTTTTACGATATATAAAATTAGGGCAGAAGATGGTTGGAAGGATTGCAAGCATGTATAAGAGTCCCATGGCGCAAGTAAAAGTAAATGGAATAACCTCATCTCTATTTAAGATAACAAATGGGACAAGACAAGGTTGTCCACTATCTCCCATGATATTTGCCCTAACACTCGAACCTTTTCTATGTAAAATACGCCTTAACAAAGATATTAAAGGAATTGAAATAGGGGGAATACAACATAAAATAGCAGCATATGCTGACGATATGCTCTTCTCAATAACAAATCCGTGTCATTACCGATTCTGATTAAAGAAATGGAAATATATGGCAGACTCTCATATTTCAAAATAAACTGTAGTAAATCAGAAGCTTTGATGATAGCAATACCAAAGGAAATATCAAAAGGAATAGGTCTTAGTTATAAGTCTTAGTCTTAGTTATAAGTTTAAATGGGCAGCTCAAAGTTTTAAATATCTGGGGACAAGGATCGCGGTGACCTCAAAGAAAATGTACGAACTGAACTTTGTACCGTTATTGAGTAAAATACGTGAATTATTGGAAAGATGGAATAAAAGAATGTTTTCTTGGTTCGGAAGGAGTAACATAATTAAGATGAATATATTGCCTAAAATATTGTATCTCCTTCAGGCAATTCCGATTACATTACCAAGGAATTTTTTTAATAGTTTACAAATAGCATTTACAAGGTTTATATGGGCTGGTAAGCAATCAAGAATAAAGAGGTCACTGCTATCCTTGCCAAAACGATATGGAGGCTTGGCTGTACCAGATACCTTTAAATATTACCAGGCAGTTCATTTGGGTCGAGTACTCGATTGGTGTAGACATAAGAATATAAAGATTTGGCCAAATTTAGAGCAAGCACAGTGTAAGGAACTACTAAGTAGAGCCCCCTGGTGTTATAAAGAGGTTACACCTGATATTAAAAAACACCCAACAATAGGAACCACTTTACGGATCTGTCACAATCTATTCTCTAAGGAACTAATATCTACGCATAATTCACCCTTGACACCCATACTAGGTAATCCGCGATTTGTACCTGGCATACAGAAAGGACCCTTTATGGCATTGATTGAGAGAGGGATATATCAGATTTCCCATTTCAGAAGTCGGGGTAACTGGCCAACAATAAAGGGCCTGATGGATAAAAACGGACCCTATCAGTTAGAGTTTTGGCAAGCAGCTCAATTAATGCACTTTTTAAATACTCAGGTGATGCCATTGTACCGGGAACGGGGAATGACACCATTCGAGAAACAGTGCATGGAAAAAGAACCAAGCACACATACAATATCTAAAATGTATGCAATATTGAGTAGTCCATCAGAAAATTTCCAGTTGCCCTTTATTCAGAAATGGGAAACAGACTTGGGGAGGTCTTTCGAGGAAAAACAAAAAATCAAAATGATACAAGCGATATTTAAGACAGCAACTTGCACCAAAATGCAGGAAAGTAATTATAAAATAATTGCACAATGGTACAGAACTCCAGATAAGTTACACAGATATTTCCCGAATATAAAAAATGAATGTTGGAGATGCAAGGTAGAGAAGGGAACAATGGTACACATTTTCTGGACTTGCTCCCGAATTAGGGGTTACTGGGGGGACGTCCGGAGTACTATTCAAAAAATGTGTAAAAAGGTTATACCGGAAGACCCAGCTTTCTTCCTCCTGCATCTGTCAGATACTGCCTGGGGAATAAACTGGAACTCATTAATGCATCATCTGTTGAATGCTGCTAAAGCATGTATACCGCTTAAATGGAAACAAACACAACCCCCTACTTTGAACATGTGGATTAGGAAGGTGGAAGAAGTGAATAGAATGGAAGACCTAATCTGGACAAGTAGGAAAAAAAGAGAAATATACTGTAAAATTTGGTCACCATGGAATGATTTGATTCAGTCTGAGGAGAATAAGGGACTACTGGAGGGGGAGTAGGGGATGGGGGGAGAGGAGGAGAGGAGAGAGGGGAGGGAAATGTTTTTTTCCTTTTTTTTTGGTGGGGTTGCTTTGATTTGATTTTGGATAACGGGTAGGACTGGGTAGGGTGAACATGGGAAGGAACATGTGGATAAGGAACTATTAGTACTAAGGTGGAAGGGAGAATGGGGAGTGGGTTAAGAAACTCTGAAAGGACATGGGAGAGCGTCCCCCCATGACCAGATACTAAGAAACTGGAAGTTTTTGCCTTTTTTATTTATTTATTTTACTTTTTGAGCAAGATAAGAGGTCGTTTCCAGGGAGCCCCTTTCTCTCGCCATGAATCGAAATGGGGACCCAGTGGCCCAAGCTCTCGGCTCGGTAGGGTGGGAGCGGAGGGTGGGGGAGAGAATGGGTCCCAATAGTGGGAATGTTGTTATTTGGTTCCTTTTCTTCTTTTCTTATTTCTCTCTTCTTTAATTTTTTGTGGATGGGACAAATAGAAAAGAGAGACCACATTGTACAACTGAACGTATTTTGTTTTTGTTTTTTAGCTAACATGAATGTTATCTTCCATGTTTTGTATAGATGTTGGAAAATTACTTGAAAAATAAAGAAATTGAAAAAAAAAAGAATCTGGAAACCCCCTTTAACAAGGGGACCCCCAGATCCCGGCCCCCCCCCTATATGAATTGTACTCCTACCATTTCACAAAAAAGTGTCAAAAATGGTAAAAAAGAGACAGTTTGGGACAAGTCCTTTTATTTAAAAAAATGTCCAGCGATGTAAATCCACGCCGCCCAATGTACCGGGGAAAAAAAGCCGCAACAGTTTTGCCTCTGTGGGAGGCTCCCGCCGAGTGATACTTCTTCTCGCTGTTATATAGAGGGTGACGATGCCCCCTTTTGATGCCAATAAACTTTATATTTTTATGTAATTACTTTTTTAAGATGTGTTTTTTTTTAGGCATTTTAATAAATCCTTAATCATTTCCATGAGCTTTAAGGCCCCATTCACACTTGCAAATTGGCTAATTTGCAATAATGCGTGGGAGACTTAGCAGGGTTCTCTGCTATAAGCTGCAAACAGAATGCCCCATTAAGAGCTATGGGAAGCTAACAGTGCCACATCTATTTGTGACTGTTCACATGTAATCAGTCATGCAGCAATTACCTGTGGATTGCTGACTCTTTTGCTGACTCTTTTTTTCCACTTGGTGTAAACTGATAGAATTGTTACATTAGAGCTCCTTTGCACCTCTTACCATTCGTGCACGAGCCCTTAAAAATCAAAGGGCCAGATTCAGGTACATCTGCGCATTATTGGACCGGCGTAGCGCACCGCCTTTACGTTAGACTTGTGCAATGTAGCCGCGCAATTACCCTATTCTCGACGCTTTTACGCAGAAAATTGCGCATGCATAACGTTATTTCAGAGGCGTAAGGCGGAGTAATACAAATTGGGAAGGACGTGGGTGTGTTACATTGAAATGAGCTGTGACCCATGTAAATGAAGGGCCGGCCGGCTCGCGCATGCGCGCTTGAAGCAGACCATGTCAGCACCTCTGTGCGCATGCTCACAACTCGGGAACGGCGCAATCAGTGAAATTGGAAATGGACTAGGGCAAATTTGAGAACTACGCAGACAGCATAAATAGACACACACAAACGCACTTCCATTGCAAAAGTACATCCCTTTGTTTCCCTTCCCATATAGCAAAGTGCTTTTGTTCCGTTGTTAGTCGCGTTGTGATTTGTATTTGTCAGATTTGTGTACTGTGTGATCTAGTGTTTGTTAGAAGATATTTGAAAGTGATTTTTGCTAAGTGTTTGTGAGACTTGGCCGACAAGGCCGAAGGAGGAGGAGGAGGTTGAGGAGGAGGAGTTTGAGGAGGAGGAGTCCATGTCAGGCACTGGACTATTGTTTTTGGATGACTCTTCCCCTCTGGCTGGCAGCAGCCAGCTCTCCCTAAGGGGGAGCCCCCACCTCCTCCCCCAACATGGCTCCCCTCCCAAGGGGCTCCCCTTCTCCCCGGCCACAAGCATCAGCTGGAGGCAGGAAGGCGACCCAGAAGACCAGGGGGTGGCCGATCTCCTGCCCGCCACTCTGAGAAGGGACCAGTTCCTCCAGACCCGCCATCTGGGACAGGTCAGGCAGACATTGGTGCGGATGGAGGAGTGCCTGTCCTCCATCAAGGATACGCTTGGGAACCTGGACTGCCACTCCCGGGCTTTCATAAACTGCCTTAACGACCTGCAGACGACATCAGCAGGCGTTGGGCAGGATGTGAGGGCCCTTACCCAGGCTATCCAGGCCAACACGGCAACACTAGGTGCTGCCCTGGACAGAATAGCCGTGGCCTTGGAGGGCAGGCCGCCAGGTGGGCAGAGACCAGGGGCTGCTCCTCCTTCCCCGGTTTACCCCCTCCCCCATGAGTCTCCCCAGAGGAGTCGGGCCGTGGCCGGGGACGCCCTAGGCGTGGCTCACGTCAAGGGCACTAATTTGTTTTTCCCCTTTTTTTGGGCCTTTTTTTTTTCCTGGAAATTTTTTGATTTTGTTGGTAATTTTTTTTTTTTTTGGGGTTGTGAATGCTGTTTGAATGTGGGGGTGACATTCCTGCCGGAAAAGGGGTGTCACCCTCAATTTTGGTGGGGAAGGGTTCCCCAGGACCAGGGAGAAGTGATCCCCAGGTCCGTGTGAATGGTGTATGAATGTACAGTGACATAATTGGAGCCTTGGCGTGGCGTTTCTGCTCACAAGTCCTGCATGGTGGACTGGTGCCAATCCAATTTGATGAGGATGTGGGGTGTGTGTGCTAGGGACCACAGTGGTGTGCATGCATGCATTCTCATTGTGCCATGATTAATGTGTGTGTTTAACGTGCAAAGATGCCCAATGTGAGCTGTCTCCTGGCTGCTCTTCCCTCAGAAGACGGGGTAACCTCGGTTAGGGGGGGATTGTCTGGTTCAGGGGTCAGGTCATCACGTAGGTCAATCTGCAGGCCCTTTCTCACTGCGAAGTGGTGCAGCAGGCAACAGGCACCGATGATATGGCACACGAAGTTTGGGGAATACAACAGGGTACCCCCAGACTTATACATAAACTGAAATCGAACACCACCTCATAGTCACTCCTCCTATGTGGAGGTCACCACCATAACCAAAGAGCATACATGAAAAAAGGGGGTTTTTGGTCCTATAGAAAGCACTAAGACAGTGTGCTTCTATGGACCTAGCGGTTATCAAGATAGTGACGGACAATAACTGAATATGAAAATAGTAAATTTATTATAAAGTTAACACAAGAGATGTATATAAATATTATAGACAATGTCTAGTATTAAAAGGTACAAATTCTGAGACCTAAGTATGAAAAGATTATCAACTGGTGATAGCTGGCCAAAGCTGCACCCGTGGAAACAAAAATTGTTATTCACTAACCGGTACTGACAGAACACGCACGAGACAAAAACAGGAACAGACAAAGACCAACAAAAATAAAAAGACAGCTGTCCGGACGCTTTAGTACGGTATCCCCGTGAGCATTCCCAAAGATATTGCCATGTGAGTGTGGGGCAATATCTTAGAAGTATTTCCCATAAAATTTTTATATATTTAGATTTTTCACAAAAAGTAGAGGAAGCTGGATTTTATTACCACCAAACGTTTTGTTGGGGTGTCATCAAACTTTATAACGCTTCAAAACTTCCTTTTTAAATATTCTGTCATCCTAAATTGCCTCTGCTTAACCTTTCAATAACAAGCTTCCGCAGATCCAATTTCAAGCATCAATGCCTGAAGCAAGCTGAACATTTCAGTGAAGCCTAAAATATTTTATAACTTGCAAGAGAAAAGCAGACTTTTGGAAATGTAAATAAATGCTAATAATGTTAATACCTATAGTCTCATAACCAGTGAGAAACTATTGCACATACAGTTCAAACCGATAAAAGATACCAATTAGCGGGGTGCAGGAAATAAAAATGCACCCAATTATATACAGTAAAATACTTCAGACTCCTATTGTGAATAAACTGTATAGTGAAATACTGCTGGCAAAACCTCCACCGCTAATCACTCATTTGTATGAATCACAGAAATGATCCGCGGATTTTCATGAACAGCTTGATATCTGCATTGAGAAGAGAGATGATTTTGCAGTTTATACACTTCTGTAGGTCTTCTGTAGACCATGAATAACTACTCTGTGTGCCTCTAAGGTTTCTGGAGGAGGAAGACCTATGGTCGTTTTTAATGTGGGGCAAAAGGGACAGCTGCTCCAGGACTAGTCATTGTTGTGGGGCCCAAAGCACGCTGCCCGCAAATAGTTAAGTGGATTTGGCTATCACTCAGGAGATAAGGGGGAATTGAATTTTGTGGACACTGGTGATTGGTTGGGTGTTGTGTCTGCAGCCTGTGTGGTGATTGACCAGCTTAGTAGGGTAAAGCTTGCCCGGGGAGAGTGCCATTGGCTCCAGGGCCGCCATCAGGAATTATGGGGCCCCTTACACAGCTTCAGGCATGGGCTAAAAAGAAATTACAAAAAAAAGGGGGGTTGCCATCTGGGACCTCTGGGCCCTTTAATAAAAAAAAAAAGAAACCTCTGGGCCCTTTAATAAAAAAAATATATAAAAAAAATAAAAATAAACATTTATAAAAAAAAGGGGGGGTTTCCATCCAGGGCCCTGGGGACCTCTGGGCCATTTAATAAAAAAATAAAATAAAATAAATAAATAAAATAATATATATATATATATATATATATATATATATATATATATATATATATATATATATATATATGTATGTGTGTGTATATAAAAGAAAAAAGAAATAAAAAAATATAAAAAAAATGATTTTTTTTTTTATAAAAAAAGGGGGGTTGTCATCCGGGGCCCTGGGGATCTCCGGGCCCCTGGGGACCTCTGGACCCCTAAATTTTTTTAAAAAAATTTGCCCTTTAACCACTTGATACCCACCCGGGATACTCGATGTTCCTGACAGCACATCATATGACGTCCTGTCATTTAAAGCGGCTAGGGGCGCGCGCACCCGTCGCGTCACTGAAACACCGTGCATGTGCCCCCCTCCCCTACAGTTAGAACACACCTAGGATACACATTTAACCCCCTCCCCGCCCCCTAGTGGTTAACCCCTTCCCTGCCAGTTACATTTATACAGTTATCAATGCATATTTATAGCATTCTTCACTGTATAAATGTAAATGGTCCCAAAAATGTGTCAAAAGTGTCCGATGTGTCCGCTATAATGTCCCAGTCCCGAAAAAAATTGCAGATCGCCACCATTCCTAGTAATAAATAAATAAAAAATAAAATCATAATTATGTCCCCTATTTTGTAGGCAATATAACTTTTGCGCAAACCAGTCACTATACGATTATTGCGATTTTTTTTCTTTTAATAGTTTTTTACCAAAAATATATAGAAGAATACGTATCTGCCTAAACTGAGATAAACAATGTTTTTTTTTTTTTAAATGGGATATTTATTATAGCAAAAAGCAAAAAATATTGTGTCTTTTTTCAAAATTTTCACTCTTTTTTTGTTTAAAGCGCAAAAAATAAAAACCGTACGGGCGATCAAATACCACCAAAAGAAAGCTCTATTTGTGGGGAAAAAAAGGACGTCAATTTTGTTTGGGAGACACATCGCACGACTGCGCAATTGTCAGTTAAAGCGACGCAGTGCCGGAAGCTAACATTTTGTCTGGGCAGGAAGGGGGTGTAGGTGCACAGTAGGCAAGTGGTTAATAAAAAAATAAAATAAAAATATATTAAAACATTTTTTTTTTATTCGAAAATAAATAACAGATGAGGGGGTTGCCATCCAGGGCACTGTGGGCCTCCGGGCCCCTGGGGACCTCCGGACCTTTAAAAAAAAACAACAGCAAAAATTGGCCCTTTAATAAAAAATTAAATAAAAAAATATTTTTTAAATATATATATTTTTATTTAATTTTTTATTAAAGGGGGGTTGCCACCTGGGGCCCTGGAGGCCTCCGGACCCCTAAAAAAAAAAATAACATTTTTTTTTTTTAAAGGGGGTTGCCATCCAGGCCCCTGGGGACCTCCGGGCCCCTTACAGATGTACTGCCTGTACCCCCCTGATGGCGGCCCTGATTGGCTCCCACTGCCACTGTTCTGTTGTCTGTGTCAATGGCAAATGAATAATGAAAATGAGTGACAGCAATCTGGAAGATGTACACGATGATGCAATGGTCAAATAACATTATTACTTGGAAATTCTGAAAAATTTACAGGAATCTTTATAGAGGAAAACACCTGACCTGACAAGTGCATTCTCCACCATGACAATGCACCTGGACACAGTGTGTAAAGTGGTTGCGATTTCCTGATCCAGAAACCAATTCCGAAATTGACATGAGCATGAGCACGCGCTGCTGGAGCACCACTCACGCTGCGATTGGACACAATGGGAGCCCATCAGTGAGTCCGGCGGCCACAAAAAGGTTTTACAGGAGAGATGGATCTGCTGTCTGCCTGTGTAAACAAGACAAACGGCAGACCTGTCAGGAAGGAAAAGAGAGATCTTGTGATTCAGCCAAGCTGAATCATGGCTCAGTCTTTTCCATCATTGCCAATGGGAAACCACGGTAATACCGTAAGCAATGTGCCTCTGGAGAGATGCATTGCCGGCGATATTAGCCCTTTTTCGGCCGCTAGCGTGGGTTAAAACCGCACCGCTAGCGGACGAATATTGCGGTCAGCTTTCGTTTGAATAGCTGTTTTCCCCGCCGCGTCACTCCCCCTTGCTCGGGATTGGACGGATGGCTGCATATATGGGGGACATGGCTGCAATATGTATGGAGACATGGCTGCAATATGTATGGAGACATGGCTGCAATATGTTTGGGGACATGGCTGCAATATGTTTGGGGACATGGCTGCAATATGTTTGGGGACATGGCTGCATATGTTTGGGGACATGGCTGCATATGTGGGGGACATGGCTGCATATGTGGGGGACATGGTTGCATTTATGGGGGGACATGGCTGCATATGTGGGGACACATTTAAAAAAAAGTATCGGTATTCGGTATCGGCGAGTACATGAAAAAAAAAAGTTTCGGTACTTGTACTCAGTCCTAAAAAAAAGTGGTATCGGGACAACCCTACTTATTGGGATTTTTTTTTACAAAAAAAAAATATGTCGCAGAATAAAAATTGGGCTAAATTTATGAAGAAATTAGATTTTTTTATTGGGAATGTTTTATAGCAGAAAGTAAAAAATATTTCTGTGATTCAAAGTAAAAAATATTGGGCCAGATTCAGATACACTTAATATTGCGCTGCGTAATCAAAATACTCTACGTTGCCGTATTTTACCAGGCTCTACACCGAATTCTGGTAGATTTTTGCCCGTACGCTACGGCGGCGTAGTCTTTTTCTCGCCGCGTAATCGAAATGCGCCGTGAAGCATTTAAATTAAGCGCATTTAAATTAAGCGCGTCCCCGCGGCGATCGAACTGTGCATGCTCCGTTCAGAAATTTCCCGCTGTGCATTGCGCGAAATCACGTTGTTACGTCATTCGTTGTTTGAGTAGCGTCGTTTACGAACATTCCAATTTCCGGACGACTTACGTAAAAAATAATAAAAGACGTCGGAAAACGTAGAAATTCGACGCGGGAACGACGGCCATACTTGGGCTGTCTAATATTAGAGCAGCAAAAAGCTGGTATAGTGTTACGCAAAAAAAAGTGACTAAAGGTGCCGTAAGAGATTGCGATTGAAGATCGTAATTTCTGGGATCGCCGGCAAAAGCTCATTAGCATACCCCGAAGCAGAAAACGACAGGAAGTCCACCCAGTGGCCGCAATTTTATTGCAGCATAGACCTGAAGGCGTACAAACACGTAATCCAGTCGAATTGAAGCCCACAGCCGTCTATTCATGGTTTGAGCTTTCCGACTAGCTAAAAAACGCGCATAATTTGAAATTACTCCAGTCTAACACCAGTTAGACAGGCGTAATCGCTCTGTGAATCTGGCCCATTGTTTTTTATTTAAAATTGTCGCTCTTTTTTTGTTCATAGCACAAAAAATAAAAAGGGCAGAGGCGATTAAATACCACCAAAAGAAAACTCTATTTGTGGAAAAAATGGACATCAATTTTATTTGAGTACAACGTCGCACGACTGCGCAATTGTCAGTTAAAACGACGCAGTGCCGTATTGCAAAAATGATCTGATCAGAAAGTGGATAAAACCTTCTGTAGCTGAAGTGGTTAATTTTTATTTTTTTTTACTGTTTTGGGACATTGTTTTCTTTGTATAAAAAAGAAAAATCATCAGGAACTTTCTATTACCACCAAATTAAAGCTCAATTTCCCCTGAACAAAACACGGTACAGTATAACTTACCTGGATATTTTACATTTGTTGCAAAGATATGAGAAAGCAAAAGTGAAACAAAAAAAGTAAGACACCGCCCTATTTTTATTACTCAGCCAGTAATATACTCTGGGAGGAGAAGTTGCGAGCTGTGAATGTGGATTTTGTTCGGGGCCCCGTAGAAGGGGCACATGATGAGTTAACTGCAGCTTCCGTATTCTGGAGTATTCTATTTTTTTTTTTTTTTTTGTGGTTTGTTTATGTAAATGAATTATGTTCATGGACTGCACAGGACTGTTTGCTGATCTCTCGTTGTCGTCGTCGACGTTGCCATGAAGTCTTCAAGCTACAGAAAAACTGCGACAGAGAAGCAATATGGGTTTATTATTAGTAATCGTCTTTCTGGTAAGTGTTCTCAGTTTCCTGTAAGCAAGTCCTCTTGGAATTTCCCTATTGGGAACGACCATATTTGCGTATGTTGGACGAGGAGTCTATTATATGAAGCCCTGAGGCTGCAAGCATTTTTTTTTTGATTCCTGTGTGAGGCGCACCCGTATTTTAGCTTTTGTCTTTGTAGCAGGCCTACATTGTGCAATGCACATGACTGGGTGTGTACAAGGCCTTGCCTTTCTTCTGAACTCTAGAATTGATAAGAGGAAGCATTTCAGGAGACATAGTCAGTACAGGAATTATAGCTTGCAGGCAACAAGCTGTGAACGAGGCCTATGTGTGATTGTGGTGTAGACAGTCAGGTGACACATTTTAAAACTTTTGTTTACTGTTTTACTGTGTTGTAATGAGTAGTGGAAAATAAAAAAAAATTCCAGAGATAAAGAGACCCTAAACAATATCCTTATTTTTCAAAAATAATCCATGCACATCTACTACCATTTCACACCTCAGTGTTTTGTAGCTTGAAGCTCGAAGCTCCAAAAGGCTGGAGGAGAAAGAAATCTATTACCCGTATTTGCTGGCGTGTAAGACGACCCCCTCATTTTCCAGCTAAAATGTTGGTTTTGGGATATACTCGCATTTTAAGACCTTACCTCACTGTGCCAATGCCTCACCTCACCGTGCCATTGCCTCACCTCAATGTGCCATTGCCTCACCTCACTGTGCCAATGCCTCACCTCACCTTTGCCTCACTTCACCTCACCATTGCCTCACCTCACCGTGCCCTTGCCTCACCTCACCGTGCCCTTGCCTCACCTCACCGTGCCCTTGCCTCACCTCACCGTGCCATTGCCTCACCTCACCGTGCCATTGCCTCACCTCACTGTGCCAATGCCTCACCTCACCTTTGCCTCACTTCACCTCACCATTGCCTCACCTCACCGTGCCATTGCCTCACCTCACCGTGCCCTTGCCTCACCTCACCGTGCCATTGCCTCACCTCACCGTGCCAATGCCTCACCTCACCTTTGCCTCGCTTCACCTCACCATTACCTCACCTCAACGTGCCATTGCCTCACCTCACCGTGCCATTGCCTCACCTCACCTCACAGTGCCATTGCCTCACCTCACTGTGCCAATGCCTCACCTCACCGTGCCATTGGCTCACCTCACCTCACAGTGCCATTGCCTCACCTCACCGTGCCATTGCCTCACCTCACCTCACCGTGCCATTGCCTCACCTCACCTCACAGTGCCATTGCCTCACCTCACTGTGCCAATGCCTCACCTCACCTTTGCCTCGCTTCACCTCACTATTGCCTCACCTTACCGTGCCAATGCCTCACCTCACCTTTGCCTCTCTTCACCTCACCATTGCCTCACCTCACCGTGCCATTGCCACACCTCACATCGCTGATCTTCATTACTTTAGTGAGTCAGACTGCGGGCATCCATTTTTTAAAAAGCAGCGCTTCTTCCTCGTGCTGTTCCGTGATAGGCGGAACACTCAGTTTTCCAGCAGAGCCTGTGTTCAGTGGTCCACCTATCACGGACGTCCTCTCTTCTGAGGCCGAGGACGAGACGACATCCGTGATAGGCGGATCACTGAGCCTATCACGGAACAGCACAAGGAGGAGGCGCAGCTTTTAAAAAAAGGACGCCTGCAGTCTGCATCCGGCGTATAAGACAACCCCCGGTTTTTGAGCCAAATTTTTAAGTATAAAAGGTTGTCTTATACTAGGGTGACCAGACATCCCCAGTTTCAGGGGACAGTCCCCTGATTGAGGACACTGTCCCCGGACCAAGTCTGTCCCTGGTTTTGTCCCCAGATTGGATTTAATAGGGTGCAGGGGCAATTTCAAAGACAGTCAGTGCAGAATTAAAATAAAAAAAATAGAATTGCACACCCCCACTCCGCCGTGCCTTCTAGCATAGGGGGGTTGTATTTTTCCCATTATCTGTGCCCCTTTCTGATGATCATGTGCTGGTCGGAGTGGAGGGAAAATTTCTTCAATTTCGGGTGCATGCCCATTCAGCTTTGCTCGCATGTTCTTCTGCCTTGGCTCAAATCCTGGCCAGCCACCTGCCTATCTCCTTGCCTTCCCTGGCTCCCCACCCAGTAGTAGCCGGGGCCCAAAGAGTAAGACTTGAGAGGCTGTGAGGCGGGCGGCGACGGGCAGAGAGTCGCTGTCTGCCGCCATTACTAGTAAAGAAAAAATATGTCCCTGGATTTCATTTTAAAAATCTGGTCACCTTATCTTATACGCCGGCAAATATAATATTTTCTTTGAAGTTGGTTCACATCTCCACTCCAAGAAGCTCCAAAAAGTTCTGGAGCTTTTTTTTTTTCCCCTCAAATTGGGCAGATTTGTTTGTTTTTGGTGAATGGAAATGTGCGTTTTACATGGTTTTATGCGCTGTCGCACGTTTTTGCATGATTTTCTGCTCAAATAAAAAAAAAAATATATAGTAATACTGTATGAATAAATAAATGTAAAATAAATACACAAATAACAAAAAGTTTTCATAAATAAATAAAATAAATTAATAATATGTAATATCAAATTATAATTAAAGCTAACCTTAAAGCAGCGTTCCACTCAAAAATTTAACTTCCGCTTAACCCACTCCTCACCCCCTTACATGCCACATTTGGCATGTCATTTTTTTTGGGGGGAGGGGGGCTTCAGGAGGAGTGGGACTTCCTGTCCCACTTCCTCCTTCCGCCGAGGGGCTGGCTAGGCGATTAGCTTAATTGCCTATCTTCAGCCCCTCCCTATAGGCGATCGCCCAGGACACGGCACAGGTCCTAGGCGATCGCCTGTCCAATCGGACGGCGCAGCGCCGCACCGTTCGCGCATGCGCAGTGCCGCTCGCGCATGCGCAGTGGGTGCCCGGCCGTGAAGCTGAAAGCTGTCACGGCCGGGTGCCCACACTTGGCATGAAGACGCTGGCCGGGGAGGGGGGGAGAGGAGCGGAGCCCCGGCCGGCGCGTCGCTGGAACCCTTTTTGTAGCTGCTGACTTTTAATAAACATAAAAATGGGCTGGAACACCCCTTTAAAGTGGTTGTAAACCCTTTACAACCACTTTTACCTACAGGTAAGCCTTAATCTAGGGTGCTTGAAATATCTCCTAAACCTCCAAGGTTTAGGAAATATTTACTATAATGACGGCGCCACTGTCTACGGCGCATGCGGTGCAGGCGCACTGTAGTGTGCTGTTCCTTATTGAGGCCGTGCCGTCACTGCCGCCTCCTGCGCGCATGCGCTCGGGAGTGACGTCATCGCGGCTCCAGCCAATCAGAGCGGCATCATAACCCGGCAAGATGTCGGCTGCCCGGGCTTTGGAAGAGGACGACTGCTTGATCGTTCTTACGGGTGGCGAAAAGGGACACCCCCCCCTCCTGCCGCCCTCCAGTGCTTCTACCGACTCACCGAAGCGATCCACCGGCCCCGGATGCTGATCATAGAGATTTCCGGGGGAACCAGATGATCATTGGAGTCTCTATGCTCATCTGAGACCGGGCTCGATGTTATGACATTGCGCCCGGCCTCTGCATTCAAAAAAACAGCACTGCCTCGGCTGGGAAGCAGTGATCATTTTTTTATTTTATTTTATTGCCCAGTCTGGTGGTGAGATGTCTGGTCTTATTGACCCCATATCTCACTGTAAATAGGTCCTATCATGTCATATGCCATTAAAAGAGATGTTTACATTCCTTGTAATAGGAATAAAAGTGATCAAATAGTTTTTTTTTTTTTAAAGTGTCGAAATAAAAACATACATTTTTTTTTTAAAGTGCCCATGTCCCCGTGTGCTCGCACGCAGAAGTGAACGCATACGTAAGTCCCGCCCACATATGAAAACAGTGCTTAAACCACACATGTGAGGTGTCGCTGCGAACGTTCGAGCGAGAGCAATAATTCTAGCCCTAGACCTCCTCTGTAATTCAAAACATGTAACCAGTAAGAAAAATTAAGTGTCGCCTATGGGTATTTTTAAGTACCGAAGTTTGGCGCCATTCCACGAGCGTGTGCAATTTTAAAGCGTGACGTGCTAGGTATCTATTTACTTGGCGTAATTTCATCTTGCACATTTTGCAAATAAATTGGGCTAACTTTACTGTTTTTTTTTGTTTTTTTTAAAAAGCACGAAAAACTGTTTTGGTTTCCAAAAAAATAAACATTTGAAAAATTGCTGTCCAAATACTGTGCGAGATAAAAGTTGCAATGACCGCCATTGTGTTCTCTAGAGCCTCTGCAAAAAAAACATATATATAGTGTTTGGGGGTTTTATATAATTTTCTAACAAAAATATTATGATTTTTACATGTAGGAGCGACGTGTCAGAATTGGCCTGGGCGCCAAGTTTTTTTTTTTTTAAACCACTTACGGATCACCCGCCGTCATTATACATCGGCACCTTGACTTCGAATTCTGGGGTTATGGCAGCAGATAGCTGACATAACCCTGGTATTTTCTTCAACGGCGGGCGGTGCCGCCCGTCATGCTCAAATCGTCTCCGCCGCTTACCGGTGCCACCGGTATCGGCGGAGACGATCCGACCCCCTCAGTAGCATGGAGCCGAGTGAGGGAAAGATGGGCCCCCACTCGGCTCCATAACATGGAAGCGATTTGTATTATATTTATATTGTATTATATTATTTGTAGGGTTGTCCCGATGCCTCTTTTTTAGGACCGAGTACAAGTACCGATACTTTTTTTTTATGTACTCGCCGATTCCGAATACCGATACTTTTTTTTAAATGCAGCAATGCGCCCCAAATGCAGCCTTGTGTCCCCCCCATATGCAGCCATGTCTCCCCCCAAATGCAGCCATAACTCCCCCCTCATATGCAGTCATGTCTCCCCCCCCATATGAAGCCATGTCTCCCCCTCATATGCAGTCATGACTCCCCCCCATATGCAGTCATGACTCCCCCCCATATGCAGCCATGTCTCCCCCCCAAATGCAGCCATAACTCCCCCCTCATATGCAGTCATGTCTGCCCCCCATATGAAGCCATGTCTCCCCCTCATATGCAGTCCCCCCCCATATGCAGCCATGTCTCCCCCCAAATGCAGCCATAATTCCCCCCTCATATGCAGTCATGTCTGCCCCCCATATGAAGCCATGTCTCCCCCATCATATGCAGTTATGTCTCCCCCGCCGTCTAGTTGTTCGGCGCTCAGCAGAACATAACAGCTTTCATTTGAATAGCTGCTGTTCCCTGCCGCGCGTCGTCATGGCCCCTCCCCCTTGTCCGGGCACTTTGATAGACAGATCACCTGTCCAATCCTGGGAAAAGCGCCCGACAAGGGGGGGGGGGCATGACGACGCGCGGCAGGGAACAGCAGCTATTCAAATGAAAGCTGTTATGTTCCCTGGCTTAAGCGCCGAACAGCTAGACGGCGGCGGCAGCGGCAGCGGCAGCAGAAGCAGCTCTCCAATGATCCAGTGTGATTTTATACATACCTGGGGACTGCTCTGCTCTCCGCTTTCTTCTTCGCTTCCTCTCCGCCTCCTCTCCGCCTCCAGTCCGCCTTCCTCGCTGCCCCCTCAGTCTCCTCTGCGATCGGTTCCCGCCCCCTTTCCGCCCACTCTCTGCCCTCTCTCCGCCCCCATTCCGCCCCCACTCCGAAAAAAAAAAAAAAAAAAGTATCCGGATTAGGCATCGGCGGTATTTGCGGGAGTACAAGCACTCCCGCAAATACTCGGTATCGGACCCGATACCGATACTAGTATCGGTATCGGGACAACCCTAATTATTTGTATTACCGTATTTATCGCCCTATATTGCGCACCGGCGTATAGAGCGCACCCCCACCTAGAAGGGAATTCTAAGGGAAAAAAAAGAAATACTGGCAGTTTTACAGTTAGTTACTTACAGTTGCCCGGCATCCATCGGCGGCCTTGTTCAGTCCGGCGTCCGTCTGCCTCGCAATAACCGTATAGTGACTGGTTTGCGCAAAAGTTATATTGCCTACAAAATAGGGGACATAATTATTATTATTTTTTTTTTTTTTACTAGGAATGGCGGCGATCTGCGGTTTTTTTTCCGGGACTGGGACATTATAGCAGACACATCGGACACTTTTGACACATTTTTGGGACCATTCACATTTATACAGTGAACAATGCTATAAATATGCATTGATAACTGTATAAATGTGACTGGCAGGGAAGGGGTTAACCACTAGGGGGTGGGGAAGGGGTTAAATGTGTATCCCAAGGTGTGTTCTTACTGTGGGGGGAGGGGGGGTGACTGGGGGAGGTGATCGATTGTGTCCCTATGTACAAGGGACACAATCGATCTCCTCTCTCCCTGACAGGGACGTGCAGCTCTGTGTTTACACACAGAGCTGCACGTCCCAGCTCAGTTACACGAAAAACGCGGGTGCCCGGCGGCCATCGCGGCCGCCGGGCACGCGCACGGTGTTCTTAGTTACCCGATGGGTGCACGCGCGCGCCACCTAGTGGCTTGAATTGACATCACGTCATATGACGTGATGTCAGGATAATTGAGTATCCCGCCCGCCCTCTATTTGACGGTGGGTGGGTATGAAGTGGTTAAAGAGGTCCTGTCATGCTTTGATTTTCTATTAGAACGGATGTTTACATTCTTTGTAATAGGAAAAAAAAGTGACACTTTTTTTATTTTATTTAAGGACAGTGTAAAAAAAAGTAAAAATGTTTGATGCCGCGTACACACGATCATTTTTCAGCATGAAAAAAACACGTTGTTTTTCAGCATGTCCAAAAAACAAAGTTTTTTCAACTTCATCATTAAAAACGACGTTGCCCACACACCATCGTTTTAAAAAAATGATGAGCAAAGCGCGGTGACGTACAACACGTACAACGGCACTATAAAGGGGAAGTTCCATTCGCCTTTGGGCTGCTTTAGCTGATTCCGTGTTAGTAAAAGACGATTTGCACTTTTCTGTCTGTTACAGCGTGATGAATGTGCTTACTCCATTATGAACGGTAGTTTTACCAGAACGAGCGCTCCCGTCTCATAACTTGCTTCTAAGCATGCACAGGTTTAAAACATCGTTTTAGACCACACACGATAATTTTTTACAACCCGAAAAACTACTTAGTTTAAAACGTCGTTAAAAAATGCAGCATATTCAAATTTTTTTTTTTGTCATTTTTCAGAACCTGAAAAATTATGTGAAGCCCACACACGGTCATTTTAAATTACGTTTTTGAAAAACAACGTTTTTTTCATGCCAAAAAAATGATCGTGTGTACGCAGCATTAAAGCGTCCTGTCCCACAGAGCTTGCATGCAGAAGCAAGCACATATGTAAGTCACGCCCGCATATTCTGCAAAGAAGAATGGGCAAAAATGTCACTCTACAGATGTGCACACCTGATAGAGACATCCCCAAAAAGACTTGTAAGTTGTAACTTGTCAGTTATAATTGCAGTGATAGGGGGTTCTACAAAGTATTGACTCAGAGGGGCTGAATACAAATGCACTGACATTGGAGCACTGACACTGACACGAGGCATTCGTCCTACTGTTGACCCCTGAAACTGAGGATATCGTCACATTGTTCCTCCCCTGGCCACCAGGTCATTGTCCCTTCTGATGACTGCCTAGGCTTTGCTTCTCCTACAGACTGTTGGGACGTAGTTACTTGTGCTGACTATCAACACAAGTGCATTTTTCCTTATTGTTGACTGTTAACACTGTAGAATTTTTCCTCCTGCTGACTTCTGACACTGGGGCTTCTTATTTACACTTCTTTTTTCTTGTCTTCTTTACACCAACACTGTGGAATTCTTCCTCCCTCCAACCACTGTCACTGCAGTATTTTTTTTTTCTGACTGCCAACACTGGAGCACTCTTCCTTTTGGATAACTGCACTAACAAACCACCCTTTCCACCCCAGCTGCTTAATTATTTTTTTAATGATGATATCATTTATTTAAACAAAAAACCTATGTTAAAAAGTAATTGCCCCCCCCCCCCCCACCTCATGAATGAACTGTATTAACCACATTTTTTGGAAAGCCAAGTTGAATTTCACTTGCCACACCCAGGCCTGATTACTGCCAGACCTGTTGAATCAATAAATCACTTAAATAGACCCTGTCTGGCAAAGTGAAGCTTGCTAAAAAATCTCAAAAAGCAACACCTCATGTCGCAATCTAAAGAAATTCAAGAACAGATGAGAAACAAAGTAATTGACGTGTATCGGTCTGGAAAGAGTTACAAAGCTGGTTCTAAGGGATTGGGACTCCAGCAGACCACAGGGAGAGTCAATATGCACAAATGGAGTAAACTTGGAACAGTGGTGAACCTTACCAGGAGTGGCTGGTCTACCAAAATTACTTCAAAATCACAACGACAACACATCCAGGAGGTCATAAAAGAACCCAGAACAACATCTAAAGAACTGCAGGCCTCACTTGCCTTGATAAGGTCAGTGTTCAGGATTCAACAATAAGCAAGAGACTGGGCAAAAATGAGAGGCGAAAGCCACTGCTGACCAACAAAAATACATTCTCGTCTCACATTTGCAAAAAAAATCTTGATTATCCCCAAGACTTTTGGTCAAATATTCTATGGACTGATGAGACAAAAGTTTTACTTTTTGGAAGGCGTGCCCCCCCCCCCCCCCCCGTTACATGTGGTGTATGTCAGGAGTTCTCAGGCAGATAGCAGAGGAACCATTCAGAAGAGAGCTGCAGGACTTGGCTCATTGAAAATAGATAACAAAGTACTACAGATACAATTATTACACATTTTTTATGGTTGTGAGGATGAAAGAGAATGGATAATAGTGAGTATATGTTGTAGGAAATCTTGTTTTAAAAGGTAATGTGATTGATGGATATCAAACTAGATTTGGTATATTGAATAGGAATAGAGATATAATGTGATAGAATCTTGTTTATATGGAAAGTTCTAACCATTCCCTACAGGGCCTACACTATCCAAAATCCCCCCAAAAAGTTTTGAGTTAGGTTTTAAATCAAAAACCATGTGTGTAAAAAAAAAAGATCAAGTTAAAACAGCAAATAATCATTTTAAGACATAAAATAACTTCTCCAAAAAAAAAACAATCAGTTGGGATGCCGGGAAACTTTCACAAGCATCCAAAGTTTTACATTTCCAAAGTCAATCTAAACCTGGCTCCAAAAAGTGTTTATTACAAAGTAAGGCATTATGGAAAATTATAAATAATTATGTGGTAAGCTCTTGGCAGCTCTTCCTGGTGACATGATTGGACCAAGAAAATGGAAAAACTGGGATGCAGTTCTAGCAGCACCCCCAAAAAAGCATGTTCCAGATAAAGAAGGGATTGATGATCCATGTAATCTAGGGTTTGATTAATCTGAGAGAGGACAACAGACAATGCAGCACAGTGTACAGATTGGGATGATATGGTATTTAAAATTCCCACATCATATTGAGTATTGTGTGAAGAAGGGAGCATACAGAGCAATGTGCAGAGTAGGATGGTTTGAACTATAAAATGTTCAGCAGCAGACCATACAAACAAGGGCAGTGTTGAAGGATGAACATAATGCACTGGGTACATACTGGGGCATTGAGCAGTAGAGAACAGTGGCTTGTAGCAGAGCACATACAGATAAGTGTGCAGCATGGGGTTGAGAACTTGCAGTGCAGTGCAGTTTATAGAATGAGGCAATGTAAAGCAGAGTTTATACAACACATTGGGTAAAGTTGGATAGCTAGGAGCAGAGGAAAGACGGTGCAGTACACATATTGGGGAGCATGGAGTAGAGAACATAGAGGCCAATGTACAGATTAGGATGGTATGGAGTACATATTACACAGCGCATCACATAAAGGGGGATGGCATGGAGTGGGACGTGTACATTGCAGCATACAGAGTGGGGCAACAAGAAGAAACTATAACACAATGTAAAAGGTGGGATGATATGGAGTATGTGTAGCATGCAGTAGAGTAAAGAACACACAATGCAACACGTGGAAAAAAAAAAACAAGAAATAAAATGCTAGTTTCGTGTCAGACACTTGCCTAAAACTGAAGATCAGGAGTTTCTCCTTTTTTTATTTTTTTTAAGTCAATAAGAACATTTGGATCAAATAAGTCAGTTCATTAACTAATCAATAGAAGGAAGCGAAAGAACAGAAAAGTCAGCGAGCCAAAGAGGCTTTACGTGCTGCTGTCCATGTAGACCAATTTTTGTCAAATATTTTACAGTGCATAGAGTTGATTGCAGCGAGTCGCTCAAAAGTGTAATTGCAGGGGACTGCTCTTGTCAGATCTGAGAGATTTATAGTGTAACAGAATGACCCGTGACAGACTCAGATTCTCCTATGTCTAGGGTCACCTTATGTCCACTAGGGCCATAGGGTGACAAAGAAATTATATCATATATTACATGAAATGGGACATTAATAATAATTCATATTGCAGGACTGGAATATTACAAGGTGTTCCTACTTGACATCTGTTACACAGGAGAGAGACATTACAAGCTTATTCAATGCAAAGACATCTGCTTTTAAATGCTAAGTGACCCGGCTTGTGAAAGACATTTCATTCTGTTGAAAGGTGTTAATTGCATCTACTCCAATACATTGTCTATGGTACAAAGGTGTCAGAGACAGTACGTCTGTCTATATATGTGATTTGAGGTCAAGGCATTGTGTAAATGCCTTTTAGAATGTGATTGAGGTTCCTTATATGGGTGTGAAGATTATCTGTGATTGTGTATTATTCAAAAGGGAAAATCATTGTGTGACAGTATTTTGTTTTGATGTCATTATCTACAGGAATGTCATTCTCTCTGAGTTAAGTCTATTGATGATGCGGTGTCGACATGTCTAGCTACGATTAGATAATTGGCCTCAGTGAGTGAATAGGGGGGTGGAGATGGCATTGTTCCTTTGAATACTGTCACATGCTTGTAACTGTATAAAAAGGGTGAGAAGAAACCAATAAAGTGTTCATATCTTTGGAAGCAAGTACAGAGCTGAGTCTCGTCTTGATTATGGGAATTGATTTGGATCGTGTATGTAGTATTGTCGGAGTGTGTCAGATAAGCTTGTCGTGGTTGGATGGAAGGTCGTAAACGGTGGTGACTGTTACATATAGGTACTAGTTTTCCGGGTTGCAAAGTATCAATATGTGGGTCTCTATGAGAATGTGCGTAATGACTAGTCGGAAATTGGGTAGGAATTTCTCTATTCCTAAGGCTGGATTCACATCTTTGCATTTTTAGTGCTTTTTGCATTTTATAGGTAATTGGGTGGAAAATCTCGCGCCAAAGTGGGGGAGGGGTGATAAAAATATTAGAAAAGCTGCTCCCTGGATAAATCAAATAAATTGAAATATAATAATTGTATGCATGAAATAGGGGCGCTAGAAAGTTAAATGAAATAAATAGGTGAATAAATACTACCTATCCCAATAGAACATAAATCCTTAATTGCAAATAATAACATAAATTGTGCAAGGTGCAGCGAAACAGGTGTGCAATTGAATGAGTGAATAAATAAGACAATATACAATACACAGTGAAATATATAGTGACCATGAATAATATAAAAGTGCTCCGTGCTCCGTGCTCAAAAAAGTCCTTGTGGTAGGTTCCACCTTCACCAATGGGACACCTCAAGTGGGGATGGATGGCTCCTTACCAAATGAAGTTGACCTAAACTAAGGTCAAAAGAGCTTGGGTAACACCACCTTGCGTATGAGGGATTCCAATGAAGTTGAACGGATAATGCAGATGTCATAAAAAAGGAGAAAGAACAGCTCCCATAGTGTAAAACTGTTTAATGAAAATATAAAAACAGGTACACAGTGCCAAGTGGCCCCTTACTTGAATGGGTGCCCGTATCCCGGCACTGAGGCTGTAGGCTTGTGTGTATGGAGAGAGAAACGAAGACCGGCGTGCGTTCCACTGCTGTGCGCGAGGAAACCAGATAACCGGAAGTAGGTAATCAATGCGTGCCCAGGTACCGCCTCGACATATGTTTCGATATGATCGTCATCAGGAAGCGTGATTTATTTCATTTAACTTTCTAGCGCCCCTATTTCATGCTTTTTGCATTTTGCAAATTTGTTTTATAGTCCATTTAACATGGTTTCCTGTGGAACATATTCTAAAGTGCAAATCTGAAAAATGCAAAAAGCACTAAAAATGCATAGGTGTGAAGGATTGCTAGTGCTGGGTCAGGAGGGGTTAAAATTCCTGTGAGGGAGGAAATCAGCTGAAATATTTGGTTCCATAGGCTTTTTATATTTGGGCACTGCCAGAACATATGTAATAAGTGTCCTATTTGTTCGCAGCTCCTCCAGCATTGTGGCGATGTGTCTGGGAAATAGCTTGCTAGTCTATATGGGGTATAATGCCATCTATGCCATTTTGATCATCGGTTCCCAATGTTTGACACAGTGAGAAGCTTTGTGTGTTTCTCGGAATGTATATTGCCATTGTTCATCTAAGAAGGTGGTGCCCAAGTCTGTCTCCCATTGCTGTGGTTTTCTTAAATACCAGTTTGTTGTGGGTGAGGTTACAAAATAAACAGATTCCTTTTAACTTATGGTTGGGGGTCGAATAAAATTGCCATACTTTGCATGGTATTTTTATCTTTGGAATTGGATGAAATTTGAAGAAATGTGCTATTCGCATACATGGGAACAGCATGTTGTTTGGCAGCTGGTACTGCGTCAGTATTTGTTCTGTAGATTTAGGCTGAAGTCCATTAAAGAGTCCGATATGTGTGTGACGCCATGCAGTGTTGCCAACCGTCCGTATTTTTACAGACAGTTCGTAAAAACAAGCACTTTTTCCCCCGTTCGTAAATGTCCATGGTTGCAAGAATGTGCCAGTAAAAATAGCCGAGATCGGTTCAGCTTGGAACTACGCATGGAGATTGGAGGCAGAGGATGATGGTGGCTGTGGTGACACCGCAGAGGGGGATGGAGGCAGGGAGCAATTGGAGGCAGGGGGTCTTAGTGGCAGGGGGTGTTGGTGGCACCGCAAAGGGTGGGGGATGGAGAACAGGGGTTGTTGGTGGCACCGCAGAGGGGGGATGGAGGCAGGGGGTGATTGGAGGCAGGGGGAGATTATAGCACCGTAGAGGGGGCTGAAGGCAGGGGGTGTTGGTGGCAGAGGGGGATGGAGGCGGGGTATAGAGGCAGGGGGTGATGTGACTAAAAAATTTGCCCTTATTATATCAAAAATAACAAAAAAATGTTTTTTTTTACCTTAATATCTACCTTAAATCACATTGCTATTTGCCTAGCATACTTGTTTGTAGCCTAAATACTGAATCTGCACCTAAAAATGTAATTTAGTAACTTTTGTGAAAGGCCAGTAAAAACTTGGCTGTGCCAGTAAATTTTGGGTGTTGTGCCAGTAAATTTCAATCTGGTAGGTTGGCAACACTGACGCCATGAGTTACCAGTTCCTTAACTGATAACATAGGATTTTTTGTTTAGATTGGAAGCTTGTAATCTATCTCACGTACATCAGTGTGATTCTTGTTTAGGAGGAATCTCCAGGCCTGCAGTGATGTCTGAATAGGAGGGGATGGAGTTTGAATGTCCCATGGTATCCAGATTTCACCCATGAGAAGTGTTGTTAGGTCAGTCATCGGGGACTTTGTCTTTTCTATGTCTACCCATTGTGGTTTATTACTCTTGTGTAAGGCTGGGTTCACACTACGATTTTCCCGTCCGTCAGCCACATACGATTTCAGTTTTGAAAACGTACGGGCCCGTACGGGAAAACGCATACATAGACAATGCATTGCAAATCATATGCACTCAGATGCATCCGGGTGCGTACGATTTGCTGGCAAAACGTTTTTTAACAGTACACAAAACCGTGTTCGACCACGGTTTTGAGTCCGTTTTTGAAACCGTATGGCAAACGCATAAGTTTTTTTTAACATTAAAGTCAATGGAAAACGCACATATGTGCGGTTCCATACGTATAAACCGTATGCGTTTTTCGTCTGCGCATGCACATTTTCAAAACAAGAAAATCTTTATTTATTAAATGACACTAATTCCAAAAACGTATGCGTTTTTTTAATCAAAACCGGATGGAACCGTACGCACTTTTGAAACCGTATACGTTTTATAAACGCATACGTTTACGTACGGTTCAATCCGTTTCAGCCGCATACGTTTTTTCATATAAATCGTATGCGGCTGACCGACGGGAAAATCGTAGTGTGAACCCAGCCTAACCAGTATTTAATATGATCCAGTCTAACTGCCCAGAGATAGTCAGTCATATAAGTCCACTAGTCCTGCTCCTCCTTCCTGTTTGTGTGAGGTGTGTGAGGTGAGGTTGTTGCGAGAGCATCTAGCTTTTTTGCCATCCGAAATGTTTTTCCAGATTAGATTGGACAGCCTGGTTTTGAGATAATGGTACAGTTATGCCGCGTACACACGATCACTTTTTGTGATGTAAAAAAACTTAGTTTTTTATCATGAAAAAAAACGACGGTTTTCCAACTTCATCATAAAAAACGATGTTGCCCACACACCATCGTTTTTTCCATAAGCTCTAGCAAAGCGCGGTTACGTACAGCACGTACGACGGTGCATTGCCATGAATTGAGATTTGCCATAGAATGAGATGGTCCGCCTCCATCCCATTCTATTGGCTCACTCATGTCACGTGACATATTTAAACGTCAAGTCTTGACGCAAACATCAGTCACAGCTAGGCTATCATAGGGAGAGGATCTCCTCTCCCTGTGATAGCCCGATAGCGCTGTCAGCAGCGTGCCTCCCGCCAGCGCTAAGTACACCCCGCGCCCGCAGCTCTACTCCCCGCACCCCGCGCCCGCAGCTCTACTCCCCACACCCCGCGCCCTTCCCCGTCCTCCGCGCCCGCAGCTCTACTCCCCCGTTAAGAATCAGGGAACGGGGAGAGTCTACGCTATTAGCGTAGACCTAGCGTTGGCTACGTTAGTAGCGTAAACCTGCGCATGCGCAGTATTTACAACACCAGCCCACATAACCTGGAGCAGCTGCAGCTGCAGCCCGTTCCCTGATTCTTAACGGGGGAGTAGAGCTGCGGGCGCGGAGGACGGGGAAGAGCTGCGGGCGCGGGGTGCGGGGAGTAGAGCTGCGGGCGCGGGGTGTACTTAGCGCTTGCGGGAGGCACGCTGCTGACAGCGCTATCGGGCTATCACAGGGAGAGGAGATCCTCTCCCTATGATAGCCTAGCTGTGACTGATGTTTGCGTCAAGACTTGACGTTTAAATATGTCACGTGACATGAGTGAGCCAATAGAATGGGATGGAGGCGGACCATCTCATTCTATGGCAAATCTCAATTCATGGCAATGCAACGGCACTCTGTCCCATTCAAGCTCCATCTCATAACTTGCTTTTGAGCATGCGCGGGTTTAAAACGTCGTTTTAGCCCACACACGATAATAAGCCTGTCCTGGACTAGATAGCACTCGCCCTGTACTAGATAGCACACGCCCCTTATCCATATACATTGAAAAGTAAGTGAGTCTCCAATACCTTGCGAAAGTGGATTAGCGAATACATTTTCCGCATACTCTCAGGAAGATTATTCCATAGAAATACACCAAAGACTTGAAGAGTTTTTCCACCAGCTGCTGCAAAATGATATGGTTTAGGCATAAGGCGATTTTGATTCGCCGAACGTAAAGATCTTGTGGGAGTAAAGTGGGAAACTATACTGGATAGATAGATTGGACCTTGACTCCAATATGCCTTAAAAACGAGGCAGAGGGCCTTAAATTTTGCCTTTTTGGCAATAGGTAGCCAGTGAAGCTCTTGAAGAGAGCTTGTAACATTTTCTCTGTAATTTAGTCCTTTGATAAGGCGAGTGGCGTGATTTTGATTTTGATATGTTAAAGGGTGTGGATAGGAAGCCAGCTGAGTATACATATATAGATGGCCATGAGTACAGAGCTAAAATAGCTGTTAGTATAGATGCCTTGAAACCAAACTTGGACAATACCATTTCCATGTAGGTCCAATGGACCCTGTTGAACACTTTCTCTGCATCTATAGACTGAAGCAGAAAAGGCGTCCAACTATTTTCAGCGTGGTGTATCACATTTATGATTCTTCTAGTTGCATCTGAGGTTTGTCTCCACTTCACAAATCCCACTGGTCGTGTTGGGTAATTGAGCGAATGATATTCCTTTTTGGCCAGTCGTTTTGCATATACTTTGATTTCTGAGTTGAGAAGGGAAACTGATCTAAAGTTGGCTGGTGTATTGGGGTCAGTTTGGATAGGGTTACTATATGTGCTCTCAGCATCTCTTAGGGGGAAAAGTTGATGAGTCTGTGGCTTTTTTAAATACTAATCGCATGTGTGGTGATAGTATGTTTTTAACCACTTAAGCAGTGGTGGCAAACACAAGGCCCGCGGGCCTAATCTGGCCCGCCAAGCCTTGTCATATGGCCTCCACCGCTTGTTCCAGGCCCGCCCGCTCTGTGGTCTGTTGATGATCAGGCTGCACAACGGGAGGTAAGCGGCGCCCGCGGCCTGGACAGGGTTAACACAGGTCGCGGCTGCTGCTCGCCTACCGCTATGCGGCCGTGCCTGTGTGATCTCCGGGCTCCGGCGCAGCTACGTTAGCGGCTGATTGGCTGAGCTGTGTGTCTCTCTCACACACAGCTCATCTTCAGAATCAACGCTGACAGTTCGGCTCTTCAGGCGCTGCTCGGACACTGCTCCTCCTCTTCCCGCCTCTCTACAGTGTCTTGCCCCGCCTACACCCCCTGTGTCTGCCCCTTCCACACATCCCCGGGAAAATATGAAGGAAGATTGAACATATGTTTAAAAGTTGCAGGCAGCCCGCCCCTGACCCTCCATCCTGGGGTGAGTAAGCTCACCCTCTCCCACTTCCCAGTGTATATATATAAAACAAATTTAAGGGGTGCTCTGTTCACTCTGATGCAAGAGGGAGGCTTTGGTGGGCAGAGCCCCCCTTACATCAGAGTTCCCCTTTTACATCCGAGTCCACAGCATTAAAAGGGGGTCTGTGCGGACTCTGATGTAATGGGGGTCTGTGCGGACTCTGATGTAATGGGGGTCTGTGCGGACTCTGATGTAATGGGGGTCTGTGCGGACTCTGATGTAAGGGTGGTCTGTGTGGACTTTAATGTAAGGAAGCAGGGGGCGGGAGGAACTGGAGATCTGCACAGTGAGCAGAGAGTAAAAGGGGGGCATGATTGCAGGGACACTGTGATATACTGCATTATAAATCATTACAGTGCAGTCCCCTTTATATCTAAATCACAGTGTCCCTGCACATTACAGCGTGGAGGGCCGACATCCCCCGATCCCTGGAAAAATTGGCTGCTCAGTCTAAAATGCCGGGCCTATTGATTTTTATTAGGTTGTGTGTTTTTTCTGCATTTTCTGAAAGCACACTAAAATTCCTACATGCTTCATCTTTGGCTCACTGTCAGAAAATGCAGCAAAAAACTGCAGCCTGATATATATCAATCCCTGCCCTCTGTATGTAGCACACCCCTGAATACCTGCACTGTGTACGTAGCGCACCCCTGAATTCCTGCACTGTGTACGTAGAGCACCCCTGAATTCCTGCACTGTGTATGTAGCACACCCCTGAATTCCTGCACTCAGTACCTACAAAACACACCTGAATTCCTGCACTGTGTACGTAGCGCACCCCTGAATTCCTGCACTGTGTACATAGCACCCCCCTGAATTCCTGCACTGTGTATGTAGCACATCCTTGAATTCCTGCACTCAGTACCTACAAAACACACCTGAATTCCTGCACTGTGTACATAGCGCACCCCTTAAATTCCTGCACTTTGTACATAGCACACCCCTGAATTCCTGCACTGTGTACGTTGTGCACCCTTGAATTCCTGCACTGTGTACGTAGTGCACCCCTGAATCCCTGCACTGTATACATAGTACACCCCTGAATCTCTGCACTGTGTACATAGCACACCCCTGAATATCTGCACTGTGTACGTAGCGCAACCCCTGAATCCCTGCACTGTGTACATAGCGCACCCCTGAATCCCTGCACTGTATACATTGCGCGTGCCCCTGAATCCCTGCACTGTGTACATAGCGCGTGCCCCTATATCCCTGCACTGTGTACATAGCGCAACGCCTGAATCCCTGCACTGTGTACATAGCACGCGCCCCTGAATCCCTGCACTGTGTACATAGCGCGCACCCCTGAATCCCTGCACTGTGTACATAGCGCGCGCCCCTGAATCCCTGCACTGTGTATGTGTCCGATGTGTCCGCCATAATTTCACAGTCACAATAAAAAAATCACTGATTAACGCCACTACTAGTAAAAAAAAAAATATTAATAAAAATGGCATAAAACTATCCCCTATTTTATAGACGCTACAACTTTTGCGCAAAGCAATCAATAAACGCTTATTGTGATTTTTTTTTTATTTTTTTTACAAAAAATATGTAGAAAAATACGTATCGGCCTAAACTAAGAAAAAACATGTTTTTTAATATATTTTTAGGGGGGATATTTATTATAGTAAAAAATATTGCTTTTTTTTTCAAAATTGTCGCTCTATTTTTGTTTATAGCGCAAAAAATAAAAACCACCAAATGAAAGCTCTATTTGTGGGGAAAAAAGGACGCCAACTTTGTTTGGGAGCCACGTCTTACGACCGCGCAATTGTCAGTTAAAGCGACGCAGTGCCGAATCGCAAAAAGGAGCCTGGTCCTTTAGCTGCACAATGGTCTGGGGCTGAAGTGGTTAAAGATCTTGAAATATTTGTTGGAGAAACCATCCTGCCCCGGTGATTTACCATTCAGTAGTATGTTTATAGCTACTGTAGTTCTATTTCTTGGTTTGTGAACAGGGCATTTATTTCTTCAAGTTGATGTCCGTAGAGCAGTGTTTCTCAACCTTTTTCCAGTCGGGGCGCCCTTGAAAAGTATTTTCAGTCTTGAGGCACCCCTGTATAAGACTTGGTTCACGTCGATGTGTGTTGCGGAATACGCGGAAAATCACGCTCGTTCTTGACACACAGACAAATGCTCTGTTCTTTAGGGGTGCCATTAATTGTTAATGGTGCCCCATCCATTGGCAAACATGGGTTGCTTTTGCTATGGCACAATTTAAAAAAAGGGTCAGGGACTTCTTTCCCCCAAATACACAATACTTTCTTACTTACAGTCTCTGACTTGTCTCTGTCTTCTTGCAGGCAGTTTTTACTGTAGGCACTAGTAGGCAGGCCAGGCCCAGGCGCAGCAGCAGGCTCCTTGTGACTTGTCCTGTTTTCTGGCGCCGACAGTCACTCTCGCTCCCTCCTCCCTCTCACCTCCGGCGTGATGTCACGTGGCGCACGTCGGTGGACTAAACCAAATCAATCTTCCATGGGGGGCGAGGAGACACACAGGAGGAAAGGGAGCCAGTCAGGAGCACACGCGGCAGCCAGTGAGTCGGCGCCAGCGGGCACACAGTTTAGTGACTGCGCTGTCACATCTGGGGGAGATTTTGCCGCGGCACACAGGTTGAGAAACGTTGTCGTAGAGAGATGGAAGTTTTAGTCCCTGTAGGAATTTTTTTTTTCTCCGTGATTGGTTGAGGCGTAGTGGGATCTTATGTGTAAGTTATATAGTGCGCCATAATATTCGGCAAATTGATTTTCTATGTCTTGTAGGTTAGTGATTTTGTGGTGTAGGGTAGGGTGTTTCAGGTATGCTATTCTGGATTTTGTACATGCTGCCTTCAATCTATTTGCCAAGTATTTGCATGCTCTGTTAGTGTTTGCATAGTAGTTTAGCTGTAGGCGTCCAAGATATTTGTCGTATTGTTGGAAAAGGTGTTCTCTCAGATTTTCTCTGAGTTTGGTGAGTGTGTTCGTCGCTGTAAGCAATTTTTTGTTTTGGGTTTCCGTGTTGTGATAGCAAAGAATTACGTTTGGCTATTACTGTCCCTGTTGAAGAAAAGCATCCCCACACCATGATGCTGTCACCACCATGGGGATAGTGTGCTCTGGGGGGGAAATGAAGTGTTAGTTTTTCACCACACAGGAGCCCAGATTCACAGAGAGTTGGGCGCACATTACGCCGCCGTAGCGCAAATGCCGTACACCGCGCCAATGCAGCGTGGAGAGGCAAGCACTGTATTCAGCAAGCTATTGCTCCCAATGCTGCGTCCGCGTGGCGTATTTTTCCAAGGCGCAGGCCAGCGTAGGTGGAAGTGGGCGTGACCGCATGCAAATGATAGTCCGAGCATGGTGCAGTGTTTTACGCCTGGCGTATCACGAACTGCACATGCGCCGTGACGTGGACGCATGATACAGCACCCTTATGCGCATGCTCACAACCACGCCGACACAACTGCCTAAGCTACGCTGGATCACCACGTACGCCATGAACGTAACGTATGCCCAATACGCCGGCCTGTGTTCTCTGGTGCAGACCTTTGCATGTCGGTTGCCGGGTTGCACCTCTTTTATGGGGAATAACTTTACGCTGGACGTACAATTTACGCGCACCTCGCGCAGCATGCGTCGGGCGCACGTACGTTAGTGAATCGCTGTATTTCCCTCATTTGTATGTTTGAATGCCTAATCAATGGGAGCAGCAACATGCGTCCAGACGAAAAGTACGCCGGGGTATGTAAGCTAGTTTTTAGGCGTATGTTGGTTTGTGGGTCTGGCGCACAGATACGCCGGCGCAAATTTGCACTTACTGACACACATTTGCACTCACGTCGGCGTAAGTGCTTTGTGAATCTAGGCAATAGTGTTTTGCTTTTAGGGCAAAAAGTAAAAAATTTTTCTCCCATTTGACCAGAGCACCTTCTTCCACATGGCTTCTCGCAATCTGCAAATGGGACTTTTTATGGCTTTCTTTCAACAATGGTTTCTTCTTGCCACTCTTTCACTGCATACTTCTCACAAAAGTGTTCATTTTCTCAACAGTTGCTGGTTGCCAAGCAGTCCCTGACTATGTTAATGAAGTTATTTTGCATATTTGTAGGTACAGGAAAGCTTAAGGCCGCGTACACACGACTAAACAAATCCGATGAAAACGGTCGGACAGACCGTTTTCATTGGATATGTCTGTTGGGCTATTTTGGTTTGATCAGTGTACACACGATCAAACCAAAATCCCCGCGGACAGACAGCGCGGTGACGTGGTGGTGACGTTGACGCCGCCACGTCACAGAACCAGGAAGTAAAATACTTCCACGCATGCGTCAAATCCATTTGGCGCATGCGGGAGATTTTTGTCCGCTGGTTAGGCGTACTAACCAGCGGACATGTCGGATGGACAGGTTTCCAGCAGACAAGTTTTAAAGCATGCTTTAAAACTTGTCTGCTGGAAAAACCTGTCTGCTAGCCCGTACACACGATCGGATTTGTCTGCTGAAACTGTCCGTCGGACCGGTTTCAGCAGATAAATTCGATCGTGTGTACGAGGCCTAGGTTTTGTTTACCACGCCCCGTAAGCTCTTCCCACTGTTAAAAGTTTGGCCACACCAACCTTTTGGCAAGGTGCATGGAGCATGCCACAAGATGACACCACCCACAAGTGTCCATCTTTCTCAAGTTCTACATTTGGAAGGTAAGTTAATTCCCAGTTGTTCCCACTAGATCAGCATATTAATAGGTATTGTGGGCAAATCCCCAGTAATACCCTCCAGCATATGTGATGAAGGGGCCCTGCGTGGCTCTGAAACGTCGCTTTTATTTATTTGATACTATGTGATTAAAGTTTTGGACCCAATTTTGGAGATCCTTGTGTGCTGGTGACACTTCATTCTCTTAATTGCAGTCGGTTCCAGCCGTTGGTCATTTCAGCACCCAATTTAAGATACAGACATTTCTGCAGGAATGTGTGCGTTGGGAGCATTACATTGGTGCTACCAGTTTAGGACTAGAGAGGTGCATTTAAAATGCCAGCAGATCTTCATTCAATGAGAGGTCCCACACATGTCCATGTGCGCCTCTCCCAACGTCCCATTTACTGGTCAACTGGATCTGGTTTATTCTGACTAGGAATTATTAGTTTCAATACATTTTCAATTACTGTGCATGATTTACAACCAATTCTTATGGATCAATAAGAATTCACTGTTAACATTTTTCTTTGCATTATGATATATCAAAGCTCATCTATATCAGGTTTACAGTATATACAGTATATGTTATCACACCAATGACATAACACATATGCCATTGCCAAACACACCCCCATACATTTACAGACTGCCATTCTAATTTGTGCCAATCATGGCAGTTGCCCAACACTCTTTATGCTAAAGCAGTAAACGGTATGCATGTTACAGCATGTACATTCCACTAGTTGTACCAGTTCCAGTACAACATGCTCTGCAAGATCTGTCATGGCCAGATTCATAAAAAAAAAAAATTCTACATAGAATAAGGTGCAGATACTCTGGCATAGTTATTATTCGCCCTCTTTCATAGGGCCATAGGTTTTATTTGGATAATGGCCAGTTAATGCAAATTTTGTTTTGGATACAGTGGTGAGTGGTTAGAATTTTACTGCTGTATGTGTCCTAGAGCTGGACGATGCTAGGAAAAATGAGAATCGCGATTCTTTTGTATAAAATGAAGATCAAGATTCTCTCACGATTCTCAAAATTGTATTTATTTAAAGTTATTTTCAACACAAAACGGAGCTTATGTGGTTAAATACAGTGGGGCAGATTCACGTAGATCGGCGCATTATCATTCCGGCGTAGCGCACCACTTTTCCGTTAGACTTGCGCAATCTAGCCGCGTAATCCGGCGATTCACGTAGCTTTTACGCAAGAGCTTGCGCAAACGTAAGGTTTTTTCCGTAGGCGTAAGGAGGAGTAATACAAATTGGGAGGGACGTGGGCGTGTTACATTGAAATGAGCCGTGACCCCATGCAAATGAAGGGCCGGCCGACTCGCGCATGCGCGCGTGAAGGAAACCATGTCAGCTCCGTTGTGCGCATGCTCACAACTCGGGAGCGGCGCAATCATTGAAATTGGAAATGGACTAGGGCAATGTTGTGAACTACGCAGACAGCATAAATAGACACACACAAACGCCCTTCCATTGCAAAAGTACATCCCTTTGTGTCCCTTCCCATTGAATCAAGTGCTTTTGCTCTGTTGTTCGTTAGAGTGTGTTTTGTAGTTGTGAGATTAGTGTTCTGTGTGATCTTGTGCTTGTTGGTAGTTTTGTGAAAGTGTATTTTGATAAGTGTTTGAGACTGTTTGTTTGATTGATATATTTCTGAGCGTTTGTTTTCTTGCTTTATTTTTTCATCTGATTTTTTTGTGTCTGTTTCTTGCTGAGTGCTAGTGTGATTTTTGGCTGTTCTTTTTCTCTTTGTGTGTGTTCTTGTCTGATTGGTTGTGCTTGTATTTGTGACAGATTTTTGGTGACTGCTAGTGAGTTTGTTTGGAAGTATGACTGAGAGAAAAAGAAAGCTCAATTTTACTGTGGGGGAAAAAAGAATTCTTGCCCGGGCCATTACCGACTATGGGCGTTTTCTCCACGGCCCGCAGAGTGCCACCACCACCCCGGCCAGGAGGAGGGAGATATTGGATATAATCACGGAGCAGGTCAATTCATCGGGGGAGGGGGAGACACGGACCCGCTCTGGGATAGAAAAGAAAATAAATGACCTCCGGCGTGAGGTGAAAAAAAAAACTGGCCGCAATAAATGCCCATGCCAGGGGCACAGGAGGGGGCCCACCATGCCGGGTTAGATTTTCAGAGACGGAGCGTGTGGTGGCCCTGACCTTTCACCGGCATGAAGTGGAGGGCCTGCCAGGCTTTGACACAAGTCCGGTCCCCGCGGTGCCAGGTAAGGTTTTTATTTCTCTCAGGTGTGTAGCATGTGTGGGGGAGGGGGTGAAAGGGAATATGTGGCAAGTGTGTGGATCCTCCAACCTGTGAATGTTTTGTGTCATCCACAGCTGTGCAGGAGGGTGCAGGGCCATCTGGACTGACCGCTCCAACCCCAGGACAGCAGCCTAATGAGGCCCCCCCAACAAGGCCAGAGTCCGCAGAGGAGGAACAAGAGGAGGGGGAGGATCATGCGGAGGACGATCATGAGGAGGAGCAGAATCATGAGGAGGAGGAGTCCATGGAAGGCACTGGCCCTTTGGTTTCTGCGGACTCTTCCCCTCTGGCTGCAAGAAGCCTGCCCTCCCTAAGGGTCAGCCCCCCCCCCTCCTCCCCCAACATGGCTCCCCTCACAAGGGCCTCCCCTTCTCCCCGGCCACAACCATCAGCAAGAGCCAGGAGGTCATCCCCAAGCACCAGGGGGGCGCCCAATCTCATGCCCGCCTGTCTGAGAAGGAACCTGGCCACCCAGACCCGCCTTCTGAGACAGCTCTGCCAGACTATGGGGCGGGTGGATCAGAGCCTGTCCTCCATTAATGATAGCCTGGGTAACCTGGACTCCCACTCCCGGGCCTCCACAACCTGCCTAAATGACCTGCAAACTACAGCAGCAGGCGTTGGGCAGGATGTGAGGGCCCTTACCCAGGCTATCCAGGGCAACACGGCAACACTTGGTGCTGCCCTGGACAGAATAGCCGTGGCCTTGGAGGGCAGGCCGCCAGGTGGGCAGATCTCAGGGGCTGCTCCTCCTTCCCCGGCTTTTCCCCTCCCCCATGCGTCTCCCCTGAGGGTCCGGGGCCGTGGCCGGGGGCGCCCCAGGCGTGGCTCAGGCAGAGGGCAATAATTTTTTTTTCCCCCTTTTGTTTGTTTTGAAAGCTTTTTTATTTTTGTTCTCTGCTTTTTTTTGTTTTTTCTAAGCATTTTTTTTTTCAATGCATTTTTGTTTGTTTGACTTTTTTGGCATATTTTGGGTTGTGAATGATGTTTGAATGTGGGGGTGACATTCCTGCTGGAAAAGGGGTGTCACCCTCAATTTTGGTGGAGAAGGGTTCCCCAGGACCAGGGAGAAGTGATTCCCAGGTCCGTGTGAATGGTGTATGAATGTACAGTGACATAATTGGAGCCTTGACGTGGCGTTACTGCTCACCAGTCTTGCATGGTGGACTGGTGCCAATCCAATTTGATGAGGATGTGGGGTGTGTGTGCTAGGGACCATAGTGGTGTGCATGCATGCATTCTCATTGTGCCATGATTAATGTGTGTGTTTAACGTGCAAAGATGCCCAATATGAGCTGCCTCCTGACTGCTCTTCCCTCAGAAGACGGGGTATCCTCGGTTAGGGGTTGATTTTCTGGTTGGGGGGTCAGATCATCACGTAGCTCAACCTGCAGGCCCTTCCTCACTGCGAGATTGTGTAGCATGCAACATGCAGCGATGATATGGCACACGAAGTTTGGGGAATACAACAGTGTACCCCCAGACTTATCCAGGCATCGGAAACGTGACTTCAGGAGGCCAAAGGTGCGCTCCACCACTGCACGGGTTTTGATGTGTGCTTCATTGTATCGTTCCTCTCCTGGGGTTTGGGGGTTCCGGATAGGAGTCATGAGATGGGGTCCCAGTGCATATGCAGAGTCACCTGTAAAGGAAAAGACAGGAGAATGTTAGTCATGCATGTGCCACTTCTGTTGTGCATCACGGGAGGGGATAGTCATGCCTGACTCCCATGTCACTCACCAACCAGCCAGGTGTTCCCATACACGTTCTGTTCGAATTCTGTTCGGATGTGGCTTTGATTGTAGATGTAGCTGTCATGGCTGGACCCTGGGTGTTTGGCACGGACGTGCCATATGAGGCCTTGGGCATCAACTATCACCTGTACGTTGATGGAGTGCCAATTCTTCCGATTGCGGTACATGTGCTCGGTCTCATGGGGGGGCTGGAGTGCCACATGTGTGCAATCTATGGCCCCGATGGTGCGTGGGAATCTGGCAATTCGGTAGAAATCTGCCATTGCCTTGATTCGAAGCTCCTCAGTGGTGGGTTTGATGATTTGGTTGGCCAAGCGTGTGAGGATTGCAGGGACAACCTGGTGCACACATCTGCTCATGGAGGATTGTGACATCCCAGCCACCACTCCACTTGTACGCTGAAAAGAGCCACTGGCAAGGACATGGAGTGTTGCCAGGACCTTGACCAGTGGCTGCACTGCATGTGAGCGTTGTGTTGGGCTGGTGATGTCCTCCTGCAAGGTTGTGGTTAATTCCAGGATGGCATGAGGGGGGAATCTGAAGATGCGAAAGACCTCTGAATCATTCATGCCAAACAGGTGTATGCGGGTGCGGTATACCCTCTCCCGTGCCATCCTCCGTGCCATCCTCTGTGCCCTCCTCCTTCTTTGGTCATCTATATTCACTAGTGCAGCTATGAGCGACGATGCCCCTAGCATGTTGGCAGTCAAATTGTAGTGCAACACGTGTGTGTGGTCTGCTCCTCAATAACGGTGTTGCTTTATCTGACAATTAGACTTTTTTTCAAAAGTTAGATCAGCTTTTATGTGCTCTAACTTTAGACAGGACATTTTGCAGTTGCGCACATCGCGTAGCCTGCGCAGCAACTGCGTTTTTTTGTGGATCCCCGTAACTCCCTCATTAGCATATTTGACTAGCAAATCAATGGTGTGTCTAGCGCAGTTTTGCGCGAAGGGAAGCGAATGTCTAACTCAATTACGCCGGACCAAAAAACGTAGATTTCTGGCGTATATTGTTTTGTGAATCGCGTCCAACTATACGCACGCGCACATTTAGACTTACGCACGCGCAACAGCAGTTGCGCACGCGTAATCGCTCTGTGAATCTGGCCCAGTGTATGTAAATCTGACCTTACATGGTTGCTAATGTGAAAGAACACCTCTGATCTTCACATTTAACTAAATATAAAAATCAAAGGTGTTCTGTCACATTAGCAAGCATGTAAGGTTTGCTGCGGCTTTTAAAATGTAACATGTAAACAGTCGGTCAGATTTACATATCCTGTATTTAACCAAATAAGCTCAGTTTTGTGTTGAAAATAACTGTTGAGTGTAACAAGATGTCCGCTTGCCCCCTTTTCACTATCATTACTGTGCAGGAGTGTGAGGTGGAGCAAGATAGCGGCGTCGAAATGTCACTTCCTGACGAGACAGCCGCCACTGGGTGTACCAGCGGACTTTCCTATGGCCGCACCCGGAAATCACGCTTCATCCGGCCTGTAGATCGCGGGGGCGGTGAATCAAGATCGCGATTTTCTTACGATTAATCATGCAACTCTAGTCCCTACTGGGGATAATGGGACATTGTCACCCTCTCAATTTGTCCTGTTGACTATTGTCACTTAAACGAAAGGGAAAAAGACAATAATGCTGAGTTTTCACCATAGCACTTATAGAGGGGAAATTTTCCATTGGGACCCTTTCCCTATTTCCCTTACTTTTGAAAGATTTTCTATCCCTTCCTGTTATGTTTACAGGCCAGGAAGTGCAGGGAAATCTCCTCAATGGCAAACAAAACTATCAGGGATCTGACTTCTTTACATCAAGGGTGGCCTGCAGACATCGAGTCCGCGTGCACACCCACAGTATCTGTTGCATGAAACGACGTACAGGTACGTTGTTTCATGCAATAGAGCCGTCCTGCTACAGTATGTGGGCAGTCTTAAAGGGGTTAATATTGACCCCTGAACTCTGTGCTTACTTAATCCTAACCCCTAAACTCTGTGCATTATAAAATCATAACCCTTGAACTCTGTGTATTATTTAATTCTGACTCATAAACTCTGTTCGTTACTTATTCCTGACCCATGAACTCTGTGCATTATTTAATCCTCACCCATGAACTCTGTGCGTTACTTAACACTGACCCCTGCAATTTAGCCACACCCACAATTTTCTGCCGCATGTGTGACGTATTGCAACAATTCCCTTTTCGCCTTTTTTTTCACTTTAACAAATGGGGGTGTGGTTCTGTGGGTGTATCTGCAAATGAGGGTGAGGATTTGTTGGCATGGTCAGTAGGATGTTCTTGGATTTCATTTCAAAAGCTGGTACCCTTACTTTAGCTGGAAAGATGGTGGCAGGTGGGAGATCACTCCCATTTACCTTCACCACCTTGTGACAGGACATTTTGTAGTCCTGGTAAGTACTGCTTTCGTACATCTGCTGGGTTTTGAATTACTGGTGGTAACCCCTAATGGGGGTACTAATTCCTTTCTTCGCTTTTCCTTTTCCCTTGTTACAGGATCCTTTTGCCTGAGTGGCCCCCCGCAGGAGCAGCGGATATTATAAAAATACTGGACATCTTGTAACCCATTTTCTGCTGGTTCTGGGGAAGTGGATGTAATTTACGAAACATGTTAACGGCATTTTTTACCTGTAAAGCGAGATTTTGTTATAATAACCATATTATTTGTCTGTAGTGCTCTCTTGTATAGTCTGAAACAATGTTTTCTGGCTTATGAACATACATTGTGCACGCCTATGTCATTACCAAGCTTTGTTTTAATAAATTGTATCTTTTTTGTAATACTGTCGGTACTAATTTTACCCAGAGCGCTATAATAAAAAAATAAAAACAAGGAGGTTAACTTTAAACTTTTAGCTAGATCAGTGGTCTCCAAACTGTGGCCCGGGGGCTTGATGTGGACCTTTGCTTGCCTTTATCTGGCCCTTGGGGTACTGTTCCACCAATTGACACCAACGATGGAGCACCATTCCCTCTACTGACACCATCATTGGGGCTCTATTCTTCTCATTGATCTCAACAATGGGGCATTATTTCTCCTATTAAAAACATAAAAACAGTGATGGGGCACTGATGCCAGGGCATGTTCTACTCCCACTGGCCACAGTTTTGCCCCCCTAAAGCCTGAAGGGATTGTTTTGTTTTTTTTTTTGCTTAGAAAGTTTGGAGACAGCTGAGCTAGATAATACAACAATCTTTGGGTACCTTTACCCACATATACTGGTGTCCCATCATGCAGGAATATTGTACAGATCGATTACATATTATTAGCAGCATCAACATGCCTCAAGACCCTTGGCAGTGTCTCTTTCACAACATCAAATGTTTAATGTGCAGACCAAGGGCGGCTCGTCCATCAGGTACATGGGCGCCACCTCCCCTATCAATGCTGCCACCACCCCCCTATCCATGAATCCGGCCCCTTTCAGGACGCTGGGCACATGAATTACAGTGGCAGGGTATTTTTATTGAACCACCAATTAGAGCCAGAGGCTCTAATAGACTTCAAAATAAGGTGGACTCTAGGCGCTGAGCACTGTGCTCGGAGCCCACCCAGGTGTCTTAGAATAGTGAATGAATATTCACTATTCTCACACTGAATTGCCTCTCCACCAATCAGGAAGCACAGGTCTGAGACATGTTTCCCGATTGGCTGAATAGGAGATGCGTTCTGTTTGGCCACCGAGGAGGAGGGAGGAGATGGAGGCCACCAAGCAGGGGAAGGAGAAGTTGCTTGTTATGCCTGCAGAGTAGAGCCAGTGATTGCCCGCCATGGATGAGGTAAGTGCACCAACTGACGACCAAAAAATTGCCACCATCCGCCACTGGTGCAGACATTGGAGAACTATCCGACCTCTATCGATCACAAAATGGCTAGAATAGTTTGCTTGATATGCGAACCACAGGGGCGACACGTGAGGTGCACGGTGGGCCGATGAGAGACAGCAATAATACAGTTCATCGGTTTACTCACAGTTAGCAGAAAGCCTCCCTGGGCCGGTCGCACAGTGAAGAGGAAGACAGCACGAAATCCTCCGGGGCACGCTCTGTGATAGGGAAACGCCAGCCAAGATGGTGGTTGCGGTGCCCGTGATGACAGGGGTGTTTAGCGTGCTTGTGGTGGCTGGGTCCCTTGATGGTATTTGTTGTGACGCCAGTACCGTTAATGGTGGTACAACCAGTTGTAGTAGCAGTGTTGAAGAATGAGGTAAACATAGGTAGGATACAGTCCCGGACTGGCCATAGGGCAAACCGGGCATATGCCCGGTGGGCCGCATGTCATGTCTGGGGTTGCAGGCCGAGAGGGGACGCCCAGTTTGCCTAGTAGCAGAGATCCCCCACCAACACAGCAGCCATATGGAAATAGATGAGCTGCTCTGCCATTTCTCCCCTCCCCTTGCTGCCCGCACGACCAGTTAGAGGAGAGGAGCAGCTGCTTCTACAACTCCTGCTCGTCTGCTCCTCCGAGTTCAGAGGCCAGTAGTAAAATGACACAGGGGGCAGAGTTCAGTAGTAAGTGATGTGATGCTGAGTTTAAAGGTCAATAGTAAAGTGAGGCAGATTTCAAAGGTCAGAGTTCAGAAATAAGTGATGCAGAGGTCAGTAGTGATGCAGGGGCCAGAGGTAAATAGTAAGTGACAGATCAATAGTAAGTGACACAGAGGGCAGATTATTATTTATTTATTTTTTTGCAGCAGCCAGTAGTAACACGGAGTATGAGTATCAGGCACTGCAGGTAGCAGCATATCCTCCAGGTTGTCAGCCCCTGTTACTGACCACTTGTAAAACAAAGTTAAAGCAGAACTAAAGTGTGGGCAGAATATTCAAGCTAAAGACACACAGAAAGAAAAGATGGAGTCTGATATCCATCCAGTCAGTCCCTCCTGCCTCCTGAGTGAGTACTGTACACTAATGTAGGGGTGCCCTTCATTCCCCTCTCTCTCTCTCTCTCTCTTCACCTTTCTTTCTTTCTTTCTCTCTCCCTATTATCTATCTATCTTCCTTGTTTCTATCTTTATCTATTTTTCTTTATCTATCTTCCTTCCTTTCTATCTATCCATCTATATCTATCAATCTATCTTTCTTCCTTTCTATCTTTATCCATCTTTCTTTATTTATCTATCTTGTTTCCCTTCTACCTATTTCTATCTATCTATATTCCTTCCTTCTTTCTTTATCTATCTTTCTTTCTAGCTTTATCTATATCTTTCTATCTATCTATTTTCCTTCCCTTCTGTCTTTCTATATTTATCTATCCATCTTCATTCCCTTCTTTCTTTATATCTTTATCTATCTTCCTTCCCTTCTTTTTTTCTATCTTTATGTTTCTTTATCTATCTTCCTTCCTTTCTATCTATCCATCTATATCTATCTATCTTCATTCACTTCTTTCTTTCTATCTTTATATATCTTTCTTTATCTATCTATCTATCTATCTATCTATCTATCTATCTATCTATCTATCTATCTATCTATCTATCTATCTATCTATCTTCCTTCCTTCCCTCTTTTAATCTTTATCTATATTTCTTTCTTTATTTATCTTCCTATCTATCCATCCATCTACATCTATCTATCTATCTTCATTCCCTTTTTTCTTTCTATCGTTATCTATATTTCTCTATCTATCTTCCTTTTCTTTCTAGCTTTTTTTCTATCTATCTTTCTTTCTTACTCTCTCTCTGTCTATCTATATTTCTTTATCTCACCCCACATCCCATCATTTAGCTACCCCCCCCCCCCTCGGGCTGCTCAGTCTAAAATGCCCGGGCCTATTTTTTGTCCCAGTCCGGGCCTGGTAGGATACAACTCACAACTTTTACTGTGGCTGGTTTTGGTTGCAGTACAAACATCTAGTTAAAATACAGTCTCTGGGTAAAGAGAGAAATTATGCTGATCCACTGTTAATAGGCTTTAGTAATCCTGGACTCAGGCTGTGGTTCAGTATATTGCTTAGTTGTTACTGGTCCCTTTTGAATCCAGTGACCTTGGTGAGGTTGCCGGTGGCTAAGAAATCCTTCACCTTTATTCTCAAAAAGGTCTTTGCTGCCGGTTAATGGCTTTTACCTTTTGATTTGAGCAGTTCCAATTTGTCCCTTCTTTGGACTGACCTCCTCACCTTCACATTGTGCTTTCCTCCTGCACACTGACTTCCTGAACTGAACAACTGACCACAGATAAACCTGAGCTGGGATAGATATCCCAGAATGGTGCTAACCCCATCTTGTGATGGGAAGTATGAAGCACACATGACCAGCCTATGAACAGGAATACCACAGGTGTAGCAATGCAAAATGACATGCAATATAGCAATGACAAAGAAGTAATACTTTTGCAGTTCCCACATGTCCTGAGTGGGACGCTGCAGATATCACCTGGATGTATGAAAGAATTGACACTGCAAATGATATCATACCTATGCAGGCTGGCTCAAATTCAAACTCTTTTCCACATTTGCAGCATACACATCTTCAAGTAAAAATTGCTTGAAAATACCTATGGACCAAGGCTCCACTATTTCTTCTTATTTGACCTTAGAGTTATGGTTACTTAAAGTGGTTCTAAATCCTATATATATATATATATATATATATATATATATATATATATATTTTTTTTTACCTTAATGCATTCCTTGCATTAGGGTAAAAAATGTTTAGACACCAATATCTCCCCCATTACTCCCAGATCCCCCCCCCCCCCCATTTTTACCTGAGCCATCATTCGATCCAGCACTATGCACATCTGCAGCTCTTCACACCCCACACTTCATGGTCTCGCTGGCTTTGCTGCTGTCAATCAAAACCAGTGGCAAGGGATTTAGGGGCAGGGATGAGTTCCGCTGTCTGTGTCTATAGATGAAGACAGTGAGGCTCAGAGGCAAGCTCAAACAAGTGCTCCTATAGAAAGCGGCTTTCTATAGGGGCACTCATCAGAGGGGAGGAGCCAGGAGCGTCAGCAGGGAACACTAGAAGGAGGTTCAGGGCTGGTCTGTGCAATTCCTTTGCATGGAGCAGGTAAATATAGCCATGATTTGTTTTAAATGGCTTACACGCATATTGAGTATGAGGTGTTATATATGCTACTTTCCCCCTTACCCTCCCATATGTGCCACATCATGTTTCATATATAATTTACTATCTTTATTCTTTACATGATTTCTTTTAATTTTCCTAACAGGTAATCATCTCTACTTCACTAGCTACAGACTGCTCTCCTGGAGAATATAAGAATGAGGATTTATGCTGTCCAATGTGTCACATAGGTAAGCGAGATGTAAAATTCCATGTTCCCAACTGCGTTATTCTTAAAATGTACAGTTGTCCTGACAATCATGAGTTCTTAATAATTACTCAACATGAACACTCAAGCTCTGGAAGGTTTTACCCCCTTCATGACCAGGCCATTTTTTACTATTCAGCAATGTGCAATTGCACATTTAACTGGCAATTGCATCCTTATGCAACACTACCCAAATTAAAATGATATCATTTTTTTTTCCACACAAATAGAGCTTACTTTTGGTGGCATTTGGTCACCACAGGTTTTTCATTTTTTGCTATATAAATTAAAAAAGACAAAGAATTAAGAAAAAAAATATATTTTTTACTTTCTATTATAAAACATATCCAAAAAAATCAAATTTCTACATAAATTAAGGCCAGATCTTAGACCAAAATGTATTCTGCTACATTTCTTTGGTAAAAAAATCCCAATAAGTGTATATTAATTGGTTTGCGTTTAAACTTATAGCATTTACAAACGATGGTATATATATATATATATATATATATATATATATACTGTATGTATATTTGATATAATTGATTTATTTAAAAAAAAAAAAAAGTTTTTTTAAATTGTGTTTTACTTTTTTTTTTTTTTACATGCTCTCATTAGAGAAGTTTAATGTCAACATGTCAATCACAGCATCATTCTGCAGGACACAGCTGTTATGAATGAAATTCATTGATAGCAGCTTTGTTGACACTCTGATCATGTGATCACATAGCAATCACTGATCGGGGGATGGTCTGATCACTGACAGGCTGACTCCCAACCCCTTCAACTTCTGTAGCAATGCTGGCAGCACTCGTACATCTATTTGTCAAAGACAACCTCTGGATATGATGCTGAGCACGTGCACTCAACTTTTTTGGTCGACTATGGTGGGGCCTGTTCTGAGTGGAACCTGTCCTGTTAAACCGCCGTATGGTCTTGACCACCATGCTTCAGCTCAGTTCGAAAAGCCACGGAACACCCTGTTAAAGTCTATGGGAGAAATCTAAAGTGCTAATTTTAAAGGCTAATATGCAAGTTATTGTCCTAAAAAGTGTTTGTGGGCCCGCGTCCTGTCCCAGGAAACATGTATCAATGCAAAAAAAAGTTTTAAAAACTTGAAGTGAATTTAATAATGCTAAAAGTGAAACAATAAAAGTGTAATATTACTTTAAATTTCATACCTATGGGGGGGGTGTAAAGTCAGCATGTTAAAAAGCGCATGTTTCCCGTACATAGAACTGTCCCTGCCACGGAGGCATGACGTGCGATACGTGACGCGCGCGTGCTGAGGGAGGGACTAGCTCGCGACGCGACCGAGGCTAGGGGAAGGAGGGAGGAAGAACGCCGCGCTCCGCGTGATCGATGGAGAGCCGCCGTCACCTACGCAGCGTGAGAGGCTGCGACATGGAAGCGGGACGCTGACGGCTCCTACCCCACCAGCGCATAACATCAGCGCGCCACCCCCATCTCTCCCGCACAACTACCGGGGCTGACGCGGACCTTGCGGGGATGGCTCGTCAGTGACCCGGCCCCTAGCCCAGGCCAGCCTCCTGCCTAATAAAAATCAGGGCCAAGGTGAAGGAGAAGAGCCCTAGGCGGGAGAAGCCCGGGTTAGTGCCACCTCGATATTTCGATCTAGTGGGATGGGGCACGATGACCCCCACAGATACGAGGCCTTAGACAGGCTGGGAAGGGGGGGTGGGGGGAGGTGGGACGGGTATTTAGAGAAGGGGGCTTGAGGGAGGGGGGGGGGAAGGGTGGGGGGAGGGAAGGTGGGGGCAAGGGGAAGGTGGCTCTCAGGGACTCCATAGCGCAACTTAGGACTGACAGGGTTAAATGGCGGAGGTAAAGTTTCTATCCTATAACGTCAAAGGTTTACACTCAAAGGGAAAAAGAATGCAGATCCTTGAGGAAATCAAACAATACAGAGCAGATGTGATCCTCATCCAGGAAACACACCTGACCCTGAATTCAAATATTAAACTTTACTCCCCCACATACCCCATCTGGTACTATGGTACTATGGCGACGCGATTACAAGTCGAGCTAGAGGGGTTGCTATCGGCTTCACCAGGGGGGTGGGCTTCTCCCTGATGGCAAGACTGGTAGACCCAGAGGGCAGGTTCTTATTCCTTAAAGGGTCTATTGGAAACAGGGTTTATACACTAGTCAATATCTACGCTCCCAATCGACACCCCATAAAGTATTTATGCAAGATCCTGGACAAAATAAATGCATTCGCTGAGGGTCATCTAATTCTTATGGGGGACTTAAATTTTGTCATAGATCACAAGGAGGATAGTACCTGCCCGAGGAGAGATGTCAACAACTCGAATCTAAGGCGATTCACACGAAAAATGGGGGACTGCCAGGTGGTCGATGCCTGGAGGGCTTTCCACCCGGGGGAGCGGGATTACACGTTCTTCTCAACCCCTCATGGAACGTACTCCAGGATCGACTACGCATTGGTAGCTCACCGGTTGTTGGACTATATCTCTGAAATCAGCATAGGGATAATGACCATATCTGACCACACTCCTATTATGATGAAAATCAAAACTGCAACTACAGATTTCAAGCGTATGCCCTGGCGATTAAATGACTATCTGATTAGAGATGATGATGGAGTGGCGAGGGTCGGGACAGAACTAAAGCAATTCTTTGACATAAACGACACAGACGAAATCTCCATGGCAACTGTTTGGGAATCACACAAGGCCTATATCAGAGGGATTCTAATTAGGGAAGGCTCCCGAAGGAAAAAGGAGAAAAACAAACAGAGGGAAACACTGATCAGAGAAATAGCGGACCTAGAGAAAAGGCACAAAGACAGAGGGCAAAAAAATACATATCTTAAACTAATAATAAAGAGAAATGAACTAAAAGATATAATGGAAACAGAAACAAGGATTAAACTAAATAATATTACCAGAGAGAGGTACGTGTGGGGAAACAAACCTAACAAATACCTTGCTAAAATGGCAAAAAAGAAAACTACTAGGAACTATATTGAAAAGATCAAGCGACAAAATGGGGAACTAGTGTACGCAACTGCAGATATAGCTGACACTTTTAAAAAGTATTATGAAGAACTTTACTCGATAAAAAGATCTGACGGGCAAGAAGCTGTAAGGGGACAAAAATTAAGGGCCTTTTTGGACAGAGCGAAACTATCTATAATCGAAGAGGACTCACGCGCATACTTAGATAGGCCTATCACAGAAATAGAAATAAAAAATGCCCTCAAAAATATGACAGTCGATAAGAGCCCGGGCCCAGATGGGTTTACGGTCCTGTACTACAAGAGGTTCAGTGAAATCTTGATTCCCAGACTGCGTAAGTACTTCAATGGCCTGGGCATACAATATCAACTTAGCCTGGAGGCCTCATCCGCTGCAGTGGCTATTATCCACAAAGAAGGAAAGGACAGATCCCTCTGTTCGGGATATAGACCTATATCCCTTCTGAATATCGATACTAAACTTTTCTCTAAAGTTTTAGCCGACCGTCTGAAGGGCGTAATGCAAGACTTGATCCATCCAGATCAAGTGGGGTTTATACCTAACAGGGAGGGAAAGGACAATGCCATAAGAGCCCTGCTGTTGATGCAAAAGACCCAGATAGAGGAGATCCCCAGTCTATTCCTGTCAATTGATGCCGAGAAGGCCTTTGACAGGGTAGACTGGGGACTCATGATTCACACTCTTGACGCAGTGGGAATGGGGAGCAGATTCTTAAACTGGACTAAGACATTATACTATCAGCCGACAGCAAGATGCAAGATTAATGGCACCCTATCAGACACCATAAAGCTGAGCAACGGGACAAGACAGGGGTGCCCCCTATCTCCCCTCCTTTTCATCTTGTCCCTTGAACCCCTCTTGTCCGTGATTAGAAATGACCCTGAAATCACAGGAATCCGGGTTGGTGAGGAAGAGCATAAGTTATCCGCCTTTGCGGACGACATAATGTTCTATATCACCAACCCGGAAAAAACCATCCCCAAGATCCTTCTGACGCTAGAGCAATACGGAGCAATTTCTAATTTCAAAATTAATACAACCAAATCAGAGATTTTAAACATTAATCTCAATAAAAACCAAGTTAGATTGGTAAAGGAGATCTCCCCTTTTCCCTGGCAAAAAGAACTCAACTACCTGGGGATCAAGCTGGCAAATACAGAAAGGAAGATCTACAAGATCAACTTTATATCTTTATTAAATTAAATTAAAAGTGAATTAACAAAAATGAAAAATAAACCCATCTCTTGGATGGGTCGAATAAATATCCTAAAGATGATATATATGCCCAAAATACTATATAAATTTCAGCTATTACCAATCCCTCTACCCTCTCAATATCTGAATAAATTAAACTCTGTGGCAATGAACTTCATCTGGAAAAACAAAAAGTATAGAATCTCCCTATTAAACTTGAAACAGGACAAACTGGAGGGAGGCCTGGCGGTCCCAGACATTAAAAGTTATTATAAGGCGGCGGTACTCTCCCGAGCAGTAGAATGGGCTAGAGATAAAAAAGAGAAAAGGTGGGTCCAAATTGAGAAATCCCTAACCCAGAACCAATTAAGTAAAATTCTATGGATTCCTACACAAAAACGACCACTGCAGCACAAATTACTAAAACTCACAAAAAGCACTTTGAGAATGTGGGACAGGGCTCTGACATTCACCAAGAATCCACCTAATTCTCCACTTATGAATTTAAAAAATAATCCATATTTTGCACCGGGTGAAGAAAAAATTGGAGGGAAATGGATTAAAAAAGATACGGTATACCTAGGGGATGTTATCAAGGGAGGTGAATTGATGACCTTTGAGGATTTGAAACTAAGGGTAGATACATGGAATTTAGACTTTTGGCACTATTCACAAATCAAACACTTCACTGGGAAGCTACCACAGCCTTTGCGGGCGGGGACGGAGCTGACTCCCTTGGAAAGGCTGTGCACTACCGGGAACACCAGGGGCACGATATCTAAGTTATATAAAATACTCATCAAGATAGGAGCACGAGGGGCTACACCACTAGTAGAAAAATGGGAAAAGGAATTAGGGATAGACAGAGGGAACAACTCGATTAATAGGATAATGCATCTGACCCACGCCTCCGCAATAGATACCTCGATGGCGGAGATGAATTATAAATGCATCTCCGGATGGTACCTCACCCCTGTACAAATGAGTAAGTACAAAAAAGATCAGTCTGCGGACTGCTGGAGGGGGTGCTGCGAGAGAGGCACAATGGCCCATCTTTGGTGGACATGCCCCATAATCAAAAAGTACTGGGACTCGGTATTGTCGTATATAAACGAGATTACGGGAGTCAAGTTGAAGAAAGATCCGTGGACCTGCCTTTTCCATTGTAATGATGAAGGAGTGAAGAGATATAAACGATCGCTACTCCCGCACCTTCTAAATGCAGCTAAAAAGATGATTCCAATGAAATGGCAAGAAAGGGAAGGCCCACGGATCTGGGAATAGATAGAAGCTGTGGACCAAATACACAGGATGGAGGAACTGAAAGACTCAGCCACGGGAATGAACAATGACTACCGCTCCAGATGGCGCAAGTGGGGACTTTTTAAGACAACATGGAACTTTGTAGTGGGACAGAGGAGGTAGAGGGAGTCAGTTGTAAATGAAATACATGGGAGGGGCCCTGAGACGTTATCTCTTCCAACATACCCAAATTTTCTCCTCATACTAGTGGCAATAGAATATATAGGGGGGGTCCTGGGAGCCACCTAGGGGAAGGGGGGCGGGGGGAGGGATTCTGGGTGGGAGGTGGGAAAATTTTTTGTACCTCTTGAAGAAGTCAAGGGAAAAAAAAAAAAAAAAAACTTTACCTGCAAAGATTAATAATCTAGCGATACAAGCACAGCCTTAAAACGATTCACAAATGATGCAACCGCTAGTAGAGACGATCGAAGCCTCAAGCATGAGCGGGTCTCACATGTATGGAATGAGCTGATGTGAATTAAAAAAAAAAAAAAAAAAAGAACTGTCCCTGCACAAAGTGTCATTTCTAAAAGAAAAAAAGTAATTTAAAACCGGCTTTGCATCTATAATGAATTGTCGGCTCTCAATATAGAGAGGATTCATTCATAAAAAAAAAGTGGGGGTCCCCCCAAATTCCATTAACAGGCCCTTCAGGTCTGGTGTGGATTTTAAGGGGAACTGCGGCCCCCCGTCTCCTGAACCGCACCAGGCCACATGCCCTCAACATGGGGAGGATGTCCCCATGTTGATGGGGACAAGGGCCTCATCCCCACAACCCTGGCCGGTGGTTGTGGGGGTCTGCGGGCAGGGGGCTTATCAGAATCTGGAAAACCCCTTTAACAAAGGGGACCCCCAGATCCTGCCCCCCCTATGTGAATTGGTAATGGGGTACACTGTACCCCTATCATTTCACGAAGGAAGTGTAAATAGTTTTTTTTTTTTTGTAAATTGTTTTTATTGAGGTTTTTCAACAACGCATACAGGCACAAACAAAAGAAAAAAAGAAAAAAGGGAGAGTCCATGGCACAACACCATGTCTCTCGCGACCAACATGGTCGCAACATTAATAACTCACCTAACATAGGTGACTGCCTATCAAACAAAACCCCCGCCCACCCCCCCCCCCCTCCCATGACCCCTCAACTCAGTTCACCACCATTTGGCGTTAGTGCATGCAATAGGAAAGTCACACCCTTGAAATTAGGCAAGACAAACAGTTATGAGCTCCTGTACAAGACAGGCAACTCAGTACTTAGACCATGCTCCCACCATGCGTGAGATCCGAAGAAGAAACCAACTCGGCCTCCCCTTCATCGCTACAGTATAGGAACCCCCACCTGTGCCACACGTAAATTGAGTAGTTCAGGATTGAAACCCCCGGTCAGCCTTCCACTTTATCCTGCAGTGATGTCAGCATTGAACCAGGCCCGCCAGACCTTGTCAAACTTCTTCCCGCACCCCCTAGAGATATAGGTCGCCTTATATAGGGGCATCATTGAGTTTACCAGGCCCTTCCAGAAGGCTAGATCCGGCGGGGCGGGCGACTTCCATTTAAGTAATATGGCCTTCCTCCCATAAAACAGTACTATGTTCAGTAGTGTTCTCAGGGCCCTAGAGGGGACCACCTCATCCACTAGGCCCAGAAGACAAACCTGCACCGACAGCGGAACAGGCACATGCAGAATATCTTTTAGGCAAGTAACCACCCCTTCCCAGAATACCTTAATTTGCGGGCACTCCCAGAAGATATGGTTGGCATCGGCCGGCGAAAAGGAGCACCTCCAGCACTCCGGGGCGACTGAGGGAAACAAAACTGAGAGTCTCGCTGGGGTGAAATAGATTTTGTGTAAAAATTTAAAATGTATCAGCCTGTCCCTTGCAGATACCAAGTGCTGAAAGGGACTGTCCCACATGTCATCCCAGTCCTCACCATCTATACCAGGGACATCTCTCTCCCACCTCTCCCTGCATTTAATCAAGGCTGCCGGGCTCTTTTTAAACATTTCCTTATAAGAGACAGACAAGGTCTTAGAAAGATCCTGTTCCATGAGCATGTCCTCGAGAGACGATCTGATGGATTCAATCGCCCTCTCCCGGAACTGAGCCCGGAAGGCATGGCGAAGCTGGATATATCTAAAAAAATAGGAGTTCGGGAGATCAAACCGCGCCTTAAGCTGGTCAAAGGTGAGCAGTTCCCCATAACTAGTCACGTCCTTGAGAAGCTTAATATCCCTAGTCGCCCACACCATCGGATCCGGGTAGGAATAAAAGTGTGGCAGTTTGGGATTCCCCCACAGCGGAGTCTGCGGCGAGAATCCCAAATAGCTGGGGCATGCCAGAGCCACCGCATCGCCCCACGCTCTGACAGTCGCCCGCATGGCCGACGTCAGCGGCAGGTCAGACCCCACTCCCCTATGTATAGCCAGTCTCAAAGTCTCGAAAGACCCCAGGTGAGCTGCCTCTAGTACCGTGGCAGAGTCCCCATCATCAGAGGTGAGCCATCTGTGGACGAAAACCATTTGGCCTGCGAGGTAGTACTTCCTCCAGTCTGGCAGAGCTAGCCCCCCTTGACCCCAGGGTTCCTGAAGCGTCTTGAGCCCTATACGCGGCATTTTGGGGGCCCATAGAAAGGAACTAGTGATGCCATCCAATTGTTTAAAAAAGGACTTAGGGATGCGCACTGGAGCGTGCCGTAGGAAGTATAGGATTACCGGGAGGATTTTCATCTTAAGAAGGTTTATTCTTCCTATCAGTGAGAGTGGGAGTTTCTGCCACGCCAGGGCCTTCTGCTTAAAAAAGGATAACAGGGGGACCAAATTAAGGGTCAAATAATCTGCGCTGTTCGCCGTGATTCTGACCCCTAGGTAAGTAAAGGACGAAACCCACTGTAGAGGCAAATTTGGATCTACTCCCCCCCTGGCTCCCTCGTCCAATGGTAAAATCGAGGACTTGCCCCAGTTTACCTTCAGGCCAGAAAAAATAGTAAAATCATTCAGAATCCTCAGAGCTGCCCGAAGCGAGGGACCAGGGTCTTCGAGAAACAAAAGCATGTCATCAGCATATAATGCCAGACATTCCCGTATAGCGCCCACTCTAATAGCTCCCACCTCAGTAGATTTCCTAAGCGCTACAGCCAGGGGCTCCATGGTAAGGGCAAAAAGAAAAGGGGACAATGGGCACCCCTGCCTGGTACCCCTACCCACCGAAAAAAAGGGGGAGACCGAGTGACCCAGTCTAATGGCGACTCTAGGAGCACTATACATTAATGTTATCCAGTGCCTAAAGACTGGCCCAAAACCCATCCTCTCCAGAACCCGGTGCATATACTTCCAATCAATTGAATCGAATGCCTTTTCGATGTCAATCGATACTATAATCCTGGTACCCCCCACTGGCCCGGGGAGTTGCAGAAGCGTGAACAGTCGCCTCAAATTCGTGTCAGTAGACTTTCCAGGCATGAACCCCGTCTGGTCAATATCGACCAGGGAGGAAATCACCCCCACAAGCCGCGTGGCCAGGACCTTTGTCAGGATTTTAAAATCTGCATTTAGAAGGGCAATTGGCCTGTAGGCAGAGCAGACCAACAGGTCCTTGCCAGGCTTGGGCAATAATACCATGTATGCGTCTAGCATGGAGGCCGGGAGCCTGTTCAACTTTAAGCATTGAGCAAATAGGGCATTTAATCTAGGGGCTAACTCATCAGCAAAACATTTATAAAAGTCCGCCGGGAAACCGTCCGGTCCCGGGGCCTTGTGAGGGGGAAAGGCGAAAATTGCTGTCATTATTTCTTTGTTAGTGATGGGAGCATCCAGAGACTCCCGGTCCTCGTCAGATAACCCCGGGAGGGCCAAGCCCCCCAAGAGGGTATCCAAGTCGGTGGTATCATAGCTTGGGATCGGCGCATAGAGTTCAGAAAAATAATCCTGGAACACCTTTAGCACCTCAGAGGGGTCACTAACCAGGGTCCCATCCTTGTTCTTAATTACGGGGACATTAGTAACCTGATTGTCTGTCGCCACTAGCCTTGCTAGCAATTTCCCATTCTTGTCACCCTCTGCGAAAACCCGTTCAGTCCTATGTCTTATCTCCGTGTGTGCTAGATCTGAGAAGTGCAGGGAAAGAGATCGCCTGGCGTCCATCAGGGATATATACGAGGCATCAGAGGGGCAGTTGGCATGCTTCTCCGTCCACTCCCGTTCAACCTCCCGCAACCTATGTAATTCTTCATTGTGAGTCACCCTCTCCGCCTTAATGGCCGATACACATTCACCCCTCATTACTGCCTTAAAGGAGTCCCACACCACCGGTGGATCCGCCGTATCCACATTGACTGGCCAGTAGGAGGCAGCCGCCTCTCTTAGGTGATCCACCACTTGGTCATTTTGCAGCCACCCTGGTGACAACCGCCACCCCCCCTCCCCCTCCCAGCGGATAGACCGAGAGTGAGAGACAGGGGGCAGTGATCGGACACTCCCCCGGCCAGGTATGTGACGTCCTGCACCAGCGGCAACAGTGCCGAGTTGGAAGTGTAAATAGTTAAAAAAAAAAACACAGACACCGTAGAAAAAAATCCTTTATTAAAGCGGAGCTCCAGCCGCAAATTTTTTTTTTTTAAAGTCAGCAGCTACTAACAGTGTAGCTGCTGACTTTAAATAAGGACACTTACCTGTCCTAGGCGCCCGCGCTGATGGCCCCCCCGATGCCGGTCCCGCGATCGCTCCGAGTCCTGCGCCGCCATTCACACTATGGGAAACAGTACGGCTTCACTGCCCGTTTCCTACTGTGCCTGCGCTAGTCTCACGCTGGCTTGTGAATGGGCGCGCTGCTCTCTGAGAACACACACAGTTCCCAGAAAGCAGCGCGCCCATTCACAAGGAGAAGGAGAAGAAGAAATCGGACCGCGGTGCAGGTGAGGCAGATTACGAACTTCCGCATAGCAACAGCTATTTCGGGTGAGTATTTTTTTTTTTTTTCTCAGGTTTTTTTTTTTTTTTAAACAACATGGCAAAATATTGTTTTCATGGGTGGAGCTCCGCTTTAATTAAAATAAAAAAAAAATACAGCGGTTCCCTGCTCCAACGTTGTCTTCTATCCAGCGACGGGTGATCTCTCCAGCGACAGGTGATCAGCAGTCCGGTCCAGCGATGAGAAGATCCATCCATCCAGAGCGCAGCAGGCGAGCTCCTCTCTCCGCCGGACACAGCCCAGCGGAATGACGCGGCGGAGCTTTGACATTTCTTATATAGGGGAGGCGGGGCCACCCGTCACTTGACCCCGCCCCCTCTGACGCAAGGGGAAAGACCGGGCTTTCCCAGTGACGTAGCCGAGGGTGTGTCAGAGGGGGCAGGGTCACGTGACGGGTGGCCCCGCCTCCCCTATATAATGTCAAAGCTCCGCCGCATCCACCTTACACACCCACACCCTCCAATTTACACACTGCTTTCACACTGAAGTAGGCAGGCGCTATTCGGCTGCTAGCGGGGCGCTTATAACCCAGCTAGCAGTGGATGAAGAGGTTAAATGTGCCTATGTAGCACCGCTGCAGAAGCGCCTTGCAGGCGATTCGGCAGCAATGCCTATTCATTTCAATGGGCAGGAGTGGTGGAGGTGCGGTATACACTGCTCCAAAGATGCTGCTTGCAAGACTTTTTTTAACATCCTGCCAGCGCACCACTTTAGTGTGAAAGCACTTAGTCATTCACACATACTGCAGGGGAGCTGTTTTACAGGTGCTATTTTTTGCCCAAAAGTGCCTGAAAAACACCCTAGTGTGAAAGGGTTCCAACTGTTAGATTTTATGAGATGAAGGGGAATTTTTTTTAAATCGGCCTAACATATCGGCACACATAAATCGGCCATGGGCCGCCGCAATTTAAAAATATCAGCATCGGCATCAGCGTCGCGGCCAGAGAAAAACCCATATCGGTCGACCTCTAGTTTGAATACAGTCATAGAAAATCGGGTCTTAAATCAATGTGTAATGACCAAGGGGTTAAACACTGACAACTTTCAATTCAGTATTATTTCCAGTGTCGATTATTAGCAAAGACAAATGTTAAAAAATCTGATACTGGCCGGATATGCAGTCTGTAACAGAATTTGGCTGTCTTTCCTCCTAGGTACAGTTGTGAAATCTCATTGCACTTCAACTTCTAGCAGTAATGTGTGCATACCTTGTGTCAAAGGAACATACATGGATCATCCAAACGGAGTCACTAAATGTCTTAAATGTACAGAGTGTGACACTGGCAAGTAAAACTTTTTTTTTCTAAACCTTTGTGTCTCTTTGGTGTATTTCTTCTGTATATTTGCTTTTTAAATGGTGACAAAATCTGACTTACAACCAGCTTATAACTAAGTGGCAAATGATTGTATAACAGTTTTGCATTTATTCTATTTAATATGGACTACTGAATACTTTTTAACCACTTTGGCTCCGGAAGGTTTTACCCCATTTATGACCAGGCCATTTTTTTCTATTCTGCAATGCACTACTTTAACTGGTAATTGTGCAGTCATGTACACAAACAAACAATTTGACACTAACTGATACTGGGTGGGAACTGACTAATTAACACTGACACCACCAGTGACACTAATACAGTGATCAATGCTAATACTATAAACTGTCACTGTACTAATGACACAGACTAGGATGGGGTTTACATCTTGGACGATGAAAGGGTTAAATGTGTGACTAACTATGTATGATGTGTGCAATATGTGTTGCTTTTTGCTAAAGATCTCTTGATTTATTATAAGAAATATAAGAAATAGAGAGATCATTCCCTCTATACAGAGCCCTGTGTTGATTGTCAGCACAGGGCTCTGGTGTGCGTAGCCTATTAAATTATGGTGCCCCCCCCCCCCGAGCTCAAACACCCATGCCTTTCTCTGCAGCCTCACCTGCACTGGACAGTGAATAATTAGGAAGTTCTCTGTGCTGAACGTCTAGCTGTTCATTCACAAACTGAAGCATAGTAAACACTTATTTACATAGTAAATAAAACACTTTACTATGCTTCAGCTATGAATGAACACAGTGTAAGTGTTTTTACTATATTCATTTAAATAAGAAAGGGGTGTAAATTACATATTGACTAGTCCCTTCCCCTGCTCTCCTTCCTGAAACATCCCCAGCAGCCGAGGGGAGAGGAGAGGGGGGCACAACACAAGGGTAAGCCTGGGTAGTAGGGTAAATCGGCAATGCACAGAGTTATTAGGGCATGCTCTGGGCTATTATTGGACACAGCTGATCAGCAGGTCCTGGCCATGAGTCACTGGCCGAACCTGCTGACAGATTCCCGATGTGTCAATGTTGTGTCTTCCTAAACCCATGAACAGGCAGCAATGTACCAGTACACTGCTTTGCCTGTACGGGCCACCTGTCCACAGTACATTACCGGCAGGCAGTCTGCAAGTGGTTAACATCTTCATAAACCAGAGCTTGACAAATTTGCTTTGAATCTACTTTTCACTAGAAAGCTATGAATCTACTTTACTATCAACGCAGTGGATGCGGTGGGTGGCAGGCGGCAATCCATACTAATTGGTGATAACACAGTTTTTTCAACAAAATGCCTGTTATGACTTGTAAAACACGGGCGGACTTTTTACCGTGCACCCCTTCCATAGACTCCCATGTTAAACGGTAATTTCTGCGGTGACTTTGGGGAATCTGGTACCTGCCATAGACTCCCATGTTAAACGTCAGTCTAGGTTGGACACAGTGAGGCATGGGCATAGTGAGGTATGGGCACAGTGAGGCATGGGCATAGTAAGGTATGGGCACAGTGAGGCATACATATGGACACAGTGAGGCATGCAGATGGACACCCTAGGCTTATACTCGAGTCAATACGTTTTCCCAGTTTTTTTGTGGTAAAATTAGGTGCCTCACCTTATATTCTGGTCGACTTATACTCAAGTATATATGGTAAGTTTGAAATGAATACGTTGTAGAAACAGACAATTGTCTTTATGTATCACAAATTACCTCTATTATATGGGGAAAATCCAAGACCTTTACCTAACAGAGATATAGGTTCTGTCCCAGTACATTAGGGTGACCAGACATCCCCAGTTTCAGGGGACAGTCCCCGGACCAAGTCTGTCCCTGGTTTTGTCCCCAGATTGGATTTAATAGGGGGCAGGGGCAATTTCAAAGACAGTCAGTGCAGAATTAAAATAAAAAAAATAGAATTGCACACCCCCACTCCGCCGTGCCTTCTAGCATAGGGGGGTTGTATTTTTCCCATTATCTGTGCCCCTTTCTGATGATCATGTGCTGGTCGGAGTGGAGGGAAAAATTCTTCAATTTCGGGTGCATGCCCATTCAGCTTCGCATGCATGTTCTTCTGCCTTGGCTCAAATCCTGGCCAGCCACCTGCCTATCTCCTTGCCTTCCCTGGCTCCCCACCCAGTAGTAGCCGGGGCCCAAAGAGTAAGACTTGAGAGGCTGTGAGGCGGGCGGCGACGGGCAGAGAGTTGCTGTCTGCCGCCATTACTAGTAAAGAAAAAATATGTCCCTGGATTTCATTTTAAAAATCTGGTCACCTTACAGTACATGTTCTATTAAATTAATAACACTTAAGTCTCTTTTTTTTCTTATTACATGTGGTTACCCTGCTCTCCAAGGAAGTAGAGTTCCTCATCTGTGATTGCCTCTGTTTCTGATTTTGGGTTCTCCTTTTTCGTTTCCTCTTTTTCCTATATGGCCCCCTGGGGTCCACCCTGTCTGACCCATCTGGGGATGTCACTAAAAAAAGTTACTGATTTATTGGCATCTAGAATTTGATCCCTCTTGTCTCTACTTTGTTTCCTAAATCTACCTACTTAGTCCCCTCCCTTGATCTAAATCAAGTATTTGCCCACTCTCACAATCCATTACGTCTTTGGAATTTCTTCTGTTTACCAATCTTTAGTTCTTTCTGAAACTACCTTTTTAAGCCTTTCGTTAAATTGCTCAAAATCCTGGTATCCATCTAGTGCAGGGATATGCAATTAGCGGACCCCCAGCTGTTGAAAAACTACAAGTCCCATGCCTTTGGGACTTGTAGTTCTACAACAGCTGGAGGTCCGCTAATTGCATATCCCTGATCTAGTGTTTTCACACTTTCCTGCAATTATTCCTCCAATTCCTGCAGCTGTATCTTTTGCTCCCCAATAATTAACCCAATTAAGTGTAATCTATGTTTGATTGACTACTCTGTCCAAATGTTGAGGAATCGATCATTATGGAGATGCACTGCTGGTATAACACATTCACATAACCCTCATGGTATTAGTTTTGCTTTTACATATGCTTCCAATGAGATAATATTCCATTTTCTTCTAAGATGTTTCATAATTAAAATTCAATGTTTTCTAAACGTCTTACTTACTTTCCAAAATTGTTTACATTTTCCTTGACGTTTAGAAACATTATGTACCTCTTTACAAAATACTGCTCTTGTTTCTTGTTCAACCCCATTATCAATAGGGAAAGCCATATTTAATAACTTTTATCTGTTGTGAACAAAAGTAAGAAACCAATAACATCCACAATCGCACACAACAAGGGTGAAGATAGTAATCATTACACCCCCCACCAAATGGGAGAAATGCAAAAGCGGGGAATACATATGGGGAGTAAAAGTGGTCCCTACATGTAAAACATGTGTGGCCTAGGGGGAGCATTGGTGGTAGGGAATGATGGAGATGGCATAATAAAAGGGAAAATATGGGGGGGGGGGGGGAGAGAGGGAGAGAGAGAGAGAAAAGGGAGCCGGTGTCCTGTTCGCCAGGTTACTTCCAACATTCTTAGCATTGCTATACTTGTTCCTGTGCCAGCTAAACTGCAGAGCACTGCCATCTTGTGGCCATTTAACAACCTGCAATCAGTAACAACACAGTGAGTTACACAACATATAGGAGCACATAATTGTCCCTGAATGCAGACTGTTTGTATCCTGGCATAATCATCTGCCCCTATGCTCTGCAAATTTCTGGTTGTGACATTACATGCAAACAGCAACAGAGAGCTGCAACTCCTGTCAGACTGTCATGGCTTTGTAAAGGCTTACCAGCAGCAGCTGCCCAGAACCACCAGTGTTTTCAGTTGCTAGAATCTGCAGATTCTTGCTACAAGAATCCACAGCTGGACCAAACTAACCCATCTGAATGAGGCTTTAAGGTCCATTCAATTCAATGGGTGGTAATGCTGAGTAAGAGCATTGGTGCACTGTGGTGCTATTTATTTTAAATGGCACCCTAATACACCACAGCACTTCATAACACGATATGCCCTTCACTGCAAAAAATGTAAACTGCACTTTTTTTTGTGTATTGCAGCTCATTTGTTGTGAAAGGACTTCCTAACACTGTACATCACAATGTGCCTCAATGCACAAAAATGCTTGCAATACAGTACTGACATATGACAGATCCAGACTTGAAAGGCCAGTTCTCTTTGACTTCACACTTCAGACTTTACCAATTCATATATAAATGCAATATAATTTATGGCCAGAATTCCAAATTTCCCATTCAAGCAATTGGCCCACATTTGCCAGCGTAGTAACATTTCTCAATGTGGTTCACTGATGATTTATTAAATGCAGTTTTGAGTAATTACATTTAACATAGATGTTTATTTCTCTCCAGGAGGTGGGCTGGTGGAAATAAAGGAATGTACATATACTTCAAACGCAGTTTGTGATTGCAAACCTGGGTATTACTGTTCCGGTCAAAAAGATTCATGTGACTTATGCCAACCACACAGTATCTGTAAAGTTGGGCAGTACATCAAAGTACAGGGTAAGAATAAAGTGTTTGTCAGTATTAATTTAAATATGTGCTGCAGTTTCATGTGAAAAAAATAATTAAAATGTGCTGCAGCATAAGGCCCCTTTTACACCAGTGCCTCTGTTTGGTGGACTCCGCTTGCTCCATTGATCTCCCCTGAAGTAAATATTAAAATTTGATCCTAAGTCCAGTATTGGATACATTTTCCTTTCATGTGGCTCTCCATTAAATGACAGTCATGATACATGTATTGAGTAAAGTGGCAGACACAATATGTAAAATCCATAAGTTGTTTTTATTAAGTGATATTCAATTGATGCTAACTTATTTTGGAGGTAACACAGGTCCTGGTAGATGCTGGAGAAAAGAGCGTACTGAAATAAAAAGGATCTGCTCCAAAGGGTGGTTTAGGCTTCTAGTTACTACATCAATCCTCTTCTTCTTCTGTTTTAAGGGAAAAAATTTAAAAGAAACCAAAGTTTGTTGAAAGTGAAACAGAAGGATTCGGGAACATCTAGGGACTTCCCACGTGGTTAATCAGCTGTTTCTTTTCCATTAAAATGAGTGTTAGAATGCTTCCAGGAAATCAGGAAAAGAGGACTATCAGGACTAATATGATGGCATTTTTTTGTGCCCTGACATAGTTCTGCCATGACTGCTCTCCTATCTGGCAGGTTTATTGAAAACCAATATGGCCACAAAGCAGGATGGGAGGGCAAATAAGTTCAAATTTAAGTCCTTATACACAATGTGCAGTGAGAAACCTTAATGTTAAAGCAGGGAAGTAGATATACACAAAAAAATTGAATTCCTAGTATTCAGACCTTGCTTTTAAAAAGAAAGAAGTGTTGCGCTGTCACCAGAAAAGTGCTTTTAAACTCATATGGATGAAACTAACAACAAATTATAAAATGCATATAGTGCCTAAAGAAAATTCTGCAGGTGATCACCCAATCAATGATCCACTCCAAGATGAGTAAATAAGCCTCTTACCAGATAATAAGACCTTCTTAGGGCCTGACCTCACTTTATTGTGCACATCCCTCACTGTGAGATGTGCACATATATCTCTCTTCAAGAAGGCCCATAAGGTATTTAATCACTTGGAAATGGTATTCGGAACACTCCACCAAATATTACTCACACAAGATGATATGGAGCGTAGTAATATAAAGAGAAAGAAGACATGCTCATTGCACAACGTCTTTTGATAAAAATGGTTTATTAAAAAGACATTACTCGTAAAATGTACCAGGCACCTGCAAACGATCTGGAAGGTTTTCCTGTGTTGTTGGCTTTCAGCTGAGAAATCCAGGAACAACACGACTGAGGTGTCAAAGCGGAGTAGTGGTTTCTTCTGTGCCATTGATAAAATATGGTCTTGGCCTCTGTAATTTAGGAACTGCATCAGGAAAGGTATCTAGACCCGGTCTGCCATTTACACTACATACACTAGGCTCCTTTAAAGAATGATTCAGACAAAAATTTCAGGATGGTTTCTGTTTGCGCCTTCAAGGAGACCCACCAACCACACATTATTTCTGTGAAGACAGTTCTCTACATCCTCCTTCCTACCTGAGAGTCTCAGGTTGTAGTGTTGTAGTTCCTCTATGGTGGCAGTGTGAGTATAGGTAAAAAAAAGTTGTGATATAGCTGCCCGAAAGTGATCAATTATTCCATAATAAACTCATGTGATATAAAATTGCTATAAACATTGATACATTGAAAAATACATAAACACATATTAAGTAAATAAAGTCCCAACAGTCCACACATAGTGCTCTAGTGCATCTTCATATTTCAATATGTGCTCCACCATAAAGGTCACGCTCCACCTCAGGACAAGACCCTCAAAAAGGCCAACACAGCATAATGGTAATCAATCCAGTACACCAGATAGTGGTTCCTCTGATCACTTCCTCCTCTAATGATAGAACTTCTCCAGCTGGGATGAATCCACAGAGCTCTCAGAACAAAGGAAACAATGTCCAATAGTGCAGCATGGTGGTTAAAATGCATAAGAGAATACCAGCCAAGTTTAAGGAAATACACTCACATTTATTCAATTAAAAACAACCAATATTATATAACAGCGTAACAGGGTCTGGCAGCATCCAGCTCAAGTAATGATACACGTCACCTGGCTCCTCAAGATAGAGCTAGATGCTGTGAGACCCTGTTACGCTGTTATATCATATTGCTTGTTTCTATTAATGTCAGCCGATAGCAGACTTTAGCCCACTGTACGCTGAAAGTGGGACATAGAACAGAAGAACTAACTGCACTCATGTGATCCCCAGGAGAAGTATAACCAAATAGCTTTGGCTATATGTCTCCTTTAGGGAGATTTACTATCTCTGTTTGTCCTGTTTCCCATTATTGTTGAAAGTGAAAGAAAAGAAATTCTCACATTTTTGGTTGTCCCCATAAAAGTAATAGGGTGAAATCTTCACTATTTCTGGTGACTTGGGGTCCCCAATGATTTCCCTTAATTTGCAGGGATTTCCTCTCACTTCCTATAAAAGGTATGGGGCAGGGAGTGAAGGGAAATCAACCCAATGGGACACAGATGGCAAAAATAAAGCTGACAGGAGTTAAAATCCTCCCTTACCCCAAAAATGAAAAACATATTGGGTAAAGTTCTACTTTAAGATTTTACAACTGATTTTCCTCATGGAACATATGGATATGCAGCCAGTCAGATTCTAGATTTTTTTTCGTCATACAGCAGTTTACACACTGCTTATAAAGAAACTGACAGTCTCTGTGCAAGGTCAGAAATATATAAAGAATAAACTGCGCCGTGTATAATACAAATAAAAGCTGCCACACAACTTTTGGAATAGCGCAAAATAAGGTAAATTGGAACAATGTAGCGCTAATACCTGTGTGGAGATATGGAAAGAACCCACATCTAAAGATAACAAACCAAATCTACATATATTAACACATGACTAAATCTTAAAGTGTCACCACGTGACCTTACTAAACATATTAGTGTGCCAAGATATAGTAAAGGCTTGCAAATAATAACAATGACTTGAGAAAGTGCATAAAGTGACTGGAAGCCAAACAAATGGAAATAGGGGTGACTTCACCACAGGAAAGTGCATGAAGTGACTAGAGTCCAAATAAATGTGGATAAAGATGACTTCACCATAAGGAGATCTTGAAGATGGAACAATAGCTTGACAGAAGTGCCACCACCAATGGTAGAAAAGGGGGCTTACCAAATATAAATGACTAGGGAAGATATATACCGCCCAAGTTACCAAAGGCTTGTATCGATCACCCTGATTTAAACAGCTGGTCCTGGATCAAAACGACTAATCGACTTGATGATCCTAAATCACAGTGTTAATGATCACTTCATAGAGGCTTGGGAACCACATGCCATGCAAGAAATATTGAAAATAACTCACATAGCATGATACCTTATGAACAGCGTTGTTTATTAAAAGTAGGATAAAGCTCACATGTTAAACGCTCATCCTAGGCTTGTCAAATTTTATGGTACCAAAAGCGATGTTGTGGATGGATATACCCAACGAGTTTCGACTAGAAATGTTGTCATCTAGGGTAACAGTCTGTGCAAGGTCAGGCAATTGACAGGACATCACTGTCAGACTTCAGATGATCTCTGATCGACTTAGCGATGGAATCTCCCATATTGCTATCCTGGCAGGAAATGTGATTTTAACTTTTCAGACACATGAATTGGTTTATCTACCTAAAAAATAAATAATAATAAATGATTTTTGCTGTGTTGGTCTGTTTAAATTACTACAACAAGGTTTCCAGAAACAGGAGCTACAATTGCCTGTAGCAAGCAATCAAACACATTTTTTATTTTAAAGATGAAATTCTGATTTTGCATTCTTCGCTTTAATTGCATTTTGTCTTTGCATTTTACAAGCACATGCATGTTTAACCACTTAAGGACCCCTCCTGCACATATACGTCGGCAGAATGGCACGGCTGGGCACAGGCACGTACATGTACGTTGCCTTTAAGAGCCCAGCCGTGGGCGCTCACGCGACCTGGTCCTAAGCTCCGTGACCATGCCCGTGGGACCCGCGGACCCGATCGTCGCCGGTGTCCCTCGATCGGTCACAGGAGCTAAAGAACGGGGAAGGTGTGTGTAAACACACCTTCCCCGTTCTTCACAATGGCAGTGTTATTGATCGTCTGTTCCCTGATATAGGGAAAGACGATCAATTACGTCACACATCCAGCCCTGCCCCTCTACAGTTAGAAACACATATGAGGTCACACTTAACCCCTACAGCGCTCCCTAGTGGGTAACTCCTAAATTGCACTTGTCATTTTCACAGTAATCAATGCATTTTTATAGCTTTTTTTGCTGTGAAAATGACAATGGTCCCAAAAATGTGTCAAAATTGTCCGATGTGTCCACCATAATGTTGCAGTCACGAAAAAAAACTCTAATTGCCGCCATTAGTAGTAAGAAAAAAAAAATATTAAGAAAAATGCCATAAACTATCTCCTATTTTGTATGCCCTATACATTTTGCACAAACCAGTCATTAAACGCTTATTACGATTTTTTTTTTAACAAAAATAGGTAGAAAAATACGTATCAGCCTAAACTGAGGAAACAAAATGTTTTTTTTTATATCTTTTTTGGGGATATTTATTATAGCAAAAAGTAAAAAATATTGATTTTTTTTTCAAAATTGCTGCTCTATTTTTGTTTATAGCGCAAGAAATAAAAACCCCAGAGGTGATCAAATACCATCAAAAGAAAGCTCTATTTGTGGGGAAAAAAAGTATGCCAATTTTGTTTAGGAGCCATGTCGTACGCGCAATTGTCAGTTAAAGTGACACAGTGCCGAATTGCAAAAAGGGGCAACATCCTTAACCTGCATATTGGTCTGGGTCTTAGGTAGTTAATGTTTGTTATTGTGCATTTCTAATGTATGTTGATGCATGTAGCCATGCATGTAAGCTAGAAGATACTTCAATAAGCACGTCAAAGAAAACACACTTTTTTTAAATTGCAAAGGTGGGAGGGGTGAACCAAAACTGGTCAAAATGATAAAGGACGAGTGTAATGTGTTATTTTTATATCTAAAAGTAAAACAATTATTTATCTACAGAGACTGTTACTATAACTTACACTCTATTTTTAAATATTTTTAAATTTGTTTTAAATAGGAACCTCAAAAACAGATAATGTATGTGAAGATTGTCCACCTGGTCACTTCAGTACTGAAAAGATGTCAAAGAACTGCACTGCGTGGACAGCGTATGTTATATTTCCTTAAAGGGTTTGTGAACTCATTTGTAAAAGTCTATGCCAGCTCCTCTATTAGAGTCTGGCATAGCACACTGTGTTAAGCATTTTTTTTTAAATGAGTGTTGTAAATGCTGTTTTTTAGCTGTCTTCAGGCCGGTCACATGACATGACATCAGCCAGAGAGATCACGTGACGGCTCCTCTCCTCCGCAGAATCCCCATCTCATAGCTGTAAAGTGGCCACGAGTCATGTGACCGGCCTGAATGACACTCGTTTAAAAAAAATGCTTAACACAGTGTGCTATGCCAGCCTCTAATTTTTTTTAATAATAGCGGTGGGCGGGGGTGGGGCTGAGCAGAGACAGACAGAGAGTGCGCTAACAAGGAGAAAGGAGGGGGTAAAGGGGGTGAGAGGAGAGCAAATATTGTCTAAACACAAGAGACACTTGTATTCTTACTTATCTAACTGAAATCTTGAAGTCCTTTATGTATTTCCTTCATATCTGGGCAGGGTGACTAGTATGGTCTCTTGCCCCCTCCTGTAGTTTTCTACAGGCAGCCTTTATTGGGTGTGCCCAGGGTTGTCATGTGACATTATGGAACCTGCTATAGCCTACCTGACAAGGCCCTCATTGTGGGGCAGGGAAGGAGAAGTAGGGCCAGAGCTGTATCCTGGCCTAGGCCAACAAGGCCCAGGCCTAGGGCAGCACTTTGCAGGGGGGCAGCATGAAAAGAGTCGCCGCCGGCTTGCGTTACACTGTTAGGAAAATTAGTCTAGCGCCCCCATAAAGCGGCCGTGCTGCTTCTGGTATGCGGGCGGCCGTCATTCCGCAACTGTGGAGGGGGGGGAGCGCTTCCAATTTTGACTGTTTTATCATCCTGGACCACAAACCTTCCTCACTGTGCTATATGTTTCTGCTGCACCATCTACTTAAAGTAGAACTATAGGCAACACTTTTTTTTCCATTTTGGGTAGAGTAAGGGAGGGTTATAGCCCCTGCCAGTTTTTTTTTTACCATCCCTCTCCAATTGTGAAGATCTCCCTTCACTTCCTGCTCTATGGGCAACCAGGAAGTAAGGGGAAATCTAAGTAAATTAGGGGAATCCATTGCAAACACCTCCCCCCCAGGCCCTCAGAACTAGTGTCCTCACCTGAAAATGTCAGGGCGGGTCTTAAACACAGGGTGTGGCCGTGACAGGAAGGGGTGGGTCATATTTAAATTAGGGGGTGCACAAGTTTAGTCAGGTCTAGGGCAGCACAAAACCTAAATACACCTCTGAGTAGGGCAGAGGAGAGATTTAGACTGACGCTGCACTATTCTCTTCCACTCCGCTAGCATGATCTTGCACTAATGATGCCCACTGGCAGCCCCTGCCATGATGTTCATGCACCTCTGCTTACCTGTTGTGGATGGGCCTAGGTCCAAGAGCCTGTACCCCACTATTGGCAGCCTGGAGCACACTTCACTAATATTACATCAGAGGGAGAGAGAGGTATATTACAGCACAATGCTCAGAGAGAGAGAGAGAGATATTAAAGCATAAGGCACTGATATATTGATATTACAGCACAGTGTTTAGGGGTGTAGTTTAGCACCGTTCACTGATATGATGTTAATACAGCACAGTGCACATAGGAAGGTATATTACAATATGGTGAAATAGGTTGTATTATAGCATAGCATACTGATACAGTTGCCATAAAAAGTATGTGAACCCTTTTGGAGTGATATGGATTTCTGCACAAATTGGTCATAAAATATGATCTGATCTTCATCTAAGTCACAACAATAGACAATCATAGCCACGCATCATCCACTGTATTTTTTATTATCAGTCTCACACCCACATTTTTTATCACCTATATTATTTGCGCTGATCAATTTCCCCATTCATTCACTATAGGAATTATTCATTTATTCACTATTTAGATTAAGCAGCACAGAATATAGCATTACACTTAAGTGGTGGCGCAGCAGCACTCCTTCATTCAATCACTGTCTGTTTAAACTAATAACACACTAAGAATTAAATGTTACCATGTTTTTATTGAACACACCATGTAAACATTCACAGTGCAGGTGGAAAAGTATGTGAACCCCTAGACTAATGACATCTCCAAGAGCTAACTGGAGTCCAATCGATGAGATGAGATTGGAGGTGTTGGTTACAGCTGCCCTGCCCTATAAAAATCACACACCACTTCTGGGTTTGCTTTTCACAAGAAACATTGCCTGATGCCTGATTGTGAATGATGCCTCGAACAAAAGAGCTCTCAGAAGACCTACGATTAAGAATTGTTGACTTGCATGAAGCTGGAAAGGGTTATACAAGTATCTCCAAAAGCCTTGCTGTTCATCAGTCCACGGTAAGACAAATTGTCTATAAATTGAGAGAGTTCAGCACTGCTGCTACTCTCCCTAGGATTGTCCTGAAAAGATGACTGCAAGAGCGCAGCGCAGACTGCTCAATGAGGTGAAGAAGAATCCTAGAGTGTCAGCTAAAGACTTGCAAAAGTCTCTGGCATATGCTAACATCCCTGTTAGCGACTCTACGATACTTAAAACACTAAACAAGAATGGATTTTTCAAAAAAAAAACACTGCTGCATGTTTACAGTTTGTACAAGAGCACCTGGATGTTCCACAGCAGTACTGGCTAAATATTCTGTGGACAAATGAAACCAAAGTTGAGTTGTGTGGAGAAAAAGAGGAACAGCACACCAACATCAAAACCTCATCCCAAGTATAGTGGTGGGGGCATCATGGTTTGGGCTGCTTTGCTGCATCAGGGCCTGGACGGATTTCTATCATCGAAGGAAAAATGGATTCCCAAGTTTATCAAGAAATTTTGCAGGAGAACTTAAGGACATCTGTCCACCAGCTGAAGCTCAACAGGAGATGGGTGTTGCAACAGGACAGTGACCCAAAGCATAGAAGTAAATCAACAAAATGGCTTAAACAGAAAAAAAATACGCCTGCTGGAGTGGCCCAGACAGAGTCCTGACCTCAACCTGATTGAGATGCTGTGGCATGACCTCAAGAAAGCGATTCACACCAGACATCCCAAGAATATTGCTGAACTGAAACTGTTCTGTAAAGAGGAATGGTCAAGAATTACTCCTGACCTAAACTAAAACTCTGTCATGGTTGTATAGAGAATGGTGGAGCACTGCTCCATTCTTGCTAGAGGGAGATTTGAGGGATCCTGGAAGCGGGCGAACACTCTGACCAATTAGAGAGATCGGGGTCTGGTCGCTTGCGTTTAGGGTCTCATGATGGAGGGGTCGGGGAGGTGTTCTTTATGCCCCCTGGTACCCGTTGAGTAGAGTCCTGATTGGAGGGCAAGCTATCTTATACCATGGAATGTAAACAGGATTTGCATGGTCTGTTGTTTTACTTTACTTGCCATCTTCGAGTGTATACTGTATTTTGTTTCTACTTCCTTGCTTATGGTTGATGTTCTGTAAACTTTTTTGAAAATACTTAATAAAAAACATTATGAAAAAAAAAAAAAAGAATTACTCCTGACCGCTGTGCACGTCTGATCTGCAACTACAGGAAACGTTTGGTTGAAGTTATTGCTGCCAAAGGAGGTTCAACCAGTTATTAAATCCAAGGGTTCACATACTTTTTCCACCTGCACTGTGAATGTTTACATGGTGTGTTCAATAAAAACATTTAATTCTGTGTGTGTTATTACTTTAAGCAGACTGTGATTGTCTATTGTTGTGACTTAGATGAAGATCAGATCATATTTTATGACCAATTTGTGCAGAAATCCATATCACTCCAAAAGGGTTCACATACCTTTTATGGCAACTGTATCAGTATGCTATGCTATAAAACAACCTATTGCACCATACTGTAATATACCTTCCTATGTGCACTGTGCTGTATTAACATCATATCAGTAAACGGTGCTAAACTACAACCCTAGACACTGTGCTGTAATATAATATATATATGTATTATGACCAATTTGTACAGAAAATCCATATCATTCCAAAAGGGGTTCACATACTTTGTATGGAAACTGTATAATGGCATTATAGCACAGTGCATAGAGAGTGAAATAATACAGTACAATGCACTGAAATAGTATTACAGCACATTGGTGTATTATAGTACACTGCATTGATATAATGATATTACACCGCAGTGATGAGGGGTGTATTATAGCACAGTGCACTGATATATTGGTATAGCAGCACAATTTCCGTAAACAAGTGGGTAGGGAGGATACCCACACTGCTTAATAGCAAAAAAGCCAATAATAAGATAGGAGAGGAACCCCTCTATCACAGCCACACCTACCCAATCCTATAAGTACTCTAATGTCTGGGCATTCATGGGAGGGCGGGGCTAAGTTCACTACCATATACTAGCAAATGTGTGCTGTCTTCTTGGTCCACCTTCTGACCAGATGGGGCCCAGTATGGGAGGGCTGTCAGTACCTCCCTTTCAGCAGCCCTGGTTGGGACTGCTGGGGGATACAGAGACGTAACTAGAAACTTCAGGGCCCCGGTGCAAGAAATCATGAAGGCCGAAAAAGCATGAGTTTGATACTTTTTTTTCCACTGTACAACAAAGTAAAACATTTCTGTGGAGGGTGGCAGAGGTGGTGTTGAAGGGGGCGGCAGCGGTAGTGCCACCCTCTCCCACCACCACCTCTGCCTCTTACTGATCCCATCCCTCCACCATCACTGACCGATCTCATCCTTATCCCAACCCCCCCATCACCTGGTGGAGGTTGGGATTGATTGCACTGGCAATTTGTCACTTACTTGAATCAATCGATTCCGCCTCAGAAGTCCATCATTGTGCCTCCAGGGATGCCTTTGCCTCATGGGGACTCTTCGCAGTTGCAGAGGGAAAAGCTCCTCCCCGTTCACTCGATTGGTGTTGGCTGGTCAGCTGACTTTCTTTTTCAGTGTCTGCCCCACCTTCCTACATTCTCTCTAAATAGGCGGGGCGGTCCAGAGTCTCAGCTCTGCCTTCCAACCCCTCAGTGGGCAAACCCTTCATACCGGTGGTGGGAAGGGGTCCTCATATTGGTAGACGGGCGGGGGCCCCTCTAACTGGCAGATGGGTAAGCGGGCCCCCCTAAAGTGGCGGAATTTCAGAGCCCAGTCACAAGTGCAACTGCTGCGACGCTGATAATTTTGCCACTGATGTGATATATATATGTAGGCTAAAATAACTGTGTAAAATGTAGAATATTCTTTTATACTGAGGTTCAAATATAGCTTTCTGCTACAGTAGTCATTTACAGCTATTTACCCTATTAGAAATATATTTCTATAAACTTATATGTAAATAATGTGCATGTCTCCTGTAGGTGCACTGAGCAGGGCCGCCAGAAGTCTAGTCAAGGAACATCCACCTCGGATTCAGTTTGTGTAGATGGGAGGTCTCGTTCTATGGTCATCCTACCATTTGTATCAATCGTATTTATTTTTGGGTCTATTTATCTACACAGACGTATAAAAGGTATGTTGGCAATTGCAAATAATTAGTTACATTAGTTGTACTCTGGGGTTGTCCACGTTTGCCTATAGCAGTGTTTCTCAGCCTTTTGTCAGTCAAGCCACCCATTAAAATTATGCACAATCTTGAGGCACGCCATTCTAAAATGTAAAAAAGGAAACTACCGTATATACTCCAGTATAAGCCGTTTCGAATATAAGCCGAGGCACCTAATTTTGCCACAAAAAAATGGGAAAACCTATTGACTTGAGTATAAGCCTAGGGAGGGAAATCCAGCAGCTACTGTTAGTGGAAAAGAGGGTCAACAATGCCCATTTGCACGCCTCACTGTGCCCAACCTCACTGTGCCCATTACAACCTCCTGTGCCCATTGTAACATACCTAAAATTCTTGACAGGCTACGCTGCGGGCGTCCATTTTTTAAAACTTGCGGCTTCCCCCTGGCCCTGCGCTGTTTGACACTATGTTCGGTGTTGCGCCTATAACGGATGTTCTTTCATCCTCGGACTCAGTTTCTCGGCAGACACTGTGTTCAGTGTTCCGCCTATCACAGACCTTCTTTCATCCTCGGAACATTGAACACAGTGTCAAATGCCTATCAAGGATTGGGTCGGGACCAGGAGGAAGCCGCAAATTTTAAAAAATGGACACCTGCAGCCCCTCAGGTACACTGACTCGAGTATAAGCCAAGAGGGGTATTTTCAGCCCTAATAAAAGGGCTGAAAAACTCTGCTTATACTTGAGTAAATACTGCAGGGTTTGACAAATTTGCTTGGAATCTAGGAGCCAGCTAAAAAAGTTAGGTGCCAGAAAACGCTCCCTGTCCCGACAAGCGAACACATACGTGAGTAGCGCCCACATATGTAAACGGTATTCAAACCACACATGTGAGGTATCGCCGCGATCGTTCGAACGAGAGCAATAATTCTAGCTCTAGACCTCCTCTGTAACTCAAAACATGCAACCTGTAGAATTTTTTAAAATGTCACCTATGGAGATTTTAAAGGGTAAAAGTTTGTCGGCATTCCACGAGCGGACGCAATTTTGAAGCGTGACATGTTGGGTATCAATTTACTCGGCGTAACATTATATTTCACAATATAAAACAAATTGGGATAACTTTACTGTTGTTTCATTTTTTTATTAAAAAATGTGTATTTTTTTCCCAACAAAAGTGCGCTTGTAAGACCGCTGCGCAAATACGGCGTGACAGAAAGTATTGCAACGATCGCCATTTTATTCTCTAGGGCAGGGGTCTTCAAACTACGGCCCTCCAGTTGTTCAGGAACTACAATTCCCATCCTGCCTAGTCATGTCTGTGAATGTCAGAGTTTTACAATGCCTCATGGGATGTATAGTTCCGTAACAGCTGGAGGGCCGTAGTTTGAGGATCCCTGCTCTAGGGTGTTAGAATAAAAAATATATACAATGTTTTGGGGTTCTAATGTGAGGGAAGGAGATGGCAGTGAAAATAGTGAAATATTACACAGAATTGCTGTTTAACGTGTAATGCCAAAGGCCACCACCAGATGGCGCCAGCTCACACCAGGAAAAGCTTGGGACTTCATAAGGACGCAAAGCCGGGGCCTCAATTACCGCCGTCGCGGGCCCACCGCGATCGCGTGGCGGGGAGGTGGGGGTGCACAGAGACACAGAATCCTGGTGGCCGGTAATTGAGGCCGCGGCTTCGCGGCCTTGTAGGCGGTCGTGGGCGCCAGGTCACAATTTCTTTTCACAATTGCGACCTGGCGCCCGGATATTGTCGACCCCTGATATACAGTAATAGCTTTTCATAATGCATCAACATCCACACATGTAGGGCACCCAATTTTCGAGGTTGCTTCATTCTTTCTAAGCAAACAGCTTTGCACTTTGGTATTGCAAGGTTTCTCTCCCTCATTCAGCTAATGTGATCCCAGTGCTGATGGAGAGCGTAAGGGGAGGGCCAAACACAGATGCTGTGCAGGCGCTTGACGCCCCCCCCCCCTATCAACCGATGATATCCTTGGTTACCAGCACCGCCTATCAGTGCCACCTATCACTGACCATCAGTTTGGGTATAGTGTAGCATGACCGCGCAATTGTCATTCAAAGTGCGACAGCGCTGAAAATTGGCTAGGGCCTGGTATTGGTATTGAAGTGGTCAAGGCTTACCTGTAGGTGCTGGAAATATTCTCCTAAGCCTGCACAGTTTAGAAGATATTTACAATATACACGTGTGGAACTTTTTTGTACCATGTAAACCAGTGCGGCCCAGTGCGGGCAACCTGCATTTGGGGTGTCATTTACTTTTCACTGACCCCTGCAGCATATTGCAAGGGCAGTACAAATGCAATGTGGTGTGGAAAGCCGCACAGGAACACGGCGCACCCACACTGCATTCCAATGTAAACAGGCCCCAAAATGTAAGGCCTAAATCAGGGGTGCCCAGCCTTTTGAAGAGTGAGGGCCACTTTAGCGACTTGGTAACCGGTCAGTGGCCACAATGAGCAGAGCAGGCAGATAATAGGTCCGTGTCCACTCTGCATATGCAGAACAGATACAGACACAGCCCACTCTACTCTATGGGCCCTCTGATCCAATTTGCCCAGACAGAAAGGGACAGATCCCCCTTTTATTTAAGTAGATTGGACTGGAGATAGGCAGGTGTAAACACAAGTCAGTTTAAATCTGCTGCTCTATAGAGGTGAATGGAGAGTCCATTTGGGTCTGCATGAAAAACGGACAAGCGTACCCGATTCGGACCGATCGTGTGAAAGGGGTCTAAGACTGCTTTCACACTGATGCACTGCAGTTTACCTGTACCTCAACTGACCTCAAGCTTCACTTCTTCCTCAGAATTCCTGCAGGTATTGCTGGCTGCTGCTGTCCCCCATTTGGGTATGGCTGATGGCTGCTGCTGTCCCTAGGGCACATATGGCTGGAGGCTGCTGCTGGCTGTCCTCCAGGGTAGGGATTACTGGCAGGTAAAGCTGGCTGGTACTGCTGGGGGGAGGTACTACTGGCAGGTACTGTTGGCTGGTACTGCTGGCAGGTATTACTGGCAGGTACTACTGGCTGGTACCTCTGGTGAGTACTGCTGGCTGGTACTGCTGGGGGGGGTTCTGCTGGTGGGTACTGCTGGCTGGTACTGCTGGTGAGTACTGCTATGGGTTTATGCTGGTGGGCAGGGATGAGCCGAACACCCCCCTGTTCGGTTCGCACCAGAACTTGCGAACACACCAAATGTTCGTGTGAACTTTAGAACCCCGTTAAAGTCTATGGGACTCGAACATTTGAAATCTAAAGTGCTAATTTTAAAGGCTAATATGCAAGTTATTGTCCTAAAAAGTGTTTGGGGACATGTCCCAGGGGACATGTATCAATGCAAAAAAAAGTTTTAAAAACTGACGTTTTTTCGGGAGCAGTAAATTTAATAATGCTAAAAGTGAAACAATAAAAGTGTAATATTACTTTAAATTTCGTACCTGGGGGGTGTAAAGTCAGCATGTGAAAAAGCGCATGTTTCCTGTACATAGAACTGTCCCTGCACAAAGTGTCAATTCAGAAAGAAAAAAAGTAATTTAAAACCGGCTTTGCGGCTATAATGAATTGTCGGCTCTGGCAATTCAGAGAGGATTCATTCATAAAAAATTAAAAATAAAGCGTGGGGGTCCCCCCAAATTCAATTGACAGGCCCTTCAGGTCTGATATGGATATTAAGGGGAACCCCGCCATCAATTTAAAAAAAAAATTATGTGGGGGTTCCCCCCAAATATCCAGACCCTTCAGGTCTGGTGTGGATTTTAAGGGGAACTCCACCCCAAATTAGAAAAAATGGCGTGGAGTTCCCTCAAAAACCCACACCAGACCCTTATCCGAGCACGTTAACCTGGCCGGCCGCAGAAAAGAGGGGGGACAGAGTGCGGCCCCCCCCTCTCCTGAACCGCACCAGGCCACATGCCCTCAACATGGGGAGGATGTCCCCATGTCGATGGGGACAAAGGCCTCATCCCCACAACCCTGGCCGGTGGCTGTGGGGGTCTGCGGGCGGGGGGCTTATCAGAATCTGGAAGACCCCTTTAACAAAGGGGAACCCCAGATCCTGACCCCCTATGTGAATTGGTAATGGGGTACACTGTACCCCTACCATTTCACAAAGAAAGTGTAAATAGTTTTTGAAAAAAACACACAGACACTGTAGAAAAAATTACTTTATTAATAAATAAAAAAATCCAGTGGTGGTAATCCACTCTCGATGCGGCTCCCTGCTCCAACGCTGTCTTTTATCCCGTGACGGGTGATCTCTCCTCTGGCGCACCCTCGGCTACGTCACTGGGAAAGCCCGGTCTTTCCCCTTGCGTCAGAGGGGGTGGGGTCACGTGATGGGTGGCCCCGCCTCCCCTATATAAGAAATGTCAAAGCTCCGCCGCGTCATTCTGCTGGGCTGTGTCCAGCGGAGAGAGGAGCTCGCCTGCTGCACTCTGGATGGATGGATCTTTCCATTGCTGGACCGGACCGCTGATCACCCATCGCTGGAGAGATCACACGTCACTGGATAAAAGACAACGTTGGAGCAGGGAGCCGCATCGCTTGTGCGTTCAGGAGAGATGGGCGCACTCTGTCCCCCCCTCTTTTCTGCGGCCGGCCAGGTTAACGTGCTCGGATAAGGGTCTGGTGTTGATTTTTGGGGGAACTCCACGCCATTTCTTTTTTAAATTTGGGGTGGAGTTCCCCTTAAAATCCACACCAGACCTAAAGGGTCTGGTATGGATATTTGGGGGGAACCCCACGTCATTTTTTTTTAAATTCACGGCGGGTTCCCCTTAATATCCATATCAGACCTGAAGGGCCTGGTAATGGAATTTGGGGGGACCCCCACGCTTTATTTTTTATTTTTTTATGAATGAATCCTCTCTATATTGCCAGAGCCGACAATTCATTATAGCCGCAAAGCCGGTTTTAAATGACACTTTGTGCAGGGACAGTTCTATGTATAGGAAACATGCGGTTTTTAACATGTTGACTTTACACCCCCCCAGGTACGAAATTTAAAGTAATATTACACTTTTATTGTTTCACTTTCACTGCTCCAGAAAAAACGGCCGCTTTTAAAACTTTTTTTTTGCATTGATACATGTTTCCTGGGACAGGACCCGGGTCCCCAAACACTTTTTAGGACAAAAACTTGCATATTAGCCTTTAAAATTAGCACTTTAGATTTCTCCCATAGACTTTAACAGGGTGTTCCGCGGCTTTTCGAATTTGCCGCAAACACCCCTAATTGTTCGTTGTTCGCCGAACAGGCAATGTTTGAGTCGAACATGAGTTAGACTCAAACTCAAAACTCATCCCTACTGGTGGGTACTGCTGGCAGGTATTGCTGGCTGGTACTGCTAGGGGGTTATGCTAGTGGGTTCTGCTGGCAGGTATTGCTGGCTGGTACTGCTGGGGGGGTTCTGCTGGTGGGTACTGCTGGCCAGAGGTGTATTTAGGTTTTGTGCTGCCCTAGGCCTGACTAAACTCGTGCACCCCCTAATTTAAATATGACCCACCCCTTCCTGTCACGGCCACACCCTGTGTTAAGACCCGCCCTGAAATTTTCGAGTGAGGACACTAGTTCTGAGGGCATGGGGGGGGGGGGGGCAATGGATTCCCTTAATTTACTTAGGTTTCCCCTTACTTCCTGGTTGCCCATAGAGCAGGAAGTGAAGGGAATTCTTTGCAATGGGACAGGGATGGTAGAAGTGTTGCCTATAGTTATACTTTAAGTAGATGGTGCAGCAGAAACATATAGCACAGTGAGGAGGGTTTGTGGTCCAGGATGACAAAACAGTCAAAATTGGAAGAGCGCCCCCCCCCCCCCCATAGTTGCGGAATGCCGGCTGATGGCATACTAGAAGCAGCGCGGCCACTTTATGGGGGCACTAGACTAATTTTCCTAACAGTGTAGCGCAAGCCGGCGGGGACTCTTTTCGTGCTGCCCCCCTGCAAGGTGCTGTCCTAGGCCTGGTCCTTGTTGGCCTAGGCCAGGATACAGCTCTGCTGCTGGTGGGTACTGCTGGTGGGTACTGTTGGCTGGTACTGCTGGTGGGCTTTTCTGGCTGGTACTGCTAGGGGGGTACTGTTGCTGGGTACTGCTGGCTGGTACTGCTGGGGTGGTGGTACTTCTTGTGGGTACTGCTGGCAGGTACTAATAGGGGGTACTACTGGCTTGTACTGCTGGTGTCCCTGGTGGCTGCTGTCCCAGATCGTGGGTTCCCGACCCCTCCATCTCCAATTATCAGTGTGACAGGATTCATCGCTGGAGAAAGTATGCGGCTGCAGTGGAGAGCAGAGCCGATGCATCCTGTATCACGCTTGCTTGTTTCATAGGCAACAAGTACATTTGGTATCACTCTGCCTTTGACATCGGCTCTGCTTCCTCCAGTGCCTGCTCCATTCTTCACATTGATGCACGGGGATGACGAGTCGGGAACACGTGATCTGTGCTTGCCGACCCGCCATCCCAGAGTAGAATGTGGCGGGCCACATCAGAGGGCACCGCGGGCCACATGTGGTTTGGCACCCCTGGCCTAAATGAATGCACACAGAAATATTGTGAAACTGTGAAAATAGTCTAGGGTGCTTTCATTTACAAATCTTCCTCTGGTGAAAGGTTACAATTTATTTTCATTCCTGAGCTCAGGGCAGAACAATTACACATTGATATATTGTATACTTGTAACTTACTGGTCAATACAGAGTTTCTCTCATTGTTGTTTTGTGCATTACTAAAATACTGGTTGCCCACAGCAGGTGATAAATATTGAATGTGTGTGTGTTTTTTAATGAATTGACTTTAAAGTGATAGCAAAGTCTCATGTTTTTTTTCGTTAAAAATAACAAACATGTTTTACTTACCTGCTCTGCGTAATGGTCTTGCAGAGAGCAGCTCCAAATCCTCCTCTTCTTGGGTCCCTCTTTGGCGCTCCAGGCCCCTCCCTCCTGTTGAGTGCCCCCACAGAAAGCAGCTTGCTATGGGGGTACTGGAGTCAAACTGCTGCTCTGTGTGGCCATTCAGACATGAAGCCCCCTTTCTCTCCTCATTGGCTCACTGACATTGATTGACAGCTGTGGGAGCCAATGGCACTCGCTGTGTGTCTCAGCAAATGGGGAGGGGAGTCCCTGACAGCCAAGTCTCGTCTGCAACATCGCTGGATCTAGATGAAGCTCGGGTAATTATTAGGGGGAGATGCTGCACACAGAAGGTTTTTTATCTTAATGCATAGAATGCATTAAGATAAAAAATGTTTTTGCCTATACAACTCTTTTAATGATTTATCTTATTTTAATGTGGTATATACATCACATTTAATTTTTTACTGTTGAATAATTGACTCTCATTATCTCATTGTTCTAAAAAAAGGGGTCACGTGACCTGCATATCGCATGTGGAATTCTAGTGAATTAAGCCGGAAGTGAGATCTTATTGCCATGCTTGTTGTAGGCTCGATTCACACCTGAGCGTAGCGCAGCGACAGCTGCTGAACCATCTTTTTTTTTTGTCGAGCGTATTTGGAGCAGCACCATTCATTTTAATGGGGCTCTCTCCACTCCAAAAATGCTCCAATGAAGCTCATGTTCCAAATCAATTCAGTGCAAGTTTTGCCATTATTATAGGGTCTTTGTCGCTCACGGCAAAATCGCACAGTGTTTGGGGACCCATTAATAAATAGTGGCATCGCAAACGCGTCCCGTGTTTTTGCTGCAATTCTGGAATCGCCTAGGTGTAAACGGAGCCATAGGGCCAGATTCTCAAAAGAGATACGACGGTATATCGCAGGAAACACCGTCGTATCTGTTTTTTTCCCCGGGTATCTATGCGTCTGATTCCTAGAATCATTTACGCATAGATACGGCGAAGATCCGACAGGTGTAAGACACTTACACCGTCGGATCTTAGATGTAATTCTTTCGCTGGCCGCTAGGTGGCCTTTACGTTGATTTCTCATTTGCCTATGCAAATGAGCCTAATACGCCGATTCCCGAACGTTTTTACGCCGCCTCGTCGTCGTTTACGTCGTTTCTGTAAGCGTAAACCTACCCCTGCTGTTCCGTCGTATGCCATGTTAAGTATGGCGTTGGGTCAGCGTCGTCTTTTTCCGTCGTTTCCGTTGTTTTACTAAGTCGTTTGCGAATAGGGCATTGCGTAAATGACGATCACGTTGTTTTCACGTCGGTTTCATTGACGTTTTCCGACGTGAGTTGGAGCATGCGCACTGTTTTTTTTTCCAGCCGGCGCATGCGCAGTTCGTTCGGCACGGGGGCGCGCTAAATTTAAATACAAGCCGCCCCCTTCAATTTATGCGGGGATACGCCGGCCCATTTACACTACGCCGCCGCAAACTACGGACCAAGTGCTTTAAGAATACGGCACTTGCTCTAGTAAGTTGCAGCTGCGTAGTGTAAATGGCTTACGTTACGCCGCCGCGGATTCTACGAGAATCTGGCCCATAATGTTTAACCTGGCACTTTCCCAGACTTGTTCATTCGCCTACTTGTTCATTCCCTGACTTAGTTGGGGTAGGCGGTACACTTTGGTGGAGCTGGGTCAGCCCTCTGGGAACCCGCCTTCTGACCTTAAGCCTCTGGGGGAGGTCCCTGTTCTAATTCCTGAGTTCTAGCCTTGAACCCTAACCTTGACCCTAACCCCCTAACCCTAAACCCTAACCACTGATGTACTGCATAAAACTACATGTTCAAGCAATGGAGTATTATTGGTCTTCCCAAACGCAATAGTTCATTACAGCCAAAGCATGCACAGTATATCGGACTACAATTGACGGTGGCAGGCAAAAAGGGCAAGGGTTTGTTTTCTGGGGCCTTTATTGCAAAATGCAGCAGTTAGGTTCTAGGGCAGATTTGTCCTTAAAGGAACACTAAAGGTGTGTTTTTTATTAGATCAATTGATTGCTGTAAGCTAGAGCATTTAAATATCACTTACCTCGTTTTTACTTTTGACCTCCAAAATACAGTAATCCAGGTTTGAAAATGCCATTTCCTGTCTCTCCTCTTCTTGCTTTTCACCAGCATCTGCATGGTGGAAAGCAGAATGTGCTCACCCCCTCCCTATGACTACAGCCCTGCATGAAGATGCTCTCTTATCCCTCACAGGCATGGAGGCTAAGCCTAATGGGAACTGTAGTTCCCATTAGGCCGTGATGTAGCAAGAATGAATGTGCACCACAAACCAGGAAGTCAGTGAGAATAACGATTCAGGAGTGACGGAGGTGAATAAAACGGCTCGATTTCAACAGGTATCAAACTAGTTATAATGCAAAACATTACTTATTACTTTATCAGCTACTGTCAGACTTTAATTTAAGAGGAAAATATTTTTGTCTTTACAACCCCTTTAACCACTTCCCACCCGGCTTTATAGAAAAATGACGGCAGGATGGTGGTTCCGTTATCCTGACTGGACGTCATATGACGTCTTTTAGGATAACAGCCGGCGCGTGCATTTTGCATTCTGACACACTGCAACACCGATCTCGGTAAAGAGTCTCTGACGGAGATTCTTTACCATATAATCAACTGTGTCCAATAACAGCTGATCATGCTGTAAACAGGAAGAGCAGTGTATCGGCTTTTCCTCACTCTCGTCTGACGTGAGTAGAGGAGAGCCGATCGGCTGCTCTCCTGATGGGGGGTCTGCTCTAATTGGTTATCAGCACAGCTCTCCCGACGATGGCAACCCAGGACCACCAGGAATGCCACCCATGACCACCAGGGATGCCAATCTGTGCCCAAAAATGGCAATCTGTGCGCAAAATCTATGCCAATCAGTGCCCATCAGTAATGCCTGCCAATGCCTCTTTAACTGTGATGCCCATCAGTAGTGGCTGCCAGAGGGCATGCGCGATCACGTGCACAAGCCCCAGCACAGGATTTGGGTGTGTAAACACGACAGTCCCTGTTCTGTCAGGGCAGAGGAGACAGATTGTTCCTACTAAGTAGGAACAACGATCTGTCTCCTCCCCTAGTAAGTCACATCCCCATACAGGGACCACACTGAGGGAACACACATTTAACCCCTCAATCGCCCCCTAGTGTTAACCCTTCCCCTGCCAGTGACATTTACACAGTATTCAGTGCATTTTTAAAGCACTGATCGAGGTATAATGGTCAATGGTCCCAAAAATGTGTCAAAAGTGTCGGATCTGTCCGTCGCAATGTCGCAGTACCATTCCAGGTGCATCAAAACAAAAGTCTGTAACGTCTTAGGGCTGGTTCACACCATATGCAGTCCAGTGCGTTTTTATTCTGCATCAACAATGCATGCACTTGCTGGTGATGTGGAACACATGTCTATTTGGACTGTCCGGCCTGGCATACCTTCTGGCGACCAGTCTTAGAGATTATACATATAGGTTTCTCCCTGGTGGATGATCCAGCGACCATCTTTCATAAACTAAACCCTATGTCTAGTAAACGTTAAAGGGAATCTTTGCTTCTGCAGCTACTAAGGTCTAGGCTAAGGCCTGCATCTATAGGGGTAGAGAAAAGTAGCTCAATCACCCCCTAACTGTGGGACCGTGGTTTGCCATAGTAAATGATATCCAGAAAATGGAGGATCTTATGGCAGCCCTTAGGGACAAGATCTCTAAAGTAATCCTGAAATGATTTTATTGGAATGACTTTAAGTACTCTTTCAGATACAATCAATGAAGAAGATTCTTTAATGTGGCTGAAAGTTGTCAGGTGTGTAACCAGCTCTACATACAAATAATTGTGACCTGCTTATTTTTTTCTTTCATTTAGAAAGGCCAACGGAGCGGAATAATGTACCTGAACAGCAAGACGAACCAAGAAAAAAACCAGAACAAGAGAGAGGTTTTTGAAGTATTGGGGGACTGGATGCATAGTTCATAGCTCCCAATTGCCCCTGTAACAGAACGTCCCTCATTCTGCTTGAGTGCTTCCGTCATATACCACTTCCTATCAGTCTGGATATAGATAGCAGATGTTCCAGCTGCTCCCAAGCACACAACAAGACAATACTCGTTTTTCTGCTGAAGTTGTGTTTAATAGAACCAAGAATACAACCTTATATACAGTTAGAGGAGGTAACCAGAACATAAATTAACATGAGCTAATTAACTAATCATTTACCCAGACTAGTCGACTCATATATATGACCTTTCAGGGTAGATGTCACATCTCCTGCTATACAATACACATTATCATAAGTGTAAACACAGGACATATTCACACAATAGCAGGGTCAATTAGCACAGAGAACAGAAAGAGCTTCCCCGCATTTTAGATCTTCCCCTCAGATTTACAGCGATTGCACTTCCAAGTGCACTTCAGTGCAGAGTAGATTTGCCTTTAGTAAATCAACCCCAATGTCCCTCTGTCCCTCATTCCTCCTCATGTGTCCCTCATTTTGGTCTTAGCTATACAGTAAAAACGTTGTTTGCGAGCATAATTTGTTCCAGAAACATGCTTGTAATCCAAAGCACTTGTATATCAAAGCTAAATGTTGTACCTTCATTAACCACTTGCTTACTGGGCACATATACCCCCCTACTGCCCAGGTGAAATTTCAGCTTCCGGCACTGCGTCGCTTTAACTGACAATTGCGCGGTTGTGCGACGTGGCTCCCAAACAAAATTGGCGTCCTTTTTTCCCCAAGTAGAGATTTCTTTTGGTGGTATTTGATCGCCTGTGCGGTTTTTATTTTTTGCGCTATAAACCAAAAAGAGCAACAATTTTGAAAAACAAAACAACATTTTTCACTTGTTGCTATAATAAATATCCCAATTTAAAAAAAAATAAAAAAAAATTCTCAGTTTAGGCCGATACGTATTCTTCTACATATTTTTGGTAAAAAAAAAAAAAAAAATCGCAATAAGCGACTGGTTTGCGCAAAAGTTATAGCGCCTACAAAATAGGGGACAGAATTATAATTTTTTATAATTTTTTTTTTACTAGAAATGGCGGCGATCTGCAATTTTTAATGGGACTGCGACGTTATGGGGACACTTCGGACACTTTTGACACATTTTTGGCGCCATTCACATATATACTGCGATCAGTGCTATAAAAATGCACTAATTACTGTATAAATGTGACTGGCATTGAAGGGGTTAACACTAGGGGGTGAGGAAGGGGTTAAATGTATTCCCTACATAGTGTTCTAACTGTGGGGGAGGGGGGGTGACTGGGGGAGGTGACGATATGTGTCCCTATGTACAAGGAACATAGATCGGTCTCCTCTCCAGAGACAGGACGCTGTCTCTGTGTAAAACGGCAATGAGAGATGATCTCATATGTTTACATATGAGATCATCTCTTATTGGCCGCACAGATCGCACTCTAATTGGCCGTTCACGGCGATCTGTGATTGGTTGTGTCCAAGGGACACGGCCAACACAGAATTTCCCCGCGGGAAACGTGCTAGTGACAAGCCGTCATTCGGCTATAGCGCGGATCTCAACTAGTTAAATGTAACCATATTTCTACACTGAGAGACTCCTCTCCTTTTTTATACCCAGTTGTGACATGACACTACTCTTATATCAAACATCGCTTGTATATCAAGGCAAAATGTATTAAAACATTTAGCTTGTCTTGCAAAACGCTCTCAAACCAAGATTTTACTGTATAGTTGTATATAAAGTGTACTATTTATCTATCAAAAAGTGTTTTACAGTGCTAAACCTTTCATCCAATTTATAAATTGCTGCATTTGTAAATACTAAAAGCCAATATAAAGGAATATTAGTGGTAAAAAACAATTGTGGGTTTAATCAATCTTTTTTTTTTTACAATTCTCCTTTAAGGGGTATGCCTGCATACTTTTGCTAATAGGTCACCCTCATTCCCATTTCAGAAAGTTGGAAGGTATGCAGTGTATGAGCATGTGTGTAAATATGTACAATATATAAAGATGTGTAAACATGCTGTATGTGTGTGTATATATATATATATATATATATATATATATATATATATATATAGGTTACTGTGTCCTTTCTCAAATCTGATTTTATACAGCTTTAACCGCTTATATACAACGGCAGAAGGGCGCGGCTTGGCACAAGCACGTACCTGTGCGTTGCCTTTAAGAGCTCAGCCATAGGTCGCGAGCGCGTGGCCACCGGCGCGCTCGTGACCTGGTTCTGTTCTCCGTGACCGCAGGACCCACGGACCCAATCGTCGCCGGTGTCCGCGATCGGGTCACAGAGCTGAAGAACGGGGAAAGGTGAGTGTAAACAAACCTTTCCCCGTGTGGCTGTCACTGATCATCTGTTCCCTGTGTTAGGGAACAACAATCAGTGACGTCACAGCCACGCCCCCCCACAGTAAGAACACTCCCTTAGGGCACATTTAACCCCTGGCAGTAGCCGGCAGTAACATATTCCTCGCATCCCCCCACTGTGGAGTGTGGTCCGAAGGGAATTCACCTACATTTTGTTGACAAGCCTGCTCAATCTGCTGTTTGTGAGTAGTTTTTAATACTATTACCATCGAATAAAGTGTCAAGTGGTAATGCACTAGGCTGGTGCGCCTTTCTTCTCTTTTTTTGTTTGTGTCAGGACTCCCCCATCCACGAAGGGCAGCATTAAGGTCACTGCTAGCACCACTTTTTCCAATTTTCCTACTTTAGACGAAGTTCCGTCGATCAACTATTGGACAACCCACCTGTGCGCAGGAGTTTGCGTGTTTTCTGTTGCACATATAACCCCTACAGCACCCCTCCTAGTTAACTCCTCCTTGCCAGTGTCATTTTCACAGTAATCAGTGCCTTTTTATAGCACTTTTCACTGTGAAAATGACAATGATCCCAAAAATGTGTCAAAAGTGCCCAAAGTGTCCCCCATAATGTCGCAGTCACGAAAAAAAACGCTGATTGCCGCAATTACTAGTAAAAAAAATATTAATAAAAATGTCATAAAACTATCCCCTATTTTGTAAACACTATTACTTTTGCGCAAAACAATCAAAAAAATGCTTTTTTTTTTTACCAAAAATATGTAGAAGAATACGTATCGGCCTAAACTGAGGAAAAACATTTTTTTATATATTTTTGGTGGATATTTATTATAGCAAAAAATAAAAAATATTGATTTTTTTTCAAAATTGTTACTCCATTTTTGTTTATAGCGCAAAAAATTAAAAACACAGAGGTGATCAAATACCACCAAAAGAATTATGTTTGGGAGCCACGTCACACGCCGGTGCAATTGTCAGTTAAAGCGACGCAGTGGCGAATTGCAAAAAGGGGCCAGGTCCTTTACCTGCATAATGGTCCGGGTCTTAAGTGGTTAAAAATTGTAAGCTCTCCCACCTTATAAATCTAAATGTGCAGTCTTGGTACAATCTTCATTACATTGATCAACATCTGTGTAGAGCCTTCCTTTTTCTCCTGGCAGATCTTGAGTTCAAGTCTTAAGGAAACCCTGCTAAAAATGTATGTACCTACAGCATATGATAGATTAGCACGAAGAGACTGTTGTAGACAATTTTCAAGAAAATATTTCACATACAAGGCTGAGCATTTTTTTTACGGTATCCCTGCTTGTCAAAATAATTTTAGTTACAATTAGGAAATGAAACCAGTAATATTATTGGACGAAAAGCAAAGCAGACATCAAATATTGTACTGTATCCTCACACTAATGGTCATTGAACTAATGTCCTCATTCTGTACGTTGGTAGTCCATGCAGTGTTGCCAACCTACCAGATTGAAATTTACTGGCACGACACCCGAAATTTCCTGGCGCAGCCACGTTTTTACTGCCATTTCACAAAAGTTACTAAATTACATTTTTAGGTGCACATTTCAGTATTTAGACTAAAAACAAGTACACTAGGCAAATAGCAATGTGATTTATGGTAGATATTAAGGTAAAAAAACATATTTTTGTTATTTTCGATATAATAAGGGCAAATATTTAGTCACATCACCCCTGCCTCCATCCCCCTCTGCCATCAACACCCCCTGCCTTTACCTCCCTCTGTGGTGCCACAATCTCCCCCTGCCTCCAATCTCCCTCTGCCTCCAATCTTCCCCTGCCTCCAATCTTCCCCTGCCTCCAATCTTCCCCTGCCTCCAATCTTCCCCTGCCTCCAATCTTCCCCTGCCTCCAATCTTCCCCTGCCTCCAATCTTCTCCTGCCTCCAATCTCCCTCTGCCTCCAATCTCTCCCTGCCTCCAATCTCCCCCAGGCCCCCTGCCTCCAATCACCCCCTGCCTCTATCGTCCCCTGCCTCCATCCCCCTCTGCGGTGCCACCAACAACCCCTGTCTCCATATCCCACCCTCTGCGGTGCCACCAACCCCCCCTTTACTTTGATGGTAAATGGGGACACACATATATTTGATCAGTGGATGAGTACAGGCAAGAGCTACTCCCTTACATTGCTAATCAGTGGAAACTTTTGGTTTACATTAGTGGATAGTGTAGAATAGACACCTTACATTGGTGGTCAGTGTAGGTGGGAGATCAGTTGTCACTGCTGAAGTAACCCCAAAAAATGTGTGGAGGGAGCCATGGGCGTCCACTGAAACTTTTTCAAGGGGGGGTGGGAGCGGTGATACACAGTCGCATTTAACATGGCCAGCTGGCAGTGTGAAGTAGCTGTTGAGATAATTCAGCTTCACTCCATGCCCATATACATATAGCATAGAGAATGTACAGACCCCCCTTCAGCACAGATGGACTCCCCCCTTCCGCACAGACCCCTCCATGCAGCACAGACCCCTCCATTCAGCACAGATGGACCCCCTTCAGCACAGACCCCCCATTCTGCACAAACCCCCTCCATTCAGCACAGACGAACCCACCCCTTCAGCACAGACCCCTCCATTCAGCACAGATGGGCCCTCTTCAGCACAGACCCCCCCATTCCACACAGGCCCCTTCATTCAGTACAGACCCCCCCTTCAGCACAGATGACCCCCTTTAAGCACATACCCCTCTTCAGACAGCCCACGGCTGCGAGACTCTTCAACACCTTCTCGATTTTCCAGGGGCGGTCAATTGCCCCCCCCCCCCCTATGGAGCGGACACCCATGGAGGGAGCTTAGGATTCAACTGAACACTGGTTGTGAAAAGGCTCATGTATGATTTTCCACTTTATGTCCATCTACCTTATTGCCTAAGAAACGAAATAGCTCTCCTGCATTTGTACAGGTAATTACATCGCCTCCTAACCGCTTGCTTTAACACTCAAAATGCTGCTCCGCCCCGCAACATGCTGTTTAATTTTTGCCACATAGGCACAGCCTGAGCAGATGCATGCCCTTGCTTGTGGGTGGTATGGAGGTGGTAAAACTGTGGTACAAACACTGTCCCCTTGGCTGTCTGTTTGAATAAGCCCCAGCAGTTAGTTCTTTGTACTTTTAGTTTAAAGAGATAAAACATGATGAAATATGCATTTTTATATTTTGCATTGATATACACCTTAACCCCACGTTATCTCCAAATAAACCTCAACAAACACTTATTTTCTTTCCATTTCCACCTGCCAACGTTTTTTTTGCATTCTGTCTTTTTACCTATTTTAGAATAAATGATTACTTTTTATTTACTGTGTTAACACTTTATATTTAAAAACAATCGCTAATGTGTAAAAATGTCATTCCTGTCGTTTATCAAATAAGTATGTAATCAATAAAATATGACCGATCACATGATCACATGAGATGAAAAAAGCATAGTGTTAATGGAAAGCTGTCGCTATTTAAAAAAGTAAACAGAAGTCCTCACTACAAAAAAAAGCAAAAAAAAAACAGCACCCCTCCCACTAGCCACATGGTTGAACTCAAAAAATAACGCTCAGCGTGTAGGTGGGATGCAACATGGTGCAGAGACAATAATATACACAGTCAGGTGCAAAATAAAACTTGTATTGAAGTAATGCAGCAATAGTGCATAACAAACCCTGTGGGACAGCTACCCAGCTGGACACACTGGGCCAGATTCAGATAGTATTTACAGCAGCGTATCAATAGATACGCCGCGTAAATACTAAGAATAGCCGGCGTATCTTTTTTTGCTATTCAGAAAAGAAGATACGCCGTAATTCTGCTTATATACGAGCGGCGTAATTCTGTTACACCGTCGTATATTAGTTGCAGTTTTTACGCTGGCCGCTAGGTGGTGCTTCCGTCGAATATGTAAATGAGGGATTTACAGCGATTCCCAAACGTACTTGCGGCCCGCCGTCGTAGTTTACGTTGTTTGCGTTAGCGTTATAGCGGCGTAAGATTACCCATGCTATAGGAGGCGTAGCCAATGTTAAGTATGGACGTCGGGACAGCGTCGAATTGGACGTCGGTTATGTCGTTTGCGTAAATCGTTCGGGAATGGGGCTTGACGTTAGTTACGTTCACGTCGTTTACATTGACAAAAAGCGATGTGATTTTGCGCATGCGCACTGGGAACGTCCACGGACGGCGCATGCGCCGTCCAAAAAAACATCAATTACGTGGGGTCATGATTCATTTACATGAATCACGCCCCCACTTCAGAAATTTGAATTGCGCGGCCTTACGCCGTGCACTTTACGCTACACTTGCCCATAATATTTGCGGCGGCGTAGCGTAAACACGCTATGCCACCGGAAAGATACATGAAATGTATCTGAATCCGGCCCACTCAGTTTTCAATAATGTGAAGCAGCTGGTTCTAGCCTGTTGAGAGGGACAGAATGTGGCCTGGCCTGCGTGCACTCTGTGCCATCCCTGTGTTATAAGAGAATGTGATTCCAGAGCACATGCTGAACTCTCTTAACATTTTTGGTGGGGGAGAGGAGGATCGGTTAAGTAAAACATTCAACCCTTGCAATGCAGGGGTATCCCCACTGCAAGTTTGGCTTTAAAGTGGTTCTAAAGTCACAAAGTTTTTACCTTAACCACTTGAGACCCGCGCTGTAGAAGAAAGACATCCACAGCGCGGCTCTCAAGTGCCGGGTGGATGTCCCTGGACGTCCTGTTATTTACATTCCCCACGCACGCCGCCAAGAGCGCACAACGTGGAAACACTGTGCCCGGTGTGTCACGTGATGGAGGGGGCGAGCAGGAGTGTCAGGACACTCTCTACTTTTCAGATAGAGAAAGGAGCTGTGTGTAAGTGGGCATCCTGACACTCTTGCTCGCCCCCTCCCCACTCCACACCAGGAAGAAAGCCTTGCATTACGATGTGTAGTTACAGACAGAAAACAGGAAGTGAGGATTTCTCAGAAGAAATAAGGACATTTAAAAGCAAAATGGAAGGATGAGGTAAGTGAAGGAGGACTGCACTGAGGTAAAGGAAGCTATTTAGGAAAAAAAATTGTATCTTTACAACGCCTTTAAGAATAAGGAAATTAAACAAAATAAAGAAAGAGAACTGCTCTCTACATCCATGTCTATGAATCGGTTTTCATGCTAAATTTAACAAGACCTAGCACGGAATGGGTCAATTTATAAATACAAATAATGGAATATCACTTTTTAGATGAAATTCTAGTTTACATAAATCTGAGATGTAAGATTTACACTGATCCACCATCTTCCCCTGATGAGGGACACTGGTAAATGTTTGGCACTAAGTTCACCATTATTTATAAAGCATGTAGATTTGTATTAACACATTAATTTTTTTTTTTAATATAATGCAAACAGTGTAAGTACCTCAGCTTAATTTTGTATCAGCCTCTAATGCGATCACTTTTCGGCATGAAAAAAAACGTAGTTTTTCAGCATGTAGTTTTTCAAACTTCATCATTAAAAACGATGTTGCCCACACACCATTGTTTTTAAAAAATGATGAGCAAAACGCGGTGACGTACAACATGTACGACGGCACTCTAAAGGGGAAGTTCCATTTAAGCTCCCATCTCATAACTTGCTTCTGAGCATGCGCGGGTTTAAAAACATTGTTTTTAACAATGTTTTAACCCACACACGATCATTTTTTACAACACTTTATATTTAAAAAAAATTTTTTAAAACAACGACGTTAAAAAATGCAGCATGCTTGAATAATTTCTTTGGTCGTTTTTCAGAAGATGAAAAACGATGTGAAGCCCACACACGATCATTTTAAATTATGTTTTTAAAAACGTTGTTTTTTTTTCATGCCGAAAAATGACCGTGTGTATGAGGCATTACAGTCCATTGTAAGGCAGGGCTCAGATCGGGAAAGGTAGAAGCAACACAAGGGGGTAGATTCACATAGAGATACGCGGTGTATCTACTGATCTATGAGGCTGATTCCTCGAATCAGGTTCCGCATAGATCTCCCTTAGAGCCGACTGGTATAAGTGAGTTACACTGTCGATCTTAGGCTGCAATCTCCCGCCGTCCGCTAGGTGGTGCTTCTGTTATTATACGCGACGAATATGCAAATGAGGAGAACCGCCGATTCAGAAACGAACGCCCGGCCATCGTTTTTTTTTTTACGTCGTTTGCGTTCGGGGTTTTCCGGCGGATCGTTACCCCTGCTATATGCGGGGTAAGTGCGGCGTATACTATGTTAAGTATGGCCGTCGTTCCCGCGTCGAGTTTTGAATTTTTTACGTCGTTTACGTAAGTCGTTCGGGAATACGGCCATACGTTAATTGCGTTAACGTCGAAAACAATGACGTCCTTGCGACGTCATTTAAAGCAATGCACGTTGGGAAATTTAGCCGGCGGCGCATTCGCAGTACGATCGGCCCGGGGACGCGCGTGATTTATATAGTAAACTCCCCCTAGCCGCGGAATTTGCATTCCGCCGGGGGATTTACGATCCACCAGGGCAACTTACGAGGCAAGTGCTTTCTGAATACAGCACTTGCCTCAAAAACTGGCGCAGGCGGATCGTAAAAAAGATAGATCACACGGATCAAAAGGTCCGCTGATCTATGTGAATCTACCCCAAGGAGCCAATCAGTTGTGCTGCAGTGCTTGTGTGCTAACAAGGAACATGTTCATGGAAGAAGACATCAGAGTGACAGGGAGATGACCTTATCTGAATGTATTTCTTGTGTGTATTTAGCTCTTTGCCTCTGGAATCCAGCTTTAAAATGGCTCTGATTGTAATGTACAGTATATTGTACCAAAATCAAAGCTTCTAGCCAATGAAAGACTTGTGATGGTGTTATACTAGTTTTCTTAAGCCAAATCAACAAACTCCATTTTTTTGCCATAGTTTTCATAAAACATCACACAGTACTCCACATATTGGGCAAAAATATCCTTTCAGCTGTTTGTGGCTTTTCTGAGGCAAATATCACTCTGATGATGTTATGTATAACCAATCATCAATTTCTTCGATAGAACACTGAAAAGCTATACCAGGGATCTTCAAACTACGGCCCTCCAGTTGTTCAGGAACTACAATTCCCATCATGCCTAGTCATGTCTGTGAATGTCAGAGGTTTACAATGCCTCATGGGATGTGTAGTTCCGCAACAGCTGGAGGGCCGTAGTTTGAGGATCCCTGAGCTATACCATGATTAGAGAAATTTGAGTTTAGCAACAGTGTGTAAAAACATATTGTTCCTGTTTCTAATTTGTTACTTTCTACATGACGTGACATTTCAAAGAACTGGTCTGTTTCAGATTAACTTGACCTCTTATAGGAAAGGAATGTGAACCTTCCAGTAAATAGCATATATAACCATAGCTCCCAACTGTCCCTGATTTTGAGGGGCTGTCTCTGACTTGGGACAAAGTCCCTCTTTCCTTCTTATTTGTCCCTCATTTTGGTCTGATCTATATAGTTGTATATAAAATGTACTACTTATCTATCAAAAAGTGTTCCCAGTGCTAAACCTTTCATCCAATTTTCAGATTTCTCCATTTATACATTTTAAAAGCTTGTATAAAGGAATAGTAGAGGTTAAAAAAAGCAATTGTGAGTTTAACCACTTGAGGCCCGCGCTACCGTCGGATGACGGCAACAGCGCGGGCCTGAATATCCAACATGCTGTCATTTGACGGCATGTCTTTCTGGCTTTCCCAGCGCGCGCTGTAGAGCGCGCTGCGGGGAAGCCCTGTGTTGTCCCTGTCCCTTGGACACGGACAATCACAGATCGCGGCAAACGGCCAATCAGAGCGGCCGTTTGTGATGCGATCTCTGGGCCAATGAGAGATGATCTCTCATAGATCATCTCTCATTGCCGGCTCACACAGAGACAATGTCCTGTCTCTGGAGGGGAGGAGCCCGATCTGTGTTCCTTCCTACATAGGGACACAGATCGGTCACCCCCCCAGTCACCCCCCCCCCTCCCCCTACAGTTAGAACACACCTAGCATACACATTTAACCCCTTCCTCACCCCCTAGTGTTAACCCCTTCAATGCCAGTCACATTTATACTGTAATTAGTGCATATTTATAGCACTGATCGCAGTATAAATGTGAATGGCGTCAAAAATGTGTCAAAAGTGTCCGATGTGTCCGCCATAACGTCGCAGTACCAATAAAAATCGCAGATCGCCGCCATTTCTAGTAAAAAAAAAATAATAAAAAATAATAATTCTCTCCCCTATTTTGTAAGCGCTATAACTTTTGCGCAAACCAGTCGCTTATTGCGATTTTTTTTTTTTTTTTTACTAAAAATATGTAGAAGAATACGTATCGCCCTAAACTGAGAAAAAAAAAATGTGTTTTTTTTTTAATTGGGATATTTATTATAGCAACAAGTAAAAAATATTGTATTTTTCTTCAAAATTGTCGCTCTTTTTTGTTTATAGCGCAAAAAATAAAAATCGCACAGGTGATCAAATACCACCAAAAGAAAGCTCTACTTGTGGGGAAAAAAGGACGTAAATTTTGTTTGGGAGCCACGTCGCACGACCGCGCAATTGTCAGTTAAAGCGCCGCAGTGCCGGAAGCTGAAATTTTACCTGGGCAGGAGGGGGGTGTAAGTGCCCAGTAAGCAAGTGGTTAAAGAGGAAGTAAACCCAGGAAAAAAAAAACTGCAAGAAAAAGGCATAATGAGCTAGTATGCATAGCACACTAGCTTATTATGTTGCACTTACCTGAGATCAAAGCCCACAAATCGCTCCTCGTCCCCCTTTGCCGCTGCCACCATGGCTCCTCGGAGCATCTTATTTGCTGTGACTGGCTGAAGCGGCAATGACGTCACTTCCGCGCACGATCCCTGCACATGCGCAAGTTTCCGGTATTATCATTGATAATGCCAGAACGCTTGGTGTGCCTGCGCCCATGCGCCGTAGACATCAGTGCAGTGTTTTCAGCAAATATCTCCTTAACAGTGTAGGTTAAGGAGATATTTCTTGCACCTAAATGTAAGCTTTAATCTAGGCTTACCTGTTGGTGAAAGTTGTGTGGTTGGGTTTAAAACCACTTTAACTAATCATTTTTAAAATCTCCTTTAAGGGGTGCGGCAGGGGGTGTGTCCTATGCCTACAGATTTTGCTAGTAGGTGTCTCTCGTTCCAATCTCAAGAATTTGGGAGGTATGTTTATAACTAGGCAGAGTATTGATACTATTCCACTGCACTTTTCAAAAAGGCAATATAAGACAATCAATTGAGCAACCTGATGACGTCACACAATGAAACGAATGTCGAGGCAAAATCTCCGGTCACGTCACTGGCACTAGCACTCACTAAACTAGATCAAGCCCAGGGCTGTCTTAATGAGAAGGCACACCTGAGCACTGCCCAGGGGCCCTGCACTTTCCCCAAAGTAGCTGGTCCTTTACCCCATGCTGCCCAAAATTGGGGGCCCTATGATGGCACTGAGAGTGATTGATACACAGGGGAGGCAGGCTGGAAGTAGTGCACCGTGCTGTCCCGAACGATACCTATTATTTCACAGCCTGCAAGGAGGGGTAGGGCCGGAGCGCCAGTGATGTTCTGACCCTGTCCCATGCAACTTGAATGCTCAGAACTCAAAGGCTGCGGGGTAGGAGCTGGAGTGGGAGCTGCTGAGTCGGCAACACTGAGAGCCCACCTGTGGAAGTACAATTGTGGATGGTGTCATGGTGAGTCAGGCTGTCCAGCACTATTTGCACCAAAAAGCTTGGAATGCCCGGAGGGATGCTCCCTCCTCTGCCTGTTTGATTGTTATAGGTGAGTGCAGTGCTGCAGGTGGGCACAGAGCCAAAAGATTACATGCACTATATCTCCACTGGAACAGGGGGTACTACATGGATGGAATAATGGTGCTGCGGGATGTCAAGGATTTATGGGGGAAAACAATGCTGAGGGGGGATCTGGGGTGTATAGGAGGTAGCAATGCTTGGGGTAGCTTGGGTAGCTATACTGCTAGAGCTATCAGGGATGTAGAGATGCCACAGTGTAAGGGGTATCAGGTATGTAGTGGGGTCACAATACAAGGGGTATCTTATGGTATATGGTTACAGTGCTGGGGGAATATCTAGTGTATAGAGGGGTAAGAGTGCTGGGGAGATATCTAGGGTGTAGAGGGGTCAGAGTGCTTGGGGGATAATCTGGGGAAAAGGGGAAGCTCCGATTGTCTGCCTCCTACCTACTTGATGTCTGTTTACCTGCACGGTCTCCATTGTAAGGGCCCCAAAGCATTATTTCCCCAGGGGCCCATGATGCTATTAAGACGGTCCTGATCAAGCCCTGAACTAGTTCATCTTTATATTTTTTTACAACAGACCTTTTTATGTACGCACTTCTCCTCACTGTGATCACATGATCAGGATCCAGTTTTGCAGGTTCCCAACCATTAGTATGAGACTCGTAGCTGCCACTGACGGCTCAGTCTTGGTGCTGGGAGCACACTTCCAGCACAAACACAGGAACACATATATGTGGTGCCCAGATACTGCATATAGTTTCATAGTTGGTAAGGTTGAATAAAGACGTTAGTGCAACCTGTGTATGTGTGTCAATGTCAATAATCATTTTGCATACCCCTGTATGTTGTGTTCACTAAGATACACATTCAAGAGTCTTTTAAAGATATTAATACATCGCCATGACTTTGAAAATCCCCCTTCCCTTCCTAGGGAACATTCAACCCCGAGATCGGCCCTGGCGTTATACCATTCCATGCCAGTGTCATTTATACAGTAATCAGTGAATTTTTATAGCACTGATCGCTGTATAGATTTCACTGGTCCCAAAAAAGTGTCAAAAGTGCCTGATGTGTCCGCCACAATGTTGCAGTGCTGCTAAAAATCACAGATTACCGCCATTACTAGAAAAAATAAAAAATTATAATAAAAATTCCATAAATCTATCCCCTATTCTGTTGATGCGATAACTTTTGTGCAAACCAATCAATTTACGCTTATTGTGATTTATTTTTTTTGTTATCAAAAATATGTAGAATACATATTGGCCTAAACTGAGGAAGAAATAATTTGTTTTACTTTTTTTTTTTATATTTATTATAGCAAAAAGTTAAAAATATATATATATTTCCCAAAATTGTTGGTCTTTTATTTATAGCACAAAAAATTAAACCCGCAGGCCGCAGAGGTGATCAATTACCACCAAAAGAAAGCTCTATTTGTGGGGGGGAAAAGAACATCAATTTAGTTTGGATACAACATCGCATGACCGCACAACTGTCTGTTAAAGTGACGCAGTGCCGTTAAGGCATCCCCCAAGCATGTTAATGGGTTGGTGAATTTATAAGGTTTCACTTTAAGGCCTCGTACACACGACTGAGGAACTCGTCGTAAATGAAACATCGTTTTCCTCGACGTTTTCCTTGTCAAGCTTTCTTTGCGTACACACTGTAAAGACAAAATCTCCTCGTTCTCAAACGCGGTGATGACGTTCAACACGTACAATGGCACTATAAGAGCCCTTTCACACTGAAGCGTTTTTACAGCGTTTTAGCGTTAAAAATAGCGCTCTTAAAACGCTCATAAAATGCTCTCCATGCATCTTAATGGACCTTTTCACACTGAGTCCTGCAAGCGCTGTAAAAACGCCTTACCCTTTCACACTGAGGCGTTGAGAAAGGTCCTGCAAGCAGCAGCTTTTGGGCGCTGAAAAAAACGCTCCAAATAGCCCCTCTACATTGAAATGAATTGAAAGAGCTGTAAAAACGCCTTACCCTTTCACACTGAGGCGTTGAACTGGCAGGGCGCTGAGAAAAGTCCTGCAAGCAGCATCTTTGGAGCAGCTTTTGGGCGCTAAAAAAAACACTCCAAAAACGACCCTCTCCATTTAAATAAATTGAAAAGCGCTGTGAAAACGCCTTACCCTTTCACACTGAGGCGTTGAGAAAAGTCCTGCAAGCAGCATCTTTGGAGCGCTGAAAGAAACGCTCCAAAAACGCCCCTCTCCATTTAAATTAATTGAAAAGCGCTCTAAAAACGCCTTACCCTTTCACACTGAGGCGCTGCTAAAACGCCCTAAAACTTTAGAGTCTTAGCGGTGCTTTACCAGCACATTGGGATTGCAGATGAGGCTTCGCTCGAATAACGCTGTAATAACGCTCGAAAAACGCTGTAAAAACGCTCGTAAAACGCCCCAGTGTGAAAGGGGCCTAAAGGGGAAGTTCGATTCCACTGGCACAACCCTTGGGGCTGCTTTTGCTACTCTCATGTTACTGCGTGTTAAGTAAAAGTTTGGTAAGAGACGAGGAAATTGAAACTCTCGACGAGGAAAAAAGAACTCGTTCTCTTTTTTTCTCGTCGAGTTCCATGTCAGTTTTCTCAACGAAAAACATACACACGACCGTTTTCCTCGGCAAAAAAAAAAGTTTCTTGATGGATTCTGTCGAGGAAAACGATCGTGTGTACGAGGCCTAAGCCTTTTTAAAAGAGCAATGCCCAGCTCCTCATACCATTTTCAAGAAGACTTCCATGGGCTTAGCATTAAAATGAGTAATTAGTGGATTCTTGGCTTTGTTTGCTGAACGTCCCATAAATCAAACTGAAGCAGGCTCACTACTGCTTGCATTTGAAAATATATTTATTAACTTACAAATACAGAGCCGAGTTAACCTGTAACTTTTTCCCAGTATTCAGCTTTAAAGAATAAAGCTGGGTACACACTATGAGAAAATCGGAAGATAAATCCTGTACAAAGAACAATCGTTCGAATTTTGGATAGTGTGTAAACAACTTTCAACATCCAACTCAGACTTTGCAAACAAAAATTTTCAAAGGGACAAACTCCAAAGTTTTTCTCAGACGTGAACAGAACAAATGATTTTCACTTAAAGGGTCACTAAAGGAAATTTTTTTTTTTTTTTGCTGAAATGACTGTTTACAGGGTATAGAGACATAAAAGTTAACTGATTCCTTTTCAAAATGATTAAAAATAGATAAAAATCAATCATATAATGTGCCTGCAGGTTAGTTTCACTTTTGAACTGGCTTCATGTTTCTGCAAAGTAGAAATAGACACACAGAACAAAAACAAACAAATCCAGGGCAGTGTTTTGTTTTTAAAATTAATCTGATTGGTTCTGGGAAGTTTTAGACACACAGTAATGACAGCTTAAACCATCGTGAGAAAGCTCCCAGTATGGTGGTTATAAGGAAACAGACAAGCAGGAAGTGTGGAGAACAGAGCAGGATTACAGCAACTTCAAAGCAAAAACGAACGATAAGGACATGAAACCAGTACTGCAGTAGGGTAAAGGAAGCTATTTAGCTAAAAAAAAAAAATCCTTTAGTGATCCTTTAACGTGTACTGTTTACGTAAGGAAAAATCATATGTGAAAGACTGATCAGAAACAATAAACAGCAAAAAAAGCCTTTTCATATGAGAATTTTCAAACATTTATTTCCTTCCTACTTGCTGTGAAACATTGAGGAAAACCAGACGATTGTTTTCTCATAGTGTGTACCAGGGCCGATCCTCCCTATAGGCTCACTATGCAAGCCGCTTAGGGCCCCCAAATTACTAGAGGCCCCACCTGGTGAGAAGTCATTTTCGCCCCCTCACCCCGCTTCTAAACTCGCTGGCTAAGTCATTTCCGACAGCAGAACACCCCCTCCCCCGCTTCTTAAATTTCTTTAATGTGAAATGTCACTGTCGTCAGGGCCCCCTGCTTGTCATTTTTAATGTGCCATGTCATTTTGCTTAGGGCCCCAGGGAGGTCAGGATCGGCACTGGTGTGTACCCAAGTCAACTCAAGAAAGTAGTGTTTATGTCTAAACTGTCTCTTTATTAAAGCGGAGCTCCACCCTAAAGTGAACTCGCGCTGATCGGAACCCTCCCCCCTCTGGTGTCACATTTGACACCTTTCAGGGGGAGGGGGTGCAGATACCTGTCTAAAGACAGGTATTTGCACCCACTTCTGGCCCAGCATTCTTGGGCAGAATATGGGCATTTTCGTCACATCCCGTCGCCCCCCACTTTGTGTGCTGGGAACACTCGGCTCCCAGCACACAGCGGGAGCCAATCGGCAGGCGCAGCTCGACTCGCGCATTTGTCCCCCTCTTTCAGTTAAGCTCTAGGCCATACACAATATATGACACTTGGCATTCCTTGCTTCCCCACAGACATGAATCAATCTTTCTCCGGTACATGGTGCTGGACATGTAGAAAGTATACAATCTATGGCACTGATATTAAAAAACATGACCACAGGCAAAGCAATGTAACTTATGCATTACTGCCATGGAGCTAAAAGTGGCAAATCATCACCTTAACAAAATAAATAAATTGGCTGGTCTCATAAACAGAAATCCTTCTGCTCCACGCAAGCAAAAAGAGACTTGCTGGGGCGACATGGACGCCCCCGCCCATATTGGGACAGACCATTACCCCAAGCACCAAAGTCAAAAGTCTCGGTGTCATTTTTGACTCCGACATGACAATGGATGCAGAAATTGGGTCCATAGTCAGTGGATCCCACCATCTTCTGTGGCTGCTACGAAGACTTGTTCCCTTCATCCCAGAAAAAGACACTGCAGTAGTGGCAGGTACAATAATAAACTCCAGGCTTGATTATGCCAACTCTCTTTACCTTGGTCTCCCATAATACCAGATCGATTGTCTATAAGTCATCCAGAACACGGCGGCATGACTGGCAACAGGGAAAAAACCCTGGGAATCAATTACCCCGTCCCTGAGGTCCCTCCATTGGCTGGCTGTAAAGGACCGAGTCACATTCAAGGCCCTTAGCAGACGAGCCCCCCCCCCCCCCCCTTACTCAGTTCTCCTCCTCACCAACTGTACCTAACTACCTCCAGAACCCAATGCAACTGGACCAGGAGAATTGCAAACGGACCTCAGGATCCCACCTATGATTTGTATCCATCCCACATTAACCCAGCGTCAAATCAGATTCATACCAAGCCCTCCATACTTTTTCAAATTTCCCCCTACAGCCCCGGGAGATATATGTCGCTTTATAAAACGGGATCATTGCGTTCACCAGCCCCTCCCAAAAAGCAACTTCTGGAGCCCCGGGTTTCTTCCATTTAAAGTGGTTGTAAACCCCAAAAAAATGTTTTTTTGTTTTAATGTCACAATGTAGAGTATAAGATTTCCTATCATCTGTGCACAGTCTTGCCACACAGAGTTAATCCAGCGCTGAGTAATCCTCTTTTAAAGTTCAGTGCAAATTAACCAGACTTCAGATAAAAACTTGCCAGATTAGGTTAAGTCCGTTTCTCTGTTTTTGCTTTCAGTAACAGGTTATTTACAAATATAGCGTGGACATGTTTATCATAACAAGAGGTGATCCAAAGTTCATTGTATATTACTAGGATGTGTTATGATGTTATATCACCTCATGTTATGATAAACAAAACATAACATATGATAAACATGTCTTAGCTATATTTGTAAATAACCTCTCACTCAAAGCAAGAAGAGAGATTCCGGACTTTTTGATTTAGGCAGGGTTTTATCTGGAAGGCTGTTAGTTTTCACTGAACATAAAAGAGGATTACTCAGCGCTGGATTAACTCTGTGTGGCAAGACTGGGCACAAATGATAGGAAATCTTATACTCTACATTGTGACATCAAAAAAATAATTATTTTTTTGGGGGTTTACATCCACTTTAAGCAAAATGGCCTTCCTACCATAGAGCAGTAATATATTAAGTAGAGTCCTATGAGCCCTAGACGGACCACCTCCTCCACCAAACCAAGCAGACAGACACAAATTTCTAACGGAATCAGGACCCCCAGTACCTCCGCAATGCAAGAAGCGACCCCAGACCAAAACAGCTGAATCTGGATGCAGCCCCAAAAAATATGATGAGCGTCAGCCGGCGCGAACGAGCACCTCCAACACTCAGAGGGCACCGAGGGGTATATTGAGGCCAACCTAGCAGGGGTATAGTACACTCTATGTAAGAATTTAAACTGAATAAGTCTGTCTCTAACAGCCACTAGATATTGAAATGGACAGTTCCACATATCATCCCACTCCTCCCCCTGCACACTCGTAACCTCTGTCTCCCAACGTTCCCTGCATTTAAGTAATGCCTTGGGGCTAGTCTTAAACAGCTCTTTGTATGTGACTGACAGAGTCTTAGGTAGGTCTTCCGTCATAAGTAACTCCTCCATCCTAGAAGGAAAGGATTCAACACTTAAGGCTTCTCGATCTTCGACTAGCCTTTGTGTCATGTGGATCATCCCATTGCGCAAGAGAAGTTTGAACAGACTTCTCTGAGAGCTATGCTGGTTTTGAGGCTTAACAGACATGGAGCTCATGTTAGTACACAATTGTGCAGCAGTTCCATGAGAACCACAGGCAGCTGGACCTGCAGTTCTTCAGTGATAGCTGTATAATGGTTTTATGAAGCCATCTCTACCTTTGGCCCAGTGGAAGTTGTGGGACCCTGAGCAGCCAACTAAGTCACCAACTAAGTCACTATATTACCATATAACACTAACCCTACCCTTCTGTCCATCATACTGCCTAAAAGGGTTTGTTAAGGAAAATAAAATGTATCTTAATAGCTTCCTCTACCTTAATGCAGTGCTGTTTTCATGTCCTCATTGTTCTTTTTTGCTCTCAAGTTGCTGTAATTCTTCTCTGATCTCCACACTTCCTGGTTGTCTGTTTCCTGATCACCACAGTCCTGGGAGCTTTCTCTCTGTGGTCACTAATCAAGGAGGTGTGATTACTGTGTGTCTAAAACCCCACAGCACCAATCAGTTTCGTTTTCCAAACCATCATTGCCCTGTATTGGCTCTGTATACTCTGTAAAGCAGAGAGGCAGGAAACATGCAAAAACGAAACTAGAAACTGCAGGTACATTATATAATTGATTTTTATACATTTTTTATCGTTTTTAAAAGGAATCATTTAACTATTATGGGGCAGATTCTCAAAAAATGGTGTATCTGGCGGCGTTGCGTATCGTATGGCATTTACACTACATCTACGCAAATTACTGGAGCAAGTGCCGTATTCTCAAAGCACTTGCTCCGTAATTTTCGACGGCGTAGCGTAAATGCGGCGTCGTAAGGCCGCGTAATTCAAATACTGAAGGAGGGGGCGTGCTGTATTCAAATTAAGCGCGCCCCCGCGTCAAACGAAGTGCGCATGCGCCGGCCGGGAAAAAAGCCCAGTGCGTATGCTCCAGCTCACGTCAGAAAGCGTTGTTGAAACCGACGTCAAAACGACGTGATCGTCACTTACGCAATTTCCTATTCGCGAACGACTTAGTAAAACGACGTAACCGACAGAAAAAGACGACGCTGACCCGACGCCATACTTAACATGGCAACGACGGCACTTCGGAAACATACCCCTCATACAGCAGGGGTAACCTTACGCGTACGCAACCTACGTAAATGACGACGGGGCGGCGTAAAAACATTCGGGAATAGCCGTATTAGGCTCATTTGCATAGGCAAATGAGAAAACAACGTAAAGGCCACCTAGCGGCCGGTGTTGTCATTACATCTAAGATCCAATGGTGTAATTGCTTTACACCTGTTAGATCTTTAGTGTATCTATGTGTAAGTGATTCTAAGAATCACTCGCATAGATACCCATTGAAAAAAACTGCGATACGACGGTGTATCTGAGATACACCGTGGTATCTCTTTTGAGAATCTGGCCCTCTGTCTTTATACCCTGTAAACAGTAATTTCAGCAAAAGAAAATGTTTTATTTACAACTCCTTTAAATGTAGAATTTCTAAAAGAACCTGCCTCTATGCAGCCTAGGCAATTGGTCACATGAACTCTTCTGAAAGCAAGGATCATACCCTACCAATAATTGCCTTTTACCCCACTGGCTTTATAATATCTTTAGGGACAAAGTAAATAGGTAGTGCGATTATAGAGTTGGTGAAGGTATTGTGAGAGAGGAAGGAATAATAAAACAAAAGCAAAGCAAATTTATCATTAGCTTTACCAGGGATACATTTGGGGGGTGGCACTGTGAACAAGGTTTTAAATAATGAATATAAATAAAATGAAATGCACATTCATCATTATTTTTTCATGGGAGCCGTAGAAATGCAAAGCATTTTTTTTTTTTAACAATGTGCATAACAAGCCTATTTTGTTCCTTCCTTATCAGTAACACTACCGTTTATTTTTAAGAAATTGCTTGATAAGAGAATTTCTCCTCAAAGCAAGTATTTTTTTGTTAATAGAGGAAACCAAAGGAAGAAGGCCACTGAGGGAGACACGTGACTTCCAGGCAATACAAGTCAACAACAAAACAATATATGAAAATGTATGCATATCAGCTTAAGAATATTATGTAACTAGCTGGATTAAAGTGACCCTGCCAGGGGGCCCCACAAAAAAAAGAAAATAACTATCTGCCATTCAGGCTGTATGTTAAAACTTCACTCTGTAGCACAGCTCCCGGGATCAATCTATTCCACACTAGAATAGCATGTCCCCTGCTGGCCTCTGCCGTTCCCCCTGTCCCTCCCCACATCCTTTTGTGTTCTGCACTGATTAGGGGCTCAGCAGGTTGAATCACAGTAGCCAATGGAAGGTTGGGGGGTATTATCTGTTCTTCAAACCTAAAAGTTTTGAAAAGGATTAGTTCCAGAAGCTCTGCTACAGAGTAAAGTTTTAGAAAATGTGATGGGTGGATAGGTACGTATAAAAATGCTTCACTTACAGGATAGTGCCTTTCTTATTTCGTAGGGTCACTTTAATAAAGTCAACTTGGAGACACTTGAAGTGTACCTAAATCCAGGTGTGTGGAATAGAACCTCTGTCCTGGGCCGATCCTAGGCAGGGTGCACAGGGTGCATTGCACCCAGGCACCTGCAGAGGCAGGTGCGCCAAAGTGCCAGAGTTCTCCCCTCCCTCCTTCTCTCCGTCCAGAACTGATGTGTGAGCATAGGGCAGCCCGTCCAGCCTGGCAGTGCTCGGGGGAGGGGCCTCTCTTCTTCCTGACACGAGGGTTCTAGTTTTCAGTGGCTGCTGAGTGCTGATGTGCAGGAATGAATTCCTAACACTGGGAGTCTTGGATCCTGCGCCGTCTCCACCAACTCCAGTTGGAATGCCTCCCACTCCCATCTCTAATTCAGGCTGCACAGAGAGAGAATCAAGGTGAGTCACAGTGTTCAGTGTGCTGGGGAATGGCATCCCCAGCATCCTTTTACACATGCTCTGGGATGCCCCTGCTCTAGATGTTTTATGTCATGATTGATTGCATAGGATAAACAGCCCCTGTCCATTCCTGCGCCTAGTCCATCTACAGATGTGATGTATAATGAGATGTAAAGAGGAGGGGTTAGTAAAATGACAACGCCCATGTGGGGGCGCCAGAAATATTTCTGCACCCAGGCGCCTATGACCCTAGGATCGGCCCTGCCTCTGTCAGGTATATATTGTTGCTTGTGTCCCCACTAGGCAACTTCATCCATAGAGATGGTAGGGTGCCAATCATAGAGGAAAAAAAGGAGAGAAGACGTGTCTTTTTAGTGCCTCTTTTGTGAACTTTGAAATTAAAGTACAACTGAATACAAACTTTTTTGTTGTTATTGTTTTGGACAGAGTGCAGATGGATAAGAAGCCCTGTCAGTTTTTTATTGCTGTCTGGGCTCCTCTCTATTTGTCCTGTTTACCATTATCATTGTCCCCAGAAAAGTAATAGAGGGGAAATCTCCCAATAGGGAAATTAGTTCTGGTGACCGGGGGTCCCCAAGGGATTCCCTTTTAATTTTCAGGATTTCCTCTCACTTCCTGTTTGGTTATGGGAGAAGAAATAAAGGGAAATCTCTTGAATGAGAATCAGATGGTGAAAAATTAAACTGACAGGGGTTATAACCCTCCCTTACTCCAAAACAAAAAATAAAAAGTTTTGCCTATAGTTTTACTTTAATTTCTCCAATGCCTATGATTACAAATGAGAAGAAACTTTTTTTTTATTGTTTTTTAGTTTGGGAAGTGAAATAACACCTCCACCCAGTGGAAGATTAGGGGTACTTCAGGACTCACACATTGGAAATCTCCAGAGATACCCCAGATGTTTATCTTTCCAGGACATATTGCCTACACCAGGGGGGTCCAAACTTTTTTCAAAGAGGGCCAGATTTGAAGAAGTGAACATGCGTAAGGGCCGACCATTTTGATGACATTCTTTAATTTGGTCTAAGTGTGTTTGCCCGAGCACTAATAAGAAAAATAATTCTCCTGCCTTTGTGGCTGTGTGTGGTGAAGAGATGAGCTTGGGCGTGTTATTTGGATATACCGTATTTATCGGCATATAACACACACCTTCACTTTAGAAAAAAAATGTAAATAAAGATCTGTGAAGCAAAATAAGGGTCATTGCCCATCAATGCAGCCCAATCGGTGCCATGAATGCAGCCTCACCATTGCCATGAATGCAGCCTGATTGATGCCCATCTGCAGCTTCGGAAGGGGGTGGGGGGGGGGCAAGACGAGTGCCAACAGATTACATACAGGAGAATCTCCTGTTTACACAGCAGCCTCTTTAATACAATGTTCCACAGAGGAGTCGTCCAATGGCAGCCCAGGAGACGAGACTTCCTATTACAGATGCCGCAAAGTAAACGGGAGATTCTCCTGTATGTAATTTGACAGCACTCGTTCCCCGCCCCTCCCTGTCCCCTACGAGGCAGCACCGATCAATACAGTATATATCCAAATTACCAGGAGGGCCACATTAAACTGGAACGGCCCCCGGGCCAGACTTTGGACATGCCTGGCCTACACAGAACACTGGTGGACATTGCTAGTGTTTCATAGCACCTGGGACAGGTAAAAAAAAAATACTAATTACAAACACCATATTAAATATCAATTATATATAATATACTAAACATCTATTAAAATACATAAATAAAAAGAATATATAATGTGAGTTCAACAAATTCAATAAAAAGATGATTGTCTATTAGGCAAGTCTTAGGCCGCGTACACACGATCGGATATGTCTGCTGAAACTGGTCCGCCGACCAGTTTCAGCGGACATATCCGATCGTTTGTACGAACTAGTGGACAGGTTCTTCCAGCGGACAAATTTCAAAGCATGCTTTGAAATTTGTCCACTGGAAACCTGTCCGTCAGACATGTCCGCTGGTTAGTACGCCTAACCAGCGGACATAAATCTCCCGCATGCGTCAAATGGATTTGACGCATGCGTGGAAGTATTTTACTTCCTGGAGTGGTGGCGTGGCGGCGTCATCGTCACCGCCACGTCACCGCGTCCTCAGTCCGAGGGGATTTTCATCCGATGGTGTGTACACGCCATCGGACCAAAATCCGAGGAGACATGTCCGCTGGAAACGGTCCGTCGGACATGTTTTAGCAGACATGTCTCCCCGTGTGTATGCAGCCTTATTGTTAATAAATGGTATGGGGAACCTGTGCCAAAGCAACAAGGGTAAAGTCCTTTTTGCTGAAATGACTGTTTACAGGGTATAAAGACATAGGGCCAGATTCAGGTAGATAGGAGTATCTTTCCTCTGGAGTAACGCTTCTCATTTACGTTACTCTGAAGACCCTTTCGGCGCAAGTACTGTTATTCACATAGCAGTTGCGCGTAAACTTGCCCCAAAGTAACGATAATGCGCTGGCGTAACCCGACGCAAGGGGAAGTGGGTGTGATCATATGTAAATGATGGGCGGAGCCCAGCGCAGAGGCTTACGTTCAGCGCATCAACCACGGAGCATGCGCAATGAGTGAGGCTCCACTCGCCCCCTTTGTGCGCATGCTCACAACTTCCGTCGGCACCACTTCACGGGAAACGTCAGCGCAATGCCTTCCGTTGGGCGTTTAAATGCGCCCGTAGAAGCGCCATTCCGGCACTAAAGTATATCCTGCTCCCCCTCCCCGCAGTGATGTTACTTTTGTTCTGAGATGGCTGCTCCCGTTCCCCGCAAACACACAGGAGAAAGCTGAACTTTAATGGCCAGGAGCTGACAGCCGTCATCTCGGCTATGGAGACCTATGATGTCTTCCTCCATGGCTGTAAAATTTGACAGACAAGCATGGACAGAGGTGTTGTCCTGCAAGTGGGGGTGCTCAGCTAGCTCTTATCGTCGGTAACGCTGCTGTAGCTGCTCTCCTGCTGACCTGTGGCCGTCTGGAGTAAAGATAAAGCAGCCTTTTGTAGAAATAACTTTGCGCCGGACGGACGAGATACGCGCGGCGCATGTAGCCAGCATATGGTGCTAATCCGTTCGTGAATTGGGAAAAATCCCTCATTTGCATATTTGCAGGGGAAATCAATAGGCGCGACTGATGCGCCAAGCGAAATTAAGCGCTGACGATACTCTGGCGTCGGAACGTTCCGCCGGTCGCAAATGGCCCGTTATTGGGCGCATCTAGTTTGGTGGGTACGGGCACATAGAAACGACGGCGCATCTTCACAGTTACGCGGCGCATATCGAAATACTCCAGCGCAAGTGTTGCTGAATCTGGCCCATAATAGTTAACTGATTCATTTTAAAAATTATTAAAAATAACTAAAAATCAATCATATAATGTACCTGCAGTTCTAGTTTCGTTTTTGCATGCTGTTTCCTGTCTCTCTGATGTACAGAGTCACAGAGCCAATACAGGGCATTGATGGTTTGAAAAACGAAACTGATTGGTGCTGAGGGGTTTTAGACACACAGTAATCACACCTCCTTGATTAGTGACCATGGAGAGAAAGCTCCCAGCACTGTGGTCATCAGGAAACAGACAACCAGGAAGTGTGGAGATCAGAGAAGGATTACAGCAACTTGAGAGCAAAAACAAACAATAAGGACATGAAAACAGCACTGCATTAAGATAAAGAAAGCTATTAAGATAAAAAAAAATTCCTTTACCCTTCCTTTGCCCCACCCCCGCGATTCACGTCAAACCCCCGCTCAGCGCAACTCCGATCCACGGCCCCAATCCCCCCCCCCCCCCCGCTCAACTACTTCATTGGGAGGTATGCTCATTTGTCCCTCATTCTGAAAAGTTGGGAGGAATGGACATTGAATAATATAAATGATCTGAATGGAAAAATGGCAAACACCTGGTGATAAAATGATGAATATTCTCTTTACAGATATGCTGCTTAGACTATTTACTAAAGGAGTTGACAATCTGCAATTATAAAATTGTGTGAATATTCACTTCAATTATTCAGTCACGTACAATACATCTGCACAAGTAAACGGGATTGGCTTTTTCTTGGCTTTTCTTGGATGATTGGATAACTGAAGTCACATTTATACATTTGTTTTTTATTATTATAAACTCCTTTAGTAAAGCAGCCTTGCCATTACAATACTAGTAGTTGTTATACCACAAAATGATCACAAGAGGGCAGCAAGCTGTTGGCTATATAAATTCTTAGTCAATTCCTGCAACAAATACACTTCACAAATGTCAACATATTGAATATAAAAGTATAAACTCCCTCAAGCATGTCCTTATGGACCTTGCTTTGTGCACTGGTGAGCAGTCATGTTGGAACAGGAAGGGGCCATCCCCAAACTATTGCCAAAAAAGTTGGGAGCATGAAATTGTCCAAAATGTTCTTCTGTCTGTAACTACACACAGTAATTCAAGGCTTTCTCCCTGGTGTGGAGTGTCATGCTCACCCACTCCCTTGGACTACAGGATAAGGTGATCAGATTTTTTTAATGAAATCAGGGGACATTGTTTTTTTTTTTACTAGTAATGACAAACAGCATCTCTCTGCCCATCGCCGCCGCCCGCCTCACAGCCTGTCAAGTCTTACTCTACGGGCCCCGGCTACTACTGGGTGGGGGGAGAAAAAAGATTACACTGCCAGGGAAGGCGACGAGATAAACAGGCAGATGGCTGGCCTGGGACTTGAGCCAAGGCAGAAGAACATGCGAGCGGAGCTGAATGGGCATGCACCTAAAAATGGAGAAAATTTCCCCTCCACTCCGACCAGCATGTGATCATCAGAAAGGGGCACAGATAATGGAAAAAAATCACCCCCCTAAGCTAGTAGAAGTGGCGGAGCAGGGGTGTGCAATTCAGATTTTTTTTTTTAATTCTGCACTAACTTTTTTTTTAATTGCCCCAGCCCCTGTTCAAATCAAATCCAATCCGGGGACAGACTTGGTCCGGGGACAGTGTCCTCAATCTGGGGACTGTCCCCAGAAACCAGGGATGTCTGGTCATCCTACTACAGGAGAGTCAGGACGCCCACTTACACACAGCTCATTTCTCTCTGCAACGTAGAGAGCATCCTGACTCTCCTGTAGTCCAAGGGAGGGGTGAGCACAACACTCCACACCAGGGAGAAAGCCTTGCATTACTGTGTGTAGTTAGACAGAAGAACAGGAAGTGAGTATTTCTCAGAAGAAATAAGGACATTTAAAAGCAAAATGGAAGGATGAGGTAAGTGAAGGACTGCACTAAGGTAAAGGAAGCTATTTAGTAAAACAAATATTTTACCTTTACAACCCCATTAAAAGTTCTCCTCACTGGAACTAATGGGCCAAGCCCAACCCCTGAAAAACAACCCCAAACCAAATGATTTGGATCAGTGCTCAAAGCAAGGTCCATAAAGACATGGTGAGTGATTTTGGGGTGGTGGCCTGATCAAACCCCCATAGAACACCTCTGGAATGAATTAGAGTGGAGACTGCGAGCCGGGCCTTCTCGTCCAACACCAGTGCCTGACCTCACAATCGCACTTCTGGGAGAATGGTCAAACATTCCCATAGACACACTCTTAAACCTTATGGACAGCCTTCCCAGAAGAGTTGAAGCTGTTATAGCTGCAAAGGGAGGGCCAGCTCAATATTGAACCCTACAGACTAAGACTGGGATGTCATTAAAGCTCATCTGTGTGTAAAGGCAGGCGTCCCAATACTTCTGTTAATGTAGTGTACATTGCCTAAATCGTGACTCTGGTCATATAAGCTACATTTTAAAAACACAGAAGCTAGTTTTCAAAATCTTAGGCCGCGTACACACAATCAGACCGGTCCGATGAAACTGGTCTTAAGATCAGTTTCATCGGACAAATTCGATGGTATGTACGGCCCATCGGACCGTTGTCAGTCGGACCAAAGTTTTAAAACTTGCTTTAAAATCTGTCCGACGGACCAAAACGATGGTTAGTACACAAAAGCATCGGACCAAAAACCCACGCATGCTCAGAATCATGTCGACGCATGCTTGGAAGCATTGAACTTCATTTTTTCAGCACGTCGTTGTGTTCTACGTCACCGCGTTCTGGCCTGATCGGATTTTTGGCCCGATGGTGTGTACGCACATCAGACCATCAGACCACTTCAGCGTAATCCGATGAAAACGGTCCGTCGGCCCATTCTCATCGTACTGGTCTGATCGTGTGTACAGGGCCTTAGACAACTTAGGAAAGTAGAAAAAAGATCAGTAAGACAAAAGTAAAATGAAATCTTCAACAAGAAAACTTTGGTGGCTGATCTTTGTCTCTGAAAATGTAATACTTTGAGTCATTAACCCAAAAAACATACAGATAAGAGCATCTAACTCAGAGGTGGCAAACACAAGGCCCGCGGGCCGAATGCGGCCCTCCAGGCAATTTCATGCCGCCCTCCAGGCCATTTCATGCAGCCCTCGCACCTCTCCAGTCTTCCTCCAGACCCTTACTTTCTGCTTTCAAGCAATGCATCCAACTTCTTCCCAGCAGCAGCATAAGGAAAGGTGGGTGCACTGTGATGTAAGGGAGAGTGGGGGACTCAACTTCTGATGGTGGGGTGGCTCTTTACATCCAATGTAAGGGGAGGGAATGCGCTGGACATCTAATCTTACAGATACAACTGGCCCTTTTGAGGGCAACCATAATGCTGATGCGGCCCACAATGAAATTGAGTTTGACACCCCTGATCTAACTTTTAGATCTGCATACTTGTCCTGGGTCATTAACTAAAATGTAATAAAACAAAGTTGCAGCCAGACAACTGATATTTTCAGAAAGTTGGTATCAATGGCAGTCAACCTGTGGCCAGGCTATGGGCATTTAAGCATTTACATATTCTGATGCCCCGTACACACGATTGGAATTTCCGACGAGAAAACCGTGGACATTTTTCCCACTGAATGTTGGCTCAAACTTGTGTTGCATACACACGGTCACCCAAATGTCGACGGAAATTCCGAACGTCAGGAACGCGGTGACGTACAACACTACGACGAGCCGAGAAAAATTAAGTTCAATGACTCCGAGCATGCGTAGGATTTTTGTGCGTCGGAAATTGCATACAGACGATTGGAATGTCCAATATAAAGTAACAACAAATGACGGGAAAACATCTAATTAACTAGCATATAAAATATGACTTTGTGCCAATGTTAAATGAAAATCACTTTAAGCGAATGGGTTACCCCAATCGTGAAATATTATATGAGTCCCAGTGAAAAAAAATCAAAGGTTGAAAAAAAGATGAAGAAATCAATCAATGTCTATTTTCAAGAAAAGGACACATCTGATGGTATTTGATGACTGAAAATATACCGCTCTCCTTCAAATAAATGGTGACATCAAACAAAAGGGAACCGTAGAATAGTGCAAAGATAGAAAGGAGATCCTCCACCTTCCAAACAAAGTGCCTCTTACCGAAGGGGAAGATCCCAACCAGAGATCTTCTGCTGGCATGTGGCTTTCTACCCAGCCTAGGGGTCTATGTAGCAGGATATCCGGTATCCCATAAGTCTCCCACCGCTCACAGATGATCAATATTGATTATAGCCAGGGTGAGGAAGGAAAAAGGCATTTAGCTGCAGCACATAAAAGAATGCAGAACCATTGTTATAACAACACAGTACTACCGTGTTTCCCCGAAAATAAGACGTAAGCCGTAGCGGGATTTTGACACAAGATCGAAATTTAAGACATCCCTCCGAAAATAAGACGTAGCGATGGCGTGTCGAATCTCCGAAAATAAGACGTAGCGATGGCGTGTCGAATCTCCGAAAATAAGACGTAGCGATGGCGTGGCGAATTTCCGAAAATAAGACGTAGTGATGGGCGTGTCGTATGCGTAACGGCGCGGCGCGGAGCGGGAAACAACACGTGATAGGCGTACGGTACTGTACTGGAGCTGAAGTGAGGAGAAGAATGTAAAGCTGTAAAGCTTCTCCCAGCACTGACCAGCAAACCCCTCTCTCACCCCACACAAACACCAGGGGATAGGGGGAAAAGCTGCTACCGTACTGAGCCCAAAGAGATCACCCTAGCTCCACTGTGCTCCACATCAGCTTTGCTGGCTTATCTTTCTGTACAGCCAGACAAGATGAGTGCAAAGAGAAGAAGTTGGATATCCGAATGGTCCAAAAATGGCGTGCAGAATACGATAATCTCAGTCTACAGGTGGACAGAGGAAATGCTAAGAAGCGCAAGTGTGGTTCAGGTAGGCAACCTTTATTTTCTGTAATAAAAATAAGACACCCCCCCGAAAATAAGCCATAGTGTGATTTCTTGAGGAAAAAAAAAAATATAAGATGGTGTCTTATTTTCGGGGAAACACGGTACATACAGCATGTCCCGGAAAAAGTGACATGTCCATCAAGAACTTTTCCTGACGGAAAATTTGAGTACCATAGTTTGCCATAATTCCAAAAAAGTGTGCAATTTTAAAGCGCAACTTGTTAGGTATCTATTTACTCGGCGTAACATCATCTTCCACATTTTACATAAAAATTGGGGTATATATTGTGTTATTTTTTTTTTTATTATTCATTAAGGTGTATTTCATACCAAAAACTACTGATTTAAACTTGTACACAAAAAATGTGCCAGAAAAAGCTTGGTCTTCAAGTGGTTAAAGTTCAGCCATTTATGCACATAAAGGTACCCCATATGTATGGCACTGGGCAGTGACCCTATACAAAGTGCCTAGCGTAGCCCAGAAGAACCGACCCCAGATGTAGGCCTATCATGATGGGACCCTTGCTTGACTCCCAACAAGGAGGGAAACACGGAGGACATAACTTCCACCACACGACCCCTACCTTACCCCTACTACATACATACCAGATAATATACTGTATTCTTGTTGTTCATAGTATGACTTAGAAAAAGGTGCCAACAGCCAGACAAGCAACACTTGAAGAAGGAGGTACAATGGTAACAGCCTATGTTTAACCCCTTCATGATAAAACAAATATCAATGCCTGAATCAAATATTTGGCAACTTTGACATGTGTTAGTAAAACTGTACACAACTATGTTGTGTATCCAGGTGGATTATACCTTGTTCTTTTCTCAGAACAAATTGGACCTTCATTTGGTGGTAAATGGTAACATGTATCTCCTTTTTTATATATATATATATTAGGGCTGTTACTGATTAAAATGTTTGTGTTCGATTAATTGTTTTTTTCTTTGAATCGATTAATCGACTCATTTCGATTAATTATAACGCACATACAGATCCAACTACTTTTAGCTGATCTCCTTGCATTGCAACTCCGCATTAGGCCCTGTACACACGAGGAGACATGTCCGATGAAACCGGTCCGCGGACCGTTTTCATCGGACATGTCTCCAGCGATATTTTGGTCTGATGTGTGTACACAAATCCCCGCAGTGACGTGACGGCGACGCGGCGGTGACGGTGACGCGGCGACGTGCGCAAACCAGGAAGTTCAATGCTTCCACGCATACGTCGAATAAATTTGACGCATGCGCGGGATTTCGGTCCGATGGTTAGGCGTACTAACCATCGGACATGTCCGACGGACAGGTTTCCAGCGGACAAGTTTCTAAGCATGCTTAGAAACTTTTGTCTGCTGGAAACCTGTCCGCTAGGCCCTACACACGATCGGACATGTCTGCGGACCAGTTTCAGCAGACATGTCTCCTCATGTGTATGCGGTCTTAGTCAGTGGTAAATGTGGTATACACTATATACAATCACCCGACACTAGATAGTTCTACAATCCGTTTTAAATTCAAACTGTAGCACTGACGTAAGTCATTTTTTCTTATTAAACTTTAAGAAAAACATAGAAAGTTAGTTTAACTTTAATTATAAAACGTATCTAGTATATCGGTTACTTTATAGTAGGCAAGTAGGCATCACTTTAGCCAGTCACACAGACATACCAGAGTGTTTACATTTTCTGGAAGCAGACATGATCGCATTTCATTGACAATATACCCTGAAGAACTGAACAGTCTTTCGCACAGAACAGATGTTGCCGATACACAAAGAATTGTCTGCACAAAACTGCTTAGGACAGGAAAACAATGGTTATTTTTGCCCCCTTCCCCTGATGGAGCCCGATGCATTCTCCTGCTCCATAGATGCAAATGTACCTCAATCCAATGGGTGCAGTTTGCTCGCATCCAGCAGGGTAAGTCTCACTGTCCAGTGACATCAAGAATTTTGATCGATAGAAAGAATTTTGATTGTTCAAAAAAAAATAAAGATTAATCGAGAAATGTATCTTTAATTTCCCCAGCACTAATATATATATATATATCAAAGGAAAACTGGCCCAAAATAGTCTAAAAAAAAATAAAAATAATGTTTTTCTTAATTTTCTTTCTTTTTCACAAAATCACAGAGGTGATTGATCACACTGATGGCCAATTAGGGGTGATCGGGAGCCAGGAGTGCCGTGCCCAACTGTTGGCAAGAGCCCAGTCTCTGTTCTGGGAGTGCTCTGTGTGGCGCATTCCCAGCGCAAACATACACTATATTGTCAAAAGTATTGGGACACCTGCCTTTACAAGCACATGACCTTTAATGGCATCCCAGTCTTCGTCCGTAGGGTTCAATACTGAGTTGGCCCTCCCTTTGCAGCTATAACAGCTTCAACTCCTCTGGGAAGGCTGTCCACAAGGTTTAGGAGTGTGTCTATGGAAAGGTTTGACCATTCTTCCAGAAGTGCATTTGAGAAGTCAGGTACTGTTGTTGGACAAGAAAGACTGCTCGGCAGTCACTGCTCTAATTCATCCCAAAGGTGAGGTCAGACAAATCAAGTTCCTCCACCCAAAACTCTTTATAGACCTTGCTTTGTGTGCTGGTCTAAATAATTAGGTGGAGGGGGTATCACGGTGTGGGGATGTTATTCAAGGGTTGGGCTTGGCCCATTAGTTCCAGTGAAGGGAACTCATAAGGTGTCAGCATACCAAGACATTTTTAACAATTTTATGCTCCCAACTTTGTGAGAACAGTTTGGAGATGACCCCTTCCTGTTCCAACATGACTGCACACCAGTGCACAAACAAGGTCCATAAAGACATGGATGACTGAGTTTGGGGTAGAGGAACTTGACTGGCCTGCACAGAGTCCTGACCTGAACTCGACAGAACACCTTTGGGATGAATTAGAGTAGAGACTGGGAGCCTGGCCTTCTCATCCAACATCAGTGCCTGACCTCACAAATGCGCTTCTAAAAAAATGGTCAAACTTTCCCATAGACACACTCCTAAACCTTGTGGACAGCCTTCCCAGAAGAGTTGAAGCTGTTATAGCTGCAAAGGGTGGGCCAACTGAATATTGAACCCTACGGACTACGATTGGGGTGCCATTAATGTTCATGTGCGTGCAAAGGCGTCCTAATACTTTTGACAATATAGTGTATATGCAGCCTCATGAGAGAAGACCTGCTTCAGTGAGGCCGCATATGCTGTAAGTGGCGGGAAGGGATTACGGTGTTTATATAGCCATCATCATTTTTTTTTTACGTTTATTTTTTGTCTGTATCCTGTTTGGGAGATACAGTACCTTTCACTTTATGTCCTAGGGACACAACAGAAAGCGACAAGACATTTCCTTCCTGGAGAATTGTCACTGGAACAGGTGTCCATATTGGAAGATTTACCCTCACTTCTTGTTATGGTGACAACTGTGAAATATTGAATCACTTTCTGTATCAGTGACATAGGTGAGCATAATAAGTGGCGGTTCACACAGGGGCAAGTCGCGCTCCGTTCTGTACTATGAAACCGTTCTAACTGGAGTGACTCAAGTCGCTCCGACTTAGAAAATGGTTTCTGTACTACTATTGGGACGACTTCAGGGCGACTTGCATCGACTTCAATACAGAAGTCATTTTGCAAGTCGCCTCTGAAGTCATGGGCAGATCGCCTCGCAGAGTCACGCGGCAAGTCCTGCTGCCCCAGTGTGAACCGGCACTTAATGGAGTGACTGAATCTATCTAGTGACAAAGACAACAAAAAACACAAAACAAACAAAAAAAAAAAAACACCTGTTGAGGCTCTAACCTAAAACAAAAGCCCAAATTGTCTCTATAATTACTGTTACTATAAATCTGAACTCCAAGATAATGACTATACACAAGATTCATGTGTATTGTTACTTACCGTATTTATCGGCGTATACCGCGCACTTTTTTGCCCTAAAAATCAGGGCAAAATCGCGGGTGCGCGGTATAAGCCGATAGCCGCTTTCCCGCGTCTATTTCGAATACTGCGCCAGCATATATACCGAGCGCAGTACACTCGGGTATAGTCGGGCAGACTCGGCTCCTGTCGCGCTGACGTCCTGGACGTACAGGACGTGAGTGCGAAAGGAGCCGAGCCTGCCCGACTATTCACGAGTGTACTGCGCCTGCATATACCGAGCGCAGTACACTTGGGTATAGTCGGGCAGGCTCGGCTCCTTTCGCGCTCACGTCCTGTACGTCAGCGCGAGAGGAGCCGAGTCTGCCCGACTATACCCGAGTGTACTGCGCTCGGTATATGCCGGCGCAGTATTCAAAATCGGCGCGGGAAAGCGAGGAGGACGCCGCAGAAGGACGAAGAGGACGCCGCAGAAGGACGAAGAGGACGCCGCAGAAGGACGAAGAGGACACCCGAAGCCGCAGACGGACGCCGGACCCGCCGGACCCGCCGATGGACGCCGCGCAAGACGCCAAAACTGTAAGTACAAGAAACTTTTTTTCCACAGGAATGGGGGCAACTTTAGGGGTGCGCGCTATACGCGGGAGCGCGCTATACTCCGATAAATACGGTAAATCTTGGTGTCTTTTGTGTATTTCGTCCAGATCTGTGCAGTAACTCAGTGTGTAGGAGCTTCCTGTAATTAAGACTGACCACTGCTACTCTCTCTCCTTGTGCAAGGTGACTGGTCTGTCTCCGCCCCCTTCTGTAGTTTTCTGCAGCCAGTCTGTAATGGGTGGAGCCTGCTGGGCCCCTCCCACAGCTCTGTTCTCAGCACAGGCTATGTACAGCACAGTGATGATTTGCAAAGGCATTTGGTTCACACAAAGTGGATTTATACCCCCTGTGGCTATTGAGAAATACATTTTAATGAATGTTTTTGTGCCCAGAGTTTGTTTCTTTAAAAGGCATTCACTAGAACCAGAGCAAAGAAGCGGTTGAGCAGATCTGTGTAATGTTGTTGCTTTAGGAAAAGAGCCCTTGAAATTGCAGAGAGGTGTGTTATGCGGTGAGCCATAAAACAGTCACGCTGAAAAGCAGAGAGCACATCTTCCAGGCCCTGAGTACAGGCAGATGTAATGCGGTCAGCGCTCTGAGATTACTGCTGCCGCTTCAGCACACGCACATTGACAGGACAGGCTTCATGGTACGTCAGGGGCCACAACACACAGAGGGTGAATCATTGCGCTGCAGTGCCGCCAATCAAGCACTGCCCCTCAGAAGAAACCCTTATTTCATTATCAGGGTGTTTCCATACCGTAATGAACATGAATTTTATGTTGTTTTAACAACTAATAGTCTTGAGGGGACATTAAAATAACATTTTCCATTGTTTTGATTGAGCGCTCCCACCAGATAGACAAAATTTAATGACATTGGCTTCCTTTAAAATATTTTGCTTTTAACAAGTCATGGAGACATAAACCTTTCACTGACCCGATTGATGACTTCATCACAATTCTGTCTACGCAGAAAAAGTTTAAGAGGTGATCTGAGAAAAGTTAATTCATGATTGACTTATAAACCTTGTACGGGTCACGTGAAAACAGTCATGATTATCTGGTGTCAGATAATCTACTGAGAACATTCGTACTTTCCTATATTTCTCATAAGTACTAAAAATGATGAATTTGCAGTTATGTACAATTTAGATAATAATGAAATGTGTTTTAAAACTGCGGCTGGTGTAAATGTCTAAATGACTTACAATCAGCCTTGTGTAATTGCATGTACAGTAGAACTCAGACTAGGCTAGGGAAGGGCAGAAGCATTAGCCAATCAGGTGTACTGCATTCACACATGCTCTCAAGGAACATACTGGTAGCAGAGTAATAAAAAGGGTAAGGCCTTGTACACACGATCGGAATATCTGGAGGAAAAAGTCAGACTTTTTCCATCGGAAATTCCAACCATGTGTATGCCCCATCGGAGAAATTCCATCGGAGATTACATAGAGAACATGTTCTCTTTTCCTCCGATGGAATTCCTCAGGAATTCCGATGTGAGTTTGGTCGGGCTAAAGCCCGATAGTGTTTACAGGGCATTAAGTAATGGGAAGGAGGAGCAGACAGCTTGGGAGTGGTTGGGGCCGATGATGAAGGCTTTGTAGGTTGGGTGACTTGACACGTGGTGAACACCCTACGGAGAAGCTGGGTTCCAATATTAGGGCCCACTGCGGAACGCAACAGTCCTAGGGACCGAGCCTGGAAACAACGGAATGTGAAGACTCTCAAAGTATGTTCGGTAGTGCCCTTCTTTGCTTTCAGGCTGAACATGACAAAATGTAAATTGTTTGGTGAAGAGCGGGTGGCAGAAAATCAGCACCCAGCGCTGAAAATTAATCTGTAGTGAGTGCCGGGACAGGTGATGCCGGTTAAAGCACGTTATCCTTCCATTTGTGGGGCCCTGGTGAAGGATGTCATCATTCTATATGTGGGGCCCTAGTGAAGGATGTTATCATTCTATATGTGGGGCCCTGGTGAAGGGTGTTATCATTCTATATGTGGGGCCCTGGTGAAGGATGTTATCATTCTATATGTGGGGCCCTGGTGAAGGACGTTATCCTTCCATATGTGGGGCCCTGGTGAAGGATGTTATCATTCTATATGTGGGGCCCTGGTGAAGGACGTTATCCTTCCATATGTGGGACACTGGTGAAGGATGTTATCCTTCCATATGTGGGGCCCTAGTGAAGGATGTTATCATTCTATATGTGGGGCCCTGGTGAAGAACGTTATCCTTTCATATGTGGGGCCCTGGTGAAGGACGTTATCCTTCCATTTGTGGGGCCCTGGTGAAGGACGTTATCCTTACATATGTGGAGCCCTAGTGAAGGATGTTATCATTCTATATGTGGGGCCCTGGTGAAGCCGTTATCCTTCCATATGTGGGGCCCTGGTGAAGGGTGTTATCCTTCTATATGTGGGGCCCTGGTGAAGGGTGTTATCCTTCTATATGTGGGGCCCTGGTGAAGAACGTTATCCTTCCATATGTGGGGCCCTGGTGAAGAACGTTATCCTTCCATATGTGGGGCCCTGGTGAAGAACGTTATCCTTCCATATGTGGGGCCCTGGTGAAGAACGTTATCCTTCCATATGTGGAGCCCTAGTGAAGGATGTTATCATTCTATATGTGGGGCCCTGGTGAAGGGTGTTATCCTTCTATATGTGGGGCCCTGGTGAAGAACGTTATCCTTCCATATGTGGGGCAGTGGTGAAGAACGTTATCCTTCCATATGTGGGGCAGTGGTGAAGAACGTTATCCTTCCATATGTGGGGCCCTGGTGAAGGACGTTATCCTTCCATATGTGGGGCCCTGGTGAAGGATGTTATCATTCTATATGTGGGGCCCTGGTGAAGGGTGTTATCCTTCTATATGTGGGGCCCTGGTGAAGAACGTTATCCTTCCATATGTGGGGCAGTGGTGAAGAACGTTATCCTTCCATATGTGGGGCCCTGGTGAAGGAAGTTATCATTCTATATGTGGGGCCCTGGTGAAGGGTGTTATCCTTCTATATGTGGGGCCCTGGTGAAGGACATTATGCTTCCATATGTGGGGCCCTGGTGAAGGACGTTATCCTTCCATATGTGGGGCCCTGGTGAAGGGTGTTATCATTCTATATGTGGGGCCCTGGTGAAGGGTGTTATCCTTCTATATGTGGGGCCCTGGTGAAGGACGTTATCCTTCCATATGTGGGGCCCTGGTGAAGGGTGTTATCCTTCCATATGTGGGGCCCTGGTGAAGGGTGTTATCCTTCTATATGTGGGGCCCTGGTGAAGGACGTTATCATTCCATATGTGGGGCTCTGGTGAAGGATGTTATCTTTCCATATGTGGGACCCTAGTGAAGTAGTTTGGCTTGTGGCCATGAGGGGGCGATGAATCCACATAAGTAATAGTACAATAAACTCAGCATGCAGTTCTTCCACTAACAAAATTACACTATTTTTCTGGTAAAATATAAAATATGTTGCATCAAGTAAATAGCTACAAATATGTCAAGATTTAAAACGCACGCCAAATAAAAAAATGTTATTAAAAAAAAAAATGTACACTTTATTTTTTTTATTTAACTTTCTTTTTTATTATCATAAGGGGTGTATGCTTAACCCCCCTGGCGGGAGGTTCCCGAGTGAGGCTCGGGGTGAATTTTCACTACAAAAAGCGGTAACCCTGAGTCACCCTCGGGATTGCATCGGAGGATCCAGACAAAGTTACTTCCCTTGTCTCCAGGATCTTGCGATGTCTCCCCGATGTGTTTGCGGACTGTGTCTTCTGCTCGATCTATCACTGTGCCTGACTCTATTCCCTGCCAGCGTCGCAACGTAAGGGGACAGAGCCCGGCGCCAAATTCAAAAAGTAAAAAAAAGATATAATACATACAGTACACTGTATCATTACAGTCCTTACTGTATCCAGGGCCGATCCGCCCTATAGGCTCACTATGCAAGCCGCTTAGGGCCAAGCAAAGCTGCGGAGAGCCCCCCAAATTACTAGAGGCCCCGCCTGATGAGAAGTCATTTTATGCCCCTCACTCTGCTTCTCAACTCGCTGGCTGCATGGGAGAAGAGGTAAGAAGTCAGCACCCCCGCTTCTCACTTTAATGTGAGATGTCATTTCTGACTCCCCGCCCGCTTCTCCTCAACTTTATTGTGACATGTCATTTCCCCCCTACTTCTCAACTTTAATGTGACATGTCATTCTGCTTAGGGCCCCAGGTAGGGTTGCCACCTCATCCCTTTAAACCCGAACACATATTAATTACACAGGTTCTGTGGCTGATTAAGGTGATAATTAAACTCACTTGGGGCCTTATCTGCTTTTAATTAGCCGCAGAATCTGTGTAATTCAAAGGTGTTCGGGTTTAAAGGGATGAGGTGGCAACCCTAGCCCCAGGCAAGTCAGGATCGGCATCAAATAATTATCAATAATAATTATCAAATAATTTCATCTCCCTTTTATCTTTAATGCTTTTTCCAGTGCCCTGCATGCAGTTTTATATTATATATACTGTTCTTTTTGCCTGGAGACTAGAGATTGTCCAAGTTGAGTCCCCCACTCTCCCTTATATCACAGTGCACCCCCCCTTTCCTTATGCTGCTGCTGGGAAGAAACTGGATACATTGCTTGAAAGCAGAAAGTAAGGGTCTGGAGGAGGACCAGTGGACATCTGGAGATCTCCTGCAGTTGCAGGAGAGGTATGAGGGCCACATAAAATGGGCTGGAGGGCTGAATTCGGCCTGTGGGCCTTGTGTGTTGACACCTGTTCTTTAGAGGAATGGAGACCACATAACCCAGGGATCCTCAAACTACGGCCCTCCAGATGTTGTAGAACTACACATCCCATGAGGCATTGTAACACACTGACATTCACAGACATGACTAGGCATGATGGGAATTGTAGTTCCTGAACAACTGGAGGGCCATAGTTTGAAGACCCATGACATAACCAATAAATGTATTTATTTTAACATTAACATTTTTTTCAGGAATGTTTTGGTCATATCGTGTCACCAGCATAGAAGTTAGCAGGGTTTAATGTTAAATAGGCCCGTACGTAAAGCAGCGTATCTCTTTCCGTAACCTGCGATCATTACACCGATATGACTAAACACCATTTAGACTGTGCAATGCAACGTGAAGATGTCTGATAAGAGCGGCTGTTAGCTGCGCATTGAATATCTCTGAAAGATGCCAGGAATTCCTTCCTGCACTAAACACCTCATAGATCCCTCTTCATCAGACCTCTGTGGAGGAGCATTTACCACTGAGAACCTGTCACATAGACTTTGTCTGGGAATTCTCTGGGGTAATATCACATAGCTGGCCAACTATCTTTGGAATTTCCCTCACAGCTGATACCTTCTCCTCCATTAAATCCTCCTTGTAAAAATGACAAAAGACAATTACTCTTTTTATCCCAGGCTCAATTGCATTCCCATGTACTATCGCTATCAGCAGTCTGTGGTACATACAATGGTCATGGAAACTTAGAAGCTTATGGTCAGCCCATTCAACACATTCAAATACCTCCTAGTCCTTGACTATAAATCAGTCTAGTTCTTAAGCGGTTTTATATGAATAGTATGGACACTTTCCCATGAAACAACAAAACAGGCTTAGTGGTTAGCCTGTATGCCTTGCAGCACTGAGGTCCTTGGTTTGAATGCCAACCAAGACACTGTCTGCACAGAGTTTGCATGTTTTTCCCTGTGTTCATATGGGTTTCCTCTGAATACGTTGGTTTCCTCCCACCCTCCAAAGACATGCTGGTAGGTTTATTAGTTCCTGGCTAAAGTGGCCCTAGTATGCGTGTGTATGAATGTTAGATAGGGACCTTAGATTGTAAGCTCCCTAAAGGGGTATTAAAGGTTCGATTTAAAACATAAAAAAAATAACAAACATGCCATACTTACCTCCACTGTGCAGCTCGTTTTTGCACAGTGTGGCCCCGAACGCCATCTTCTGGGGTCTCTCGGTGGCTGTCTCGGCTCCTCCCCACTTTAGATATCCCAAGGGGGTTACCTTGCGGGCGCACTCCCCAGTCCAGCATTAGCATCCATAGACATAAATGCCGGACTCGGCTCTGCCCCCCGGCGCCCACGTTATTGGAATTAATTGACAGCAGCGGGAGCCAATGGATGCGCTGCTATCAATCTATCCAATGAAGAGATGAGAAGACCGGGCCGAGATCAAGCTCGTTCTCGACGTGGGACATTTAAGGGCTCAGGTAAGTAAACCGGGGGGCTGTGGAGCCTGTAACCATCCGATGTTTTTTCACCTTAATGCATAGGATGACAGAAGGTTTACAACCCATTTAATTACTTGCCGATCTGCCACCGTCGTTTTACGGCGGCAGGTTGGCTTCCCTCCGCGAGAGCACGTAGCTCTACGTCGGTTCTCTCGCAGGCAACTAGGGGCGCGCCGCCGCTCGCTCCGAGTCCCGTGCGTGTGCCCAGCGGGCGCGATCGCCGCCGGGCACCCACGATTGCTCGTTACAGAGCGGAAACCGGGAGCTCCCGGTCCTGTCAGGGGGGGAAATGCTGATCTTCCGTTCATACAATGTATGAACAAAAGATCAGTAATTTCCCCTAGTCAGTCCACACAGTTAGAACACACCCAGGAACATACTTAACCCCTTCCCTGCCCGCTAGTGTTAACCCCTTCACTGCCAGTGGCATTTTTATAGTAATCCAATGCATTTTTATAGCACTGATCGCTATAAAAATGACAATGGTCCCAAAAATGTGTCAAAAGTGTACAAAGTACCCGCCATAATGTCGCAGTACTGAAAAAAATAGCTGATCGCCGCCATTACTAGTCAAAAAAAAAATATTAATAAAAATGCCATAAAAATACCCCCTATTTTGTAAACACTATAAGTTTTGCGCAAACCAATCAATAAACGCTTATTGCGATATCGTGGGTGCGCGATATACGCCGATACCCGCTTTCCCACGCCGAGTTTTGAATACTCCGCCGACATATACCCAGCGCAGTACACTCGGGTATATTCGGCCAGTCTCGGCTTCTTCTGCGGACGTACAGGACGTGAGCGCGACAGTTGCCGAGCCTGCCCGAGTGTACTGCGCTGGCTATATGCTGGCGTAGTATTCAAAACTCGGTGCGGGAAACGAGCAGGGAGGACGCCGCACCGGCCGAAGAGGACGCCGCACCCGCCGAAGAGGATGCCGCACCCGCCGCAGAAGACACCGGACCCACCGCAGAAGGACACCGTACCCGCCGCAGAAGGACACCACACCTGCCGCAGAAGACATCGGACCCGCCGCAGAAGGACACCGGACCCGCCGCAGAAGGACACCGCACCCGCCGCAGAAGGACACCGGACCCGCCGCAGAAGGACACCGGACCCGCCGCAGAAGGACACCGGACCCGCCGCAGAAGGACACCGGACCCGCCGCAGAAGGACACCGGACCCGCGCAAGACACCAAAACTGTAAGCACAAAAATAACTTTTTTTCCACAGGATTGGGGGTCATTTTAGGGGTGCGCGGTATACGCGGGAGCGCGTTATACCGCGATAAATACGGTAATTCAAAGGGGATCAGTCAAGTCCTAAACTGAGAGCCTATGATGTCCCAATATTCAGGGAAGCACGTGAAATCCATCCAGTAGAATCAGATTTTAGTAAATCATTCCTCCCAACATTTGGCCAGTCTCGGCTTCTTCTGCGGACGTACAGGACGTGAGCGCGACAGTTGCCGAGCCTGCCCGAGTGTACTGCGCTGGCTATATGCTGGCGTAGTATTCAAAACTCGGCGCGGGAAACGAGCAGGGAGGACGCCGCACCGGCCGAAGAGGACGCCGCACCCGCCGAAGAGGATGCCGCACCCGCCGAAGAGGACGCCGGACCCGCCGCAGAAGACACCGTACCCGCCGCAGAAGGACACCGCACCTGCCGCAGAAGACACCGGACCCGCCGCAGAAGGACACCGGACCCGCCGCAGAAGGACACCGCACCCGCCGCAGAAGGACACCGGACCCGCCGCAGAAGGACACCGGACCCGCCGCAGAAGGACACCGGACCCGCCGCAGAAGGACACCGGACCCGCCGCAGAAGGACACCGGACCCGCGCAAGACACCAAAACTGTAAGCACAAAAATAACTTTTTTTCCACAGGATTGGGGGTCATTTTAGGGGTGCGCGGTATATACGCGGGAGCGCGTTATACCGCGATAAATACGGTAATTCAAAGGGGATCAGTCAAGTCCTAAACTGAGAGCCTATGATGTCCCAATATTCAGGGAAGCACGTGAAATCCATCCAGTAGAATCAGATTTTAGTAAATCATTCCTCCCAACATTTGGCAGGTGAGTCTCGTTTATCTTGACGGACCACAGCCAAACCAGTCCAGTGGTCTGCTTCCAACACAGTGGCTCACCACCTGTTTTAACCCGTACCACCGTGCCACAACCATGGGCATTGCAAACAATTGCTGGGTGGGGTAGGATGCAGCCCCATCCACTTGTATGGGTCAAATTACAAGGCTTTGGACTAATCAGGGGTTAAGAAGGAAAGCTTTGTATTAAAATATGTTTTTTATTAATTTTAAATGCTTGTTCTAGCTCAGCCTATTTCAATCAGGGTGCCCAGGCATCTTGGGGTGCCTTCGGGTGTCCTCATCTGCCTTGGCAAAATGCCTAAAAATTGCCCAAAAATTCGATACAAGCCAGCGGATGGATCAAGCATGCCTTTTAGTTTCACAAAGCCAAAGGTTTTCATTGTGCGCCATTACAACCTTCCAGCCGCCGGGGTCCTAAAAACCATCATTGGTTCATAAGGAGGATGTCGGCCACTTGCACAGCATCCTTCTTTGCCCCTCCACTGCCCCTCTCCATCAACACTGGGGTCGCATTAGCTGACGTTATTTGTATACAGTTTAAAATGGGGTGCCTTGAGCTGTGCAATGTTTTAAAGAGGGCCTTGATTGAAAAAAGTTTGAGAATCACACATTTTGTCCCAACTTTGACTCAACTCAGCTTTTAAAGTTTAATTTTCTAAGCTGTGTGGGTTGCTATGGGTACCAGTTTAGACAATTTTTTTAACCAACCCATTTTTCTATAAAAAATCAGAACAGCAATGAGGTTGAGTTACTAAAGACAACTAGACGGTGCAGTTGCACTCTGCAAGGGCATTTGCTCCAGAGCTTAATAAATGAGATGAAGCTCTGCTGACGTCCATCATCCAATCAGGTGCAAGAAAAAATGCAAGTTTTTTTCCCTTACATGTGATTGGGTATTTTTTTGCAAAGTGAATCTTCACCACATTTACTAAGCTCTGGAGCAAATGCCCTTGCAGAGTGCAGTTGCAAAGTGCACAGTTTATTTGACTTTAGTAAATAAACCCCAATGTGTTATAGTGCCTACATTACATTAGAGAACATTTATCCGATCATAGTTGGATCGGTAATATTTGTTTATAGGCCCTCACTGACATTCACCAGACAAACCTGCTCAACTGACAATCGAATAAGTCCGTTGATGCCTGCAGCACTTCATAGCCACAAACATGCAAATTCACCCAACCTGAATATTTGTGGAACAATCTCTCATTCAAAGCTGAGGCTTTAAAAAGGTTAGGCCTTGTAATATACTGAAAAAACACCCTGTGGGCCTAACTGAAAACTGAAATCCAGGAAAACAAAACAGGGCTGCTGTTAGAAATCACATGGCGCCGTACAGCCTACCTGACACTACAGTAGGGTGACCAGACATCCCCGGTTTCAGGGGACAGTCCTTGGATTGAGGACACTGTCCCCGGACCAAGTCTGTCCCCGGTTTTGTCCCCGGATTGGATTTGAACAGCGGCTGGGGCAATTTCAGAGACAGTCTGTGCAGAAATAATAAAAATATAATTCTGAATTACACACCCCCGCTCCGCCGCTCTTACTAGCTTAGGGGGTGTATTTTTTACATTATCTGTGGCCCTTTCTGATGGTCATGTGCTGGTCAGAGCAGAGGGAATATTTTTTCAGTTTTGGTTGCATGCCCATTCAGCATTCATGCCCTGTTCTTCTGCCTTGGCTCAAGTCCCGACCAGCCGCCTGCCTGCTTACCTCCTTGCCTTCCCTGGTGGAATGATCTTCCTCCCCTCCCCACCCAGTAGTAGCCGGGGCCCAGAGAGTAAGACTTGACAAGCTTGGAGGCGGGCGGCAATGGGCAGAAAGTCGCAGATTGCTAGTAAAAATAATAAAAAATATGTCCCCAGATTTCATTTTAAAAATCTGGTCACCTTATCCTAGTAACCAAGGCCTGTCTTGGGGTTTCTATTTGTTTTACTCCTGATCTGTAATAAATCTTTCCTCACAATGTGTCCAGCCTGCACTTGGTAATCTCCACCAAATATTAAACATGATTATAAAGTGTGGCTCTGCAATGCCAATACACCCCCAATAGTAACATATACCATAGATCTCAACTGTCCCTGATTTGGAGGGACTGTCCCTAATTTGGAACAAAGTCCCTCTGTCCTCAATTGTCCCTCATTTTTGTCTGATCTGTACAGTTGTATATAAAATGCACTTTTTATCTATCAAAGAGTGTTTTCCAGCCCTTAAACGTTCACCTGATTTCCATATTGCTGCATTTGTAAATTCCATAATCCAATATAAGGGAATAGTACTGACACTGGAGTTTTGAACTTTTCTCTCTATAATTTGATGTACAACAATGAAAAATCTATTAAATGTAGATAAAGATGCTAAATCTGATATTTTTTTTTATTGCAGATGTATACGGTACTTACCGCAGACGCAGCTCACCCGGCAGGCCTGCCCCAGTGAGCGAGACCGAACGTGAAATCAAGATCGAGACTCCACCAAGTGAGCATCAGTCCCCCAGCACTAAAGAGATCATCCCAATGACATTGGATGGCTTTAGATTACATTACTTTCTCGGAGAGGGGAGCTTTGGAAAAGTAAGTGGTCAGATCTTTTCTCAGATTTAAAATGTTCATGTAGAGTGGGGAGGATTGTAACCCCTGTCTGGCCTTATCACTATCCAGGGCTGCATTAGAGAGATTTCCCCTCACTTCCTGTCCTGCCGACAACGGTTTCACCAGACAGGAAGTGATGGAAAATCTGCAACAAGGATACAGACAGAAGTCCCCTCACCCTACTCTATAAAAGAATAGTATTTTATTTCTGTCTGTGTGGCTGTTGCAGAGCCGGATTTCACATATGTGTGAATTGGATGTTTAACCACATCCAATTCCCATGACATGTAAATGTGACTGGCTCTCAATGGAGCCGGTTTACACATGTCCGGTGCCGTTTAAAAAAGGGTCCTGTGCATTTTTGTGCCTGGTTCAAGTGTGAATTCAGGCAAACATTTGCACCTGAATCACACCCGAATGGTGGAACAGAAACTCACCGGACCCCATATTGCAAACCACAGCCGCACATATGTGAACCCGGCTTTCCATTCTATTCAGAAAAATCTGTTCCGACTGCATTGACACAAAAGGGGTCATAATTAATGTTTTATTTAGCAGCTAATATCAAAGTAAAAAGCCTGTCCCTTGCCTTCCCTCTGTTGGGAAGCAGTGATCCCTCTACAATGGTTCGACCCGACCCCTGATGAGTCAGAGCTACAGCTCTTCAATAAGCAAAGCTTGTGTTCCATGCTAATTGGACAGCTCTGGGCTCTGATTCAGAATAGGAAATGTCAAACCTCTTTATGAAGACCATGAATCCATAAATAAAGTATTAAATGTGAATGAACTTCTCTGATTTTCTCTCCCTCTGTTCCCTCTAGGTGGTTTTGGCATCACACCCCTCCACTGATGAACCGCTGGCTCTCAAAATCATGATCAAGAACAGGAAAGACTACAAAGATGCCCTCATCGAGAGCCACATACTAAAGGAAGTTCGTAGAAGCCCATTCTGCACTCATGCATTTGGTACCTTCCAGATAAAGGTAAGTGACTCTACCTTCTACTTTTGTGGGAGAGGTCGGTGTTAAATGGTTATCCTCTCAGAATACCACTGTAAGTGAAACCTACCTTTCTCACAACCTACCCAAAGCTGCATTGGGATTTGCATAGCGAATCGTTTCTATAACCTAAATCTTTCTTTCCTCTGAACAGGACCTTTTATTCTTCGTTATGGAATACCTGAGTGGTGGAGACCTGCGCAACTTCTTTCAGGAAAGGGCACCAGTAGATATGGAGACGACAAGGTAAGGCAATGGGGTACCATGATAATAGGGATGGGGGTAGAATATAGTACTGTACATAGGTCACATTAATGCATAGGCTTTTCCTAGATACAAGATAGAATACAATAGGGCACCATGATAATTAGGATGGAGGTAGAACACAGTACTGTACATAGATCCTATCACAATGTAGGCTTGTCCTAGATACGTGATTCCGGCAGGAAGGTCTGACTTTCTGTCCTTCCAAAGCTCTAGCTATACATGTACAATCACACACCGAACAGACATCCCAGGCACTGGATATATCTTAACAAACTTCTACTGAGACTGAATCCAAACAATCTATTTTACCCCGAGAATGATCTATCACAATTTGTCTACAGATGTAGAAGTGGAGGAGATTTACTAAAATCGGTGCACACAGAATCTGGTGCAATAAAACCTAGAAGCTGATTGGTTACTGCGCACAGCTGCATCAGATTCTGTGTACACCAGTTTTAATAAATCCCAGTGTGTCTATATACATACTGTTATAATCCAATCCAACTATTATTGGTCAGTTCATCATCCAATGGAAGCTTCCAACCCTTCATCTGATTGAGTAATCCCTCACATATCTCCTCTTAAATTAATAAGTAATTATATCATATGGGGGTCTACCAACGAATCAATTTGATTTATATCTAATGGGTCTTTGTCATTTTTTATAACGTTTGTCTGTAAATGTAAAACTTTTTTGTAGTATTGGATGTTGCTTTCTGTTTTGGCCTCACATACACTTTAGGAGGGACTATAAAATCACATTCAATCATATTTGGACACCTTTACTATCACAAAAAAAACTATTTTTCAGAATTCATAAAGCGTATTGTAACGGTCACCACCGTTTACGACCTTCCATCCAACCACGACAAGCTTATCTGACACACTGCGACAATCTTGCATACACGATCCATTCCATTTCCCATAATCAAGACGAGACTCTGTTCTGTACTTGTTTCCAAAGATATGAACACTTTATTGGCTTCTTAGCTTGCTTATATATCTTAGTACAGCATGTTACAGTTAATCACAGGACAATGCAATCTCCACCCCCCTATTCACACACAATGGCTAATTCTCTAGCAGACATTTCGGCACCGATACTGACGAGATCTTATCACATTCCAAAATACAATTACACAATGCCTTGACCTCAATCCACATATCTAGACAGACGTACTGTCCCTAAAGGGTCTTGACACCTGGGCAGCAATACATTCCTAAACATAATTGACATGCTAATTCAATACATCTGAATGGAGACTGCTAACTTGAAGTACAATACACAGTCTTTTAAGTGTAAACACAGGGCTTTGAAACAGTTTTATCACACAATGAAAAGGTCTCTCAGGAGCCGATGCAATTAACACCTTTCCACAGAATGTGTCCACACATTGAAGAGCCAACCTCACTTAACATTTCAATAGCCAGAGCTAAGCATTGAATAAGCTTGTAATGTCCCTCTCCTGTGTAACAGATGTCAAGTAGGAACACCTTAATATCTCAGTAGCCTGCCATATGAAGTATCAATAATGTCCCATCTCATGTAATACATGAAGTATGATTCACTAGCCACCTCATGTACAAAAGTGACTCCTGTTACACGTATTTACCACAAATTAATTTTTCACTGCCGAGATCCTTTGTGGCCTGCAGTTCCTTCATAACCGGGGGATTGTACACCGGGATCTCAAACCAGACAACATTCTGCTGGATAGCGTCGGACACGTGAGAATCGCTGACTTTGGCTTATCAGCAACAGAGGTGCATGCATCCCGAACCCTGACCGACGTACAAGGCACTCCACAATACATGGCACCAGAAGTGAGTATTGGATCATTTTGGTTTTTCTGTCTTCTTGTAAGTAAAGCAATCAGTACTGACCATTCTCTTTTTTATATTTCCACAGATATATTTGGGTGAGCCATATGGATTTGCCGTTGACTATTTCGCTCTGGGAGTTATAGTCTATGAGATGGCGATTGGAAGTTATCCATTCGATGGCTCAGACACGGATTCAGATTTTTATCCAGACAATGATTCAGACAACGATGCAGGCAATGATTTTGAGAACGACCCAGGCAATGATTCAGGCAACGACCCAGGCAATGATTTTGAGAACGACCCAGGCAATGATTTTGAGAACGACCCAGGCAATGATTTTGAGAACGACTCAGGCAATGATTTTGAGAACAACACAGGCAATGATTTTGAGAACGACCCAGGCAATTATTTTGAGAACGACCCAGGCAATGATTCAGGCAACGACCCAGGCAATGATTCAGGCAACGACCCAGGCAATGATTCAGGCAACGACCCAGGCAATGATTCAGGCAACAACCCAGGCAATGATTCAGGCAACGCCCCAGGCAATGATTCAGGCAACGACCCAGGCAAAGATTCAGGCAACGACCCAGGCAAAGATTCAGGCAACGACCCAGGCAAAGATTCAGGCAACGACCCAGGCAAAGATTTAGGCAACGACCCAGGCAATGATTTTGAGAACGATCCATGCAATGATTTAGACAAAGATGCAGACAATTATGTGGACAATTATGTGCAACCAATGTCCAACTTTCCCTGAGGATTTCAATATGGAACTTGAGGACCTCATTGGGAACAAAGTAAGTAAACACCATTTGTAGCCAGCAAATATATATATATATATATATATATATATATATATATATATATATATATTGTAAACGTTGGGGGTTTAACTCAATGGTAAATGCGTTTTTTTAGCGAGTCCACAGCAGTCAGATGTTATGTTTGAGGGCATGGCAGCCCATTTTTATTGAAGGAAACAAAAGAACAGTTCACATACAGGATTTCCCACGCAGGGGTTCTTCTCCATTAATGTTCATAGAACTCAAAATACCAAGCCTCCTGGCTCCTAGGCTTACTTAGCCTTGCTGTACCTGCTCACCTGGCCCACTCCTGGCCTCAACAGGTTCTCCAGCCCACTGTCTCCCAGACTTCCGGACTTCCTTCAGCCCCTCTTGGACTCGCTAGTCACCTCAGTTCCACCAGCCTCCCAGTCCCTCAGGCACGAAGTCCCCCCACACCAGGGATGTAGTCTCCAGGGCAGACAGACAGACAGATCCCCACATACAGGTCTGTCCTGCAGCAACAGCCAGCTGCACACCTTCCACCTCTCTCTCTGTTCTGACCAGTCCCTGATTATATTGTCAGTGTTCAGCTGGGAACCCAACCTGCTGGCTGTCTGTAAGATCTGGACACAGGGTTGGAGACCCCATCCCGCCCAAGTCTCTGCAGGATCTCCAACTACACAGCCCCATTCAGAACTATCAAAACCTGGAGAAAACTGACAGAGCACTTTTCTCCATTTAAACGCTACGCTCTGTAGTTCTGCGGTCCGCAGACACGCAAACCCTGTGTCCATTTTACCTCCCATTTCATAGGGACCGGGACTCTGACTATTACATATCCCCCCCCTTTGTTTCGATCCCGAAGGGGGCGGAACACCAGCACACGTCATTAGGGTTGGGACACCTCTGTGCCGGCTGTCAGCCGCGTAGGCCCAACCCTTTTTTCGGGTGCGCTTCCAGGTCAGTCCTACCCTGACTCTCCATGGGATCCCACTTTTTTCTATCCTACGCTTTCTCCCTCTTCTGGGGTTCCTGGGCTTATTTTCTTTTCTCAGGGGAACACTGCCTTTCCTGAAACCCTCACATTCTTCATATAGAGAACCTGTTCCTTTAGCACTTTCTCCCACAGTGTCTCCGGGTACTTTAATTTGTACCTTTGTGCGATTGACAGGTAAAATCTCTGCTACTGCCACGTCCATTTCGCTCTCTTCCTTCCTGTAAAGTCTAGTGGGTGAAGCAGTGTCCGTGCCCTCTACTGACCACCGCTCAGCCGCACTCTGGACTGCATCAGCAGAAATTTTCCTAGTCACCGCATCAGGCGGAGAGACTTCTGATGTTGTCAAACGTTCTCCTGAGCAACTTCCATCCAAACCGGTAACTGGAAGTACCCTCTCAGAGAACTTTGAGACCATCTGCCACACTGCCAATAAACATGGTACCAACCAGTTCCTCTTGTAATCACCATAAAGAATAGCCTGTACTACTTGGCTCCACCTACTGGTACTACGCAGTACCACCTTGTCCGACCACAATGGAGGCACCCAAGTGTACAGCAAATTGCCTTTCTGGACTTTAAGCATTTTTAACAATACATTAGTCACCTTAATGCGACCCACGTCTACATACAAGACCTTTCTAGGGACTTTTCCCTTATCAATGACTTGGAGGGGCTCATCCACTGAAGCTGGAAAGGTAGAGACATTTTCAGCGACCCTCACCTCACTGGCGGTATCAGTCTTCACAGCCTGGTGCTCAACTGGAGCGCCGTCAGACATACATCTCACATTTATCTCTTCCGTCACAGCATCAGTGAGCCGCTGCAGGTCATAAGTCACATTGGCATTTTTTCGCTCACTATTTTCCAGCGGTTGGGCTGCGGATAACACATCTGCCATGCATGCGCCCTTAACCGGTCCTTCTGACTGGAGGAAACCAATCTCTGCAGGGGCCAACACGCCCTTGGCCACTGGCCACCCTGCACTCCCTCCATTGGGCATAGCAGGTGTTATGTCCACATCTGTGTTACCCAACCTAGCCTTATCCAGCATGGCTAGCAATTGTTTAGCCCAGCTGTCCCAGTCAGTGGTACTTCCCTGACAGGCCTTCTGCAGCACTGCATCACCTGTTCCAAGAGGCACCAAAGGAACTTGGGTCTCATTACCCGATACAGTACATTTGTCATCGCTAGACGCATCACATTGTACAAGCACAGTTTCACTTATGTCACATTGGGACGATGCTTCGTCACAAACCACAGGATGCAATACCCTATTTTGACCAGATTGTTCTGGTGGCGCTACCATCAAATCCTGCTTTAGACTACTAGCTTTTACAGTATGAATACATTTTTCACCAAACTGATCACATACCAGGCGAGTGGTCGGCACCCACACACTCTCATGGTGTGGTGCAGTCCCCCCTTGTTCCCCCAGAGTAGTGCTAGAGCGGTCCTGAACAACCTCCAGTTCCAACACAGGGAAATCCCGGGAGGTTTCTATGGACAACCCTGCAGCTCTGCCTCTGGTGGTCAAGGAAGACATCCTACTCCCATCCTTTTTAGTAAACATATCACCAACAATATTCTCAAATATGACATTTCCAGAAATACATTTCTCAACCTTTAGAGGGTCATCATGATACTTAAACATAGCTGTAGCTATTGTGGGTGGCCCCTTACCCACTAGAGAAGCTCTACAGCTGACCTGGGAAACCCTCCGCTCCAACACTGTGGGCTCCTGGGAGGTTTCTCTGGGCAACCCCACAGCACCTATATCTGTCACTAGGGAACATGGTATACTTATTTCTTTGGTCACCCCTAGTACAGCTCTTCCAGCACTCTGCTGGATTCCACCAGGTACATACAGAGTCCCCATGTCCTTTTCAGTCTTTAGTCCTGCTGACAGTTGGGCTTTACCCTGTGCCTCCCCCCTACTCTGGGTAGCACACCGTAGCAAGTCCACCTGTACTGCGAATCTCCCCGCTGAACACACTTCTACTTCATTGGGTTCTGTCCCATAAACTGCAACAGTCTTACCACTTCCTGTAGCCGTTGTCATAGCCTTCATTTGAGTGCGTTGTCTCTCATCTGTGGTGTCTCCATAGGCTGAATTTTTCATGTGGTCATGGAGAAACACTGCAGCCTTTCCAGACCCACCAACACCCCCTGCATGTAACACAGTATCCCTGTTGCTAGGGGTAACAGCAGACCAGCACTCCAAAGATGGTTGGCTACACCTCATGGTGGTTACAGACTGTTGTGTCCTTTCTGGGCTAACCACTTCACATAAGCGGCCATAATACACATTTTTACTTTCCTCATCGGTACCCCCTGCAGGCCACACAATCTTCTTACCACTGTTGCCAGGGGTGACAACCGATATGTCTGCAGAAAACACACGGCTGGTACACTGATGCACACTCATGCTCTCCTGAGCCATTGCTCGATTGTTGCTTTGTTGTCGCAGTGATGCCTCTCCCGTTGCTATGGGTGACGACCTCGATTTGCTGGAGCGTTGCTGGTGGCCCATGATGCGATTGAACTCTCCTCTAAGAAGGATTTCCTCTTTAAACTTGCGATAGTCATCCTGGTCACCGTCCATCAAATGGTAAACCGACCGGTACTCTACCAGCAATAAGGTTTGCAGCAATTTTGGCCACCGGTCTCTAGGCCATCTCCTCCTTACAGCGACTTTTTCAAACTTGTCAAGGAAGTCTCCAACCTCCTCTGTAGGTAGCATGGGTTGCATGTAATCAGATGCCACTATCTCAGCCCTTTGTACCGCATCCGATTCTTTAGTCTGGTTCCACTTGAACCACTCATTCACAGTCTCATACACCACTGGCCCCTTTTGACTGGCCCTCCTAGGTGGAGACATCTTCTCAGGCCACGCTGAGCTCACTTCCCCTTTAACTTGCTTTAACATGAACTTCTTATGTATTGACTGTCGCATCCTTGCAGTCGCATGCACAGCAGCTTGTTATACAGTTCACAGCAGTAAAAAGGGAAAAAAAAAATCTTCTCACAGATGCACCACCTGTATGCAACACAGTCCAAAATAAACTTCTGCACAATGCAGTTTGCCTGGCTGCCACACACAGCTAGCAGTAGCTCCTGCTGCGACTCACCACGGAGCAAGGACCCGGATTTCACCGTCTAGATACCCGCATTCTCCACCACTGTAAACGTTGGGGGTTTAACTCAATGGTAAATGCGTTTTTTTAGCGAGTCCACAGCAGTCAGATGTTATGTAAAAGGAAGAAAGTGATCTGTTTGGAAACCGAACCCATCTAGACCGTGCCCCCATCCCTGTATTAATAGAAAACAAGAAAAATTGGACCAGTGGGACTTTAAATGGGGCATGGACGGGTTTGTAAAGTTATTGAGGATATCAACAATGAAGAATCTATCACAGTCCCATCAGGGAGATCTCTGTGGTCAAAGGAAATTGCTTGGTGATCAATCCAAAAAAGAAATTGAAGGAGTCAAATGTAAACTTGATAATGTAATTTGTATCATAATATATAATACAGAGATCATGCAATCAAAGGCATAATACATGTAATAACATTGATATAATAAATATTCAAAATCCAGGACATGACCATTAAACGCAATCACCACATATTGACATATAGATACAGTAGACATGATTATACAATAAAATTGGTCGTTGTGAACACAATGATGAAAAAACACATATTTGGGCAAGCTTGATCTTAGCATCCCTGAGCATGGACTCGACGCACGTTTCTTGGCGTTTAAAGCCAGTCATCAGGAGTGGGGTGCATAGCAATAAGCTAGAGAGAAAGAGGGGGGGGGGGAGGGATAAACACAGGTGAATCAATGCAATCTATATGATTGGATCATAGTAGCAGCATCAGCATAATCATGTCTACTGTATCTATATGTCAATATGTGGTGATTGCGTTTAATGGTCATGTCCTGGATTTTGAATATTTATTATATCAATGTTATTACATGTATTATGCCTTTGATTGCATGATCTCTGTATTATATATTATGATACAAATTACATTATCAAGTTTACATTTGACTCCTTCAATTTCTTTTTTGGATTGATCACCAAGCAATTTCCTTTGACCACAGAGATCTCCCTGATGGGACTGTGATAGATTCTTCATTGTTGATATCCTCAATAACTTTACAAACCCGTCCATGCCCCATTTAAAGTCCCACTGGTCCAATTTTTCTTGTTTTCTATTAATACAGGGATGGGGGCACGGTCTAGATGGGTTCGGTTTCCAAACAGATCACTTTCTTCCTTTTACAAATGTTTACCAGGGTGGAAGACACCTGTTCCCTCATTAGTGATCTGTCTGGACCCAATTTATTTACATGATTGATCATTCTAGCCAAATGATCCCTAAGATTACATATTTCTGGCATCCTTTCCCATTGTCCTATACCCCTTATTAAGTAAATTTTCCCTATATTCCTATTTCCACTTAGCAGCAGGTGAACATTGCTTTAACTATTTCCCCTTCTTTTGATTACTATCAGCTGCAATCACCTCCCTTTGTTGTTTGCCTTTTCATTCATGCTTTAGATTTGCCCAACCCATGTGAACTTTAGGGCCTTTTTTTTGTCCTGGCTGTCTCTGATCCCGGGGTTGCGATGCTCCCAGTTTCTCCTCCCCTGCTCATCCCTCAATTTTATTTTGTTTTTATTTATTTATTTATTTTTTGGATGGGGAGGGGCGGACTTTGGGCGCATCGGCGTCATGCCAGCATGCTGCATGTATGGCGTCCTAGGACGCAGTTGATTGCTGCTTGGCTTTTCCATCCCGCATGGCTGACTGGCCCAATGCGATGATGCATGACGTTAGTGGGGACACGCCCCCAGGAGGTGGGTATTTAGGTCAGATGGCTCTAGCAATCTCACTTCACACATCTCCATCTGATGAGAGGCTGCATGGATTCACACTAACTGGTAATTGATTTTTCCTATATAGGATCCATACCCCATGACCCCATAGTGATTGACAACCTTATTCATTCACTTTTTTTTTCCTTTACCAGTACTCATATGTGTGCCCCTTGTGCGCCCACCTCACCCTTTGGCATTGTGTTGTGGCTGCTTTTGCTTCATCTGACTGATGTCCCACGTCTCTTTGTCCTTGGCTCTCCGCACCCATTGGTCTGCCCATGGACTTAGGGGGATCTATCCCTGCTTCAACTCCGGGGGAGACATCTTATCCCAGGACCACCATCCCCCTCCATATTTTGGAATGCAAGGGCTATTCCACTTTTGGCCCAACCTAAAGGTAATATACTATATAACATAAACTTGCTGATGCTGCTACTATGATCCAATCATATAGATTGCATTGATTCACCTGTGTTTATCCCTCCCCCCCCCCCCCCTCTTTCTCTCTAGCTTATTGCTATGCACCCCACTCCTGATGACTGGCTTTAAACGCCAAGAAACGTGCGTCGAGTCCATGCTCAGGGATGCTAAGATCAAGCTTGCCCAAATATGTGTTTTTTCATCATTGTGTTCACAACGACCAATTTTATTGTATAATCATGTCTACTGTATCTATATGTCAATATGTGGTGATTGCGTTTAATGGTCATGTCCTGGATTTTGAATATTTATTATATCAATGTTATTACATGTATTATGCCTTTGATTGCATGATCTCTGTATTATATATTATGATACAAATTACATTATCAAGTTTACATTTGACTCCTTCAATTTCTTTTTTGGATTGATCACCAAGCAATTTCCTTTGACCACAGAGATCTCCCTGATGGGACTGTGATAGATTCTTCATTGTTGATATCCTCAATAACTTTACAAACCCGTCCATGCCCCATTTAAAGTCCCACTGGTCCAATTTTTCTTGTTTTCTATTAATACAGGGATGGGGGCACGGTCTAGATGGGTTCGGTTTCCAAACAGATCACTTTCTTCCTTTTACAAATGTTTACCAGGGTGGAAGACACCTGTTCCCTCATTAGTGATCTGTCTGGACCCAATTTATTTACATGATTGATCATTCTAGCCAAATGATCCCTAAGATTACATATTTCTGGCATCCTTTCCCATTGTCCTATACCCCTTATTAAGTAAATTTTCCCTATATTCCTATTTCCACTTAGCAGCAGGTGAACATTGCTTTAACTATTTCCCCTTCTTTTGATTACTATCAGCTGCAATCACCTCCCTTTGTTGTTTGCCTTTTCATTCATGCTTTAGATTTGCCCAACCCATGTGAACTTTAGGGCCTTTTTTTGTCCTGGCTGTCTCTGATCCCGGGGTTGCGATGCTCCCAGTTTCTCCTCCCCTGCTCATCCCTCAATTTTATTTTGTTTTTATTTATTTATTTATTTTTTGGATGGGGAGGGGCGGACTTTGGGCGCATCGGCGTCATGCCAGCATGCTGCATGTATGGCGTCCTAGGACGCAGTTGATTGCTGCTTGGCTTTTCCATCCCGCATGGCTGACTGGCCCAATGCGATGATGCATGACGTTAGTGGGGACACGCCCCCAGGAGGTGGGTATTTAGGTCAGATGGCTCTAGCAATCTCACTTCACACATCTCCATCTGATGAGAGGCTGCATGGATTCACACTAACTGGTAATTGATTTTTCCTATATAGGATCCATACCCCATGACCCCATAGTGATTGACAACCTTATTCATTCACTTTTTTTTCCTTTACCAGTACTCATATGTGTGCCCCTTGTGCGCCCACCTCACCCTTTGGCATTGTGTTGTGGCTGCTTTTGCTTCATCTGACTGATGTCCCACGTCTCTTTGTCCTTGGCTCTCCGCACCCATTGGTCTGCCCATGGACTTAGGGGGATCTATCCCTGCTTCAACTCCGGGGGAGACATCTTATCCCAGGACCACCATCCCCCTCCATATTTTGGAATGCAAGGGCTATTCCACTTTTGGCCCAACCTAAAGGTAATATACTATATAACATAAACTTGCTGATGCTGCTACTATGATCCAATCATATAGATTGCATTGATTCACCTGTGTTTATCCCTCCCCCCCCCCCCCCCCTCTTTCTCTCTAGCTTATTGCTATGCACCCCACTCCTGATGACTGGCTTTAAACGCCAAGAAACGTGCGTCGAGTCCATGCTCAGGGATGCTAAGATCAAGCTTGCCCAAATATGTGTTTTTTCATCATTGTGTTCACAACGACCAATTTTATTGTATAATCATGTCTACTGTATCTATATGTCAATATGTGGTGATTGCGTTTAATGGTCATGTCCTGGATTTTGAATATTTATTATATCAATGTTATTACATGTATTATGCCTTTGATTGCATGATCTCTGTATTATATATTATGATACAAATTACATTATCAAGTTTACATTTGACTCCATCAATTTCTTTTTTGGATTGATCACCAAGCAATTTCCTTTGACCACAGAGATCTCCCTGATGGGACTGTGATAGATTCTTCATTGTTGATATCCTCAATAACTTTACAAACCCGTCCATGCCCCATTTAAAGTCCCACTGGTCCAATTTTTCTTGTTTTCTATTAATACAGGGATGGGGCACGGTCTAGATGGGTTCGGTTTCCAAACAGATCACTTTCTTCCTTTTACAAATGTTTACCAGGGTGGAAGACACCTGTTCCCTCATTAGTGATCTGTCTGGACCCAATTTATTTACATGATTGATCATTCTAGCCAAATGATCCCTAAGATTACATATTTCTGGCATCCTTTCCCATTGTCCTATACCCCTTATTAAGTAAATTTTCCCTATATTCCTATTTCCACTTAGCAGCAGGTGAACATTGCTTTAACTATTTCCCCTTCTTTTGATTACTATCAGCTGCAATCACCTCCCTTTGTTGTTTGCCTTTTCATTCATGCTTTAGATTTGCCCAACCCATGTGAACTTTAGGGCCTTTTTTTGTCCTGGCTGTCTCTGATCCCGGGGTTGCGATGCTCCCAGTTTCTCCTCCCCTGCTCATCCCTCAATTTTATTTTGTTTTTATTTATTTATTTATTTTTTGGATGGGGAGGGGCGGACTTTGGGCGCATCGGCGTCATGCCAGCATGCTGCATGTATGGCGTCCTAGGACGCAGTTGATTGCTGCTTGGCTTTTCCATCCCGCATGGCTGACTGGCCCAATGCGATGATGCATGACGTTAGTGGGGACACGCCCCCAGGAGGTGGGTATTTAGGTCAGATGGCTCTAGCAATCTCACTTCACACATCTCCATCTGATGAGAGGCTGCATGGATTCACACTAACTGGTAATTGATTTTTCCTATATAGGATCCATACCCCATGACCCCATAGTGATTGACAACCTTATTCATTCACTTTTTTTTCCTTTACCAGTACTCATATGTGTGCCCCTTGTGCGCCCACCTCACCCTTTGGCATTGTGTTGTGGCTGCTTTTGCTTCATCTGACTGATGTCCCACGTCTCTTTGTCCTTGGCTCTCCGCACCCATTGGTCTGCCCATGGACTTAGGGGGATCTATCCCTGCTTCAACTCCGGGGGAGACATCTTATCCCAGGACCACCATCCCCCTCCATATTTTGGAATGCAAGGGCTATTCCACTTTTGGCCCAACCTAAAGGTAATATACTATATAACATAAACTTGCTGATGCTGCTACTATGATCCAATCATATAGATTGCATTGATTCACCTGTGTTTATCCCTCCCCCCCCCCCCTCTTTCTCTCTAGCTTATTGCTATGCACCCCACTCCTGATGACTGGCTTTAAACGCCAAGAAACGTGCGTCGAGTCCATGCTCAGGGATGCTAAGATCAAGCTTGCCCAAATATGTGTTTTTTCATCATTGTGTTCACAACGACCAATTTTATTGTATAATCATGTCTACTGTATCTATATGTCAATATGTGGTGATTGCGTTTAATGGTCATGTCCTGGATTTTGAATATTTATTATATCAATGTTATTACATGTATTATGCCTTTGATTGCATGATCTCTGTATTATATATTATGATACAAATTACATTATCAAGTTTACATTTGACTCCTTCAATTTCTTTTTTGGATTGATCACCAAGCAATTTCCTTTGACCACAGAGATCTCCCTGATGGGACTGTGATAGATTCTTCATTGTTGATATCCTCAATAACTTTACAAACCCGTCCATGCCCCATTTAAAGTCCCACTGGTCCAATTTTTCTAGCAGTCAGATGTTATGTTTGAGGGCATGGCAGCCCATTTTTATTGAAGGAAACAAAAGAACAGTTCACATACAGGATTTCCCACGCAGGGGTTCTTCTCCATTAATGTTCATAGAACTCAAAATACCAAGCCTCCTGGCTCCTAGGCTTACTTAGCCTTGCTGTACCTGCTCACCTGGCCCACTCCTGGCCTCAACAGGTTCTCCAGCCCACTGTCTCCCAGACTTCCGGACTTCCTTCAGCCCCTCTTGGACTCGCTAGTCACCTCAGTTCCACCAGCCTCCCAGTCCCTCAGGCACGAAGTCCCCCCACACCAGGGATGTAGTCTCCAGGGCAGACAGACAGACAGATCCCCACATACAGGTCTGTCCTGCAGCAACAGCCAGCTGCACACCTTCCACCTCTCTCTCTGTTCTGACCAGTCCCTGATTATATTGTCAGTGTTCAGCTGGGAACCCAACCTGCTGGCTGTCTGTAAGATCTGGACACAGGGTTGGAGACCCCATCCCGCCCAAGTCTCTGCAGGATCTCCAACTACACAGCCCCATTCAGAACTATCAAAACCTGGAGAAAACTGACAGAGCACTTTTCTCCATTTAAACGCTACGCTCTGTAGTTCTGCGGTCCGCAGACACGCAAACCCTGTGTCCATTTTACCTCCCATTTCATAGGGACCGGGACTCTGACTATTACAATATATATATATATATATATATTATTACGAGTTATAAAAGTAGAATTGCAGTTTTTGCCTTTGTACCATGGATAACCAATTTTTTTTTTTTTTTTTTTTTACAGCTACTATGCAAATGTCCAGAAACGAGAGAGATGTTTGTTAAAGATCTACGGAGCCATCCATTTTTTAAGAGCGTAGACTGGGAGGAACTGGATGCTGGAGAAGTAAGCCCGCCATTTACCATGAGCACGGTAAGTATATGAACCACACATGGGTTCAAGTCAGTGCATTGTCCAATGTTCTGCTTTCCATATTCTCCCAGCACCTGAGTGTGCATAACCATTTCTAATAGAAAGGCCATCATTGTACATAATATTCAGTAATAATGTTTCTTTTCTTCACAGTGCCCCCCGGACCTGACGACAGTGATGACAATGGAGGAAATCATAGATCCTGCCAAACGGAAGCCTAAATTTAAAGCAAAGCACCAGAAGCTTTTTTGTGGGTTCTCTTTCACCAGCAGCAGATGGGGAGAAATTGAAAGGCCACAGGTGTCATCAGCTTCCCCTGCAAACTTTGCAGGGCTGTAAATATTATTTTTAATGCACAACCGAAGGGATGTAAGACATGTGACCAGCCCGAAAATAAGGATATACTTGGGGTTTGTGCCCCCCACCACCTTATCTACACCTGATTTTGATCCAGGCAATCATTTAGATTTTGATCCAGGCATTGATTCAGATTTTGTTCCAGGCAATGATTTAGACAAAGATCCAGGCAATGATTCAGGCAACGACCCAGGCAATGATTCAGGCAACGACCCAGGCAATGATTTAGGCAACGACCCAGGCAATGATTTAGGCAACGACCCAGGCAATGATTCAGGCAACGACCCAGGCAATGATTCAGGCAACGACCCAGGCAATGATTCAGGCAACGACCCAGGCAATGATTCTGAAAACGACCCAAATCAATGATTTTGAGAACAACCCAGGCAATGATTTTGAGAACGACCCAGGCAATGATTCAGGCAACGACCCAGGCAATGATTCAGGCAACGACTCAGGCAATGATTCAGGCAACGACCCAGGCAATGATTCAGGCAACGACCCAGGCAATGATTTTGAGAACGACCCAGGCAATGATTCAGGCAACGACCCAGGCAATGATTCAGGCAACGACCCAGGCAATGATTTTGAAAACGACCCAAGCAATGATTTTGAGAACAACCCAGGCAATGATTTTGAGAACGACCCAGGCAATGATTTTGAGAACGACCCAGGCAATGATTCAGGCAACGACCCAGGCAATGATTTTGAGAACAACCCAAGCAATGATTTTGAGAACGACCCAGGCAATGATTTTGAGAACGACCCAGGCAATGATTCAGACAACGACCCAGGCAATGATTTTTAGATCGACTGTAGCATGATTTTTTTCTATAGATGTACTACAGGTCCCATAAATCTCTACATACCCCAGCCTGCTCCCCTCCCCCTCCTCAGGGGTAATTTCACCCCACACTCCTCTCCCACCAAGGGTGGTGGGTCCCCTCCTCCCAGGATAAGGGTGGGCCGGTTGGGCCTGCGGGGGAGGGGTATTGGGCGGTGGGAGATGAGTGGGGTGGTGGGGCTGGGGGGGGTGCAATCCCCCATAAGAAGGGGGAGGGGAGCAGGCTGGGATATGTAGCGATCACTGGGACCTGTAATATCTCCATGGAAAAAATCATGCTGGGATATGTAGTCTCACAGCATCTTATTCCAGGCTGGGAGCTGAACCCCCACTACTTTCACAGTGCATGCTGAGAGTTGTAGTTCCCCATGTGGACAGAGATTGCTGGGAGTTGTAGTTCCTCAGAGCCTGAGCAGAGGCGGAAGATTACACAGACACGTTGTGACCCACCTGTAATCTGGACAATGGCTCCTCCCTCTGGAGCTCTGTGTGGGGGATTGTCTCTCCTCCCCCGCTCTCCACACACCCACACCCACATTTCTACTCACCTAACACAGAGGGTGGGGCTCCAATTGCCTGCCCTCCCCCACACACAGGGCTGATCCAGGAAATATTCGATTGCCTCTCGGGGAATCAGGAAGGATTTTTTTCCCCAGCTGGAGCACATTGGATCATGCTTTGCTGGGTTTTTTCGCCTTCCTCTGGATCAACTGCCTCACAACCCAATACACCCACTCATCTACCACCAAGAGGGTATGCCAACACCCTGGGTATGGGGTGAGTGTGGCCAGTGGAACTTCCCCCCAAGTTTCATCTGCCCTCAATCCCCCACACCCAGGATACTGGTAATACCACCTGCCCTCACCAATATGCACTCATATACCACCAAGAGGGGACGCTACCACCCTGAGTATAGGGTGAGTGTGGCCAGTGGAACTTCCCCCCCAAGTATCATCTGTCCAAACTCCCCCACGCCCAGCGTAGTGGTACTACCCCCTGGCCCCACCTATATACACTCATCTACCACCACACACCCACATCTCTACTCACCTAACACAGAGGGTGGGGCTCCAATTGCCTGCCCTCCCTCCCCCACACACAGGGCTGATCCAGGAAATATTCGATTGCCTCTCGGGGAATCGGGAAGGAATTTTTTCCCCAGCTGGAGCACATTGGATCATGCTTTGCTGGGTTTTTCGCCTTCCTCTGGATCAACTGCCTCACAACCCAATACACCCACTCATCTACCACCAAGAGGGTATGCCAACACCCTGGGTATGGGGTGAGTGTGGCCAGTGGAACTTTCCCCCAAGTTTCATCTGCCCTCAATCCCCCACACCCAGCATACTGGTAATACCACCTGCCCTCACCTATATGCACTCATATACCACCAAGAGGGGACGCTACCACCCTGAGTATAGGGTAAGTGTGGCCAGTTGAACTTCCCCCCCAAGTTTCATCTGTCACCACACCCCCACGCCCAGCGTAATGGTACTACCCCCTGGCCCCACCTATATACACTCATCTACCACCACACACCCACACCCACATCTCTACTCACCTAACACCAAGGGTGGGGCTCCAATTGCCTGCCCTCCCCCACACACAGGGCTGATCCAGGAAATATTCGATTGCTTCTCGGGGAATCGGGAAGGAATTTTTTCCCCAGCTGGAGCACATTGGATCATGCTTTGCTGGGGTTTTTCGTCTTCCTCTGGATCAACTGCCTCACAACCCAATACACCCACTCATCTACCACCAAGAGGGTATGCCAACACCCTGGGTATGGGGTGAGTGTGGCCAGTGGAACTTCCCCCCAAGTTTCATCTGCCCTCAATCCCCCACACCCAGCATACTGGTAATACCACCTGCCCTCACCTATATGCACTCATATACCACCAAGAGGGGACGCTACCACCCTGAGTATAGGGTGAGTGTGGCCAGTGGAACTTCCCCCCCAAGTTTCATCTGTCCACACTGCCCCATGCCCAGCGTAATAGTACTACCCCCTGGCCCCACCTATATACACTCATCTACCACCAAGAGGGTTTAAAGAAAATGGGGTGCCTTGCACACACAGATTATAGGATGAGGCCTACTACAAACATACATCCAACATTAGAAAAAGGATGACTAGCATCCAGTGTAGTTAGTGTAGGTCCTGCCCTAGAAGAGTCTACCTTGCCGTGGTGGGCAGGCTTGGAATCTCTTGGTCAACAGTGTGCCAGCAAACGGGCAAGAGGATCACTAAATCTTCACTTCTGGCCAATTGATTTTACCAAAGGACTCTTGATTTAATCAGAATATATATAGTTGGAAAAGGAAAAAATGTGTATAGGTCCATAATTATAATTTCATAAACACACAATAAAAATGTGGTATATTTACATTTGAATTGCTTACTCTTATTTATTCCTTTCATGACTGGGGGTCATGACCACTTGGATGCACAGGCCCATATTTGTAAGGCTGGAAGGGGCTCTATGGCTACTTCCTCCACTTCTGGTGTGTGTAGGTATGTGTAATATGTGTTTATGTACTAACATGTGTCCTAACCATGTATATATGTATGTACTGACAAGCCCCTTATGTGACAGTAGTGACAAGGTCCTCTCAATGGAGACATCAGGGGTCTTCTAGCTTCACCCCAAGAACAGGATATACGATTAAATCCTGTAATGAAACATTCCCCTTTACTAGGAAAAGATTCCCCTTTACAGATAGTATGGCTGATATTGCACCGCATTCGGTCCAAACACGCACAGGACCCTTTTTTCTGTTCAGACCAGAATCTGATCGCATGGGTGTTCACACATATGGGATCCAATTCACATCCGAACATTCAGTTTGCAGTGCGTTACGCAAGCTGAAATGGGGGTATCGTTAACATTTAATGACACTCCCCAGCAGTTCGCATATGGCAGTGTGAACTGTCGTGCAAGTGTCGTGACAGTGAAGGGGTTATCCACTAGGTGGTGCTGAAGGGGTTAAGTGGGTCCTAGGGAGTGATTCTCACTGTTAGGGAGAGGAGCTACCAGTGACACGTCACTGATCACTGTTCCCGATCATGTCACTAGTCACAAGGGGGGAATGCCTTGTTTAAGCTGGATTCACACTAGTGCGGTGCAAATTTCAGCTCTCTTATCTCTGCAGAGAGATAAGAGAACTGTTCAGCAGATCATCTCCATTTTAGCTGTGAATTTGGAGACCTGGGAGAGGGGAGGGGAGGGGGGAAGTGTATTGAGGTGAATGAGAGAAATCCTGAAGAGAAATTAACACATCTGCGAATCAGATGCGTGCCCATAGAAGATAATGGGCCTGAAGTCACACCTGAGCCGCACTGTAATGCCTAGAAAACGCACACGTTTTTTCGGCAATGCGCAGTGCGAATGCATCGCACATATGTGAACCAGCCTCATTAAAATCAATGTATTTTATAATGTTATGCGAATTGGATGCGGTTAAGCCGCAACCAATTCGCATAGGTGTGACCCGGGCCTTACAAAGGCATCCCGCTGTTCTGCCTTTGCCGACCGCAATCGCAGGCCGCCCAAGAACATCGAGTTCCCGGGACCCGCAGGCACACTCACGAGGTACGCTGGGTGGCAAATTTAAAGGGGCTTCGAGGACTGCTGCACGACGATATACATAGACAAAATGGCACGGCTGGGTACAAGGGCGTACATGTACGTCCCTTTTAGGATCCCAGCCGTGGGTCCTCTTCTCCATGACCGTCCCCGCGGAATATTTTGAAGAATACGTATCGGCCTAAACTGAGGAAATGTTTTATCTATATATATATATAAATATATATATTTTTTTTTTTTTTTGGGGGGGGGATATTTATTATAGCAAAAAGTAAAAAATAAAAAAATATTGCATTTTTTTCAAAATTGTCGTTCTATTTTTGTTTATAGCGCAAAAAATAAAAACGGCAGAGGTGATAAAATACCACCAAAAGAAAGCTCTATTTGTGGGGGAAAAAAAGACTTCAATTATGTTTGGGAGCCACATCGCACGACCGCGCAATTGTCAGTTAAAGCAGAATTGCCCCGGTGGAAAAGAACCAGAAAGCTCGATTTGTGGGGAAAAAAGGACTCCAATTTTGTTTGGGAGCCACGTCGCATGATCGTGCAATTGTCACTTAAGGCCGAATCGCCCAGGCGGAATAGAACCAGACAGCGGTGAAGACCGGGCCCCCGGCAAAAGACATCAAAGAAGCCCGGGGCCTGCACGTAAAAGAGCTAAAGAAGAAAGTCCCCCCCCCCCCGCAGAAGAGAACCGGACGACCCCATACTCATTCATCTAGGATGGGGGGCACCCTTATTAAAGGGGGCTCCCAGATTCCGATAAGCTCCCCACCTGCATACCCCAACAACCAACGGCCAGGGTTGTCGGGAAGAGGCCCTATCTTCATCAACATTGGGACAGGGTGCTTTGGGGTGGGGGGCCACAGGGCGCCACCCTGCCCCAAAGCACCTACCTCCCCATGTTGAGGGCATGCGGCTTTCCTGACTTGACGGGCTGCGTGCTCGGATACGAGTCTGGTATGGATTTTGGGGGACCCCCACACCTTTTTTCGGCGTACAGGGGTTCCCCTTAAAATCCATAGCAGACCCAAGGGCATGCTCTAAATTGCACAATAGAGGATTGCCTGGTCTGATGAGTCCATTTCAGCTGCGACATTCAGATGTTAAGGTCAGAATTTGGTCTAAACAACATGAAAGCATGGATTCATCCTGCCTTGTATCAACGGTTCATCATTGTTAAACTGGATAGAGGGCCGTGTTAGATGTACTATCAGATTTAGATACACCAACAAATTGAAGCCAAACTCCAGCTCACATTGCAGTTTCACAAGTACTTATAGAAACAGTTTTCTTTTCTTTTAGGATAAAGGTTTTACATCAATAAATAAAAGCTGATCAGTGTAAGCAACCCCCTGGGTGGTAAATGGTTTGTCTCAACCCTGTAACTGCTACATCTGCAGGACAGCTTGTTCTCTTGAAATACAGACATACTGGACAGAACAAGGTGAAAATAAAGGAGAGAAAGCCTAAAAAATAAAACTAATGCCACATCTAAGAAATGGTTAGCTGCAGTATAATAATAGAATTTAAGAATAGAATTTAATGCTACTTCAAGTGAATAACATTGATTATCTTGTTTTAATGGCATCTGAAAGTCAGTGGGATATATTAAGCAGCAAGTAAACATGTTGTTCCTGAAGTTGGTGTGTTGAAAGTAAAAAAAATGGGCATCGCAGTTTGTTGTGTATGGGGCTGCATAGCCTCAGACCAGTCAGGGTGCCCATGGTGACTTGTTTCCACAGCCAAAAGCGCCTACAATGGGCACGTGAGCTTTAGAACTAGGGTGACCACATTTCCAAACTGCCATTAAGGGACACGCCCCCTCACTCATCTTCCCTAAAAAAGATGAGGGGGCGGTGGAAAATGTTGTCTCGGGATTAATGGGGAATTTTGCGGCTGGTTATTTGTCAGGGGAATGTGCCACTTGCCACAGATGCAGTGCCGCTTGCCACTAATAGCCTGCCACCAGATGCAGTGCTGCTGTCACTCCCTCTGCATGAGCCACGTGCGTAGAAGGAAAGGGGTGAAGTCGCTATCTGGAGAGTGACGATCACACCAGTCCCTGCTGCTTGCCGCTGGGTGCTGGAAAAGAAGGATGTGCCAAGGTGGGCGGGGACAGCAGTGCTGCACTAGGCATAGGCCTCGCTCCCGGTCTCACTGTCTGAGAGTAAATGGTCACTGGTTGCAAGATGCCAGGCAGTGCTGGCCCTAGCAACCAGTTCCGAAAATGTAGTTATTAGTTAGTAGGGGGTGGCTGTGTGCTCCTATTTCATTCCGGGACATTGTATTGTCCAAGAATGAAGGTGCCGGGACCCGGGACAGACATGTCAAATGTGAGACAGTCCCGGGCAATCCGGGACACGTGGGAACGCTAATCAGAACTAGACCACAGGGCAATGTAAGAAGGGGGCCTGGTCTGATAAATCAAGTTTTCTATTACATCATGTGGATGGCTGGGTGTATATGCATCGCTTACCTGGGGAAGAGTGGGCACCAAGATTCAGTATGGGAAGGTGGTGGATTGGGGGCAGTGAGATGGATTGGGGGGCAGTGGATTGTACAGAGGTTGATCAGTGAGGGATGAATATCTGTCTCTTACTGTCCCATTCTGTGTGATGGGTGGATCTCCCTCTGTTGTGACCTCTATTTATATTTGGCTGCACTCATTGCCATGACACACACACGTTAGGGAGATCAGGGGTCCTTCAGCTGCTGGCAGTGTGTCCAGAGAGGTGCCTGCTGTTTATTGGGCACTAATCCATGGAATGTAAAGTCTTGGGGCACGATTCCTTCCACTGACACGCTTACGCCCAACGCTGTATCCTGGCCCAGGCCTAGGGCAGCACTTTGCAGGGTGCAGCACGGAAAGAGTCCCCGCCGGCTTGTGCTACACTGTTAGGCCGCGTACACACGATCAAATTTGTCCGCTGAAACTGGTCCGACGGACCGTTTCAGCAGACATCTCGGATCGTGTGTATGGGCTAGCGGACATATTTGCCCAGTGGACAAATTTTAAAACATGCTTTAAAATTTGTCCGCCGGAGACATGTCCGTCGGATATGTCTGCTGATTAGTACACTAACCAGCGGACATATCTGCCCGCACATGCGTCGAATGGATTCGATGCATGCGCGGAAGTATTTTTCTTCCTGGTTCGATGACGTGGCAGCGTCAACGTCACCGCCACGTCACCGCGCTGTCTGCCGGCGGGGATTTTGTACACACCACCGGACGAAAATCCCGAGGAGACATGTCTGATGAAAACGGTCCGTGGACCGTTTCCATCGGACATGTCCCTCCGTGTGTACGCGGCCTCAGTGTAACGCAAGCAGCTTTTAATTCTGACTGTCTTATCACCCTGGACCACAAATCTTCCTCACTGCGCTATATGTTTTCTGCTGCATCATTGGCATGGTTATATCTTCTTAGTCCTCTCTATAAAATTATCAGAAATGTGTGCTTAAAGTAGAACTATAGGCAACACTTTTTCTTTCATTTTGGATAGAGTAAGGGATGGTTATAGCCCCGGTCAGTTTCTTTTTTACCATCCCTCTCCCATTGCAGAGATTTTCCTTCACATCCTGCCCCATAGCCAAACAGGAAGTGAGAGGAAATCTATGCAAATTAAGGGAATCCATTGCCTCCCCCAGCCCTAAGAACTAGTGTCCTCACTCAAAAGTTTCAGGGTGGGTCTTAACCACTTCAGGCCGGGCCAATTCTGACACTTCGCTCCTACATATAAAAATATATATTTTTTTGCTAGAAAATTAAATCAAATCTAAAAAACACTATACATATACGCCGAGTAAATAAATACCCAACTTCAAATCTGCACACACTCGTGGAATGGCGCCAAACTTCCCCATATGCAACGCTTGAATTTTTTTTACTGGCTAAATTTCTTGAGTTGAGTTACAGAGGAGATCTAGGGCTAGAATTATTGCTCTCGCTCCAACGTTCGCGGCAACACCTCACATGTGTGGTTTGAACACCGTTTTCATATTTGGGCGGAACTTACATATGCGTTAGCTTCTGTGTGCGAGCACACGGGGTCAGGGGCAATTACATTTTTTGGGGGGGTTTTATTGTTAACCACTTAAGGACCGCCTCCTGCACATATACGTCGGCAGAATGGCACGGCTGGGCAAATGTATGTACAGGTACGTCCTGTACTAGTACCCAGCCGTGGGTCACAGACGCGCGCCCGCGGCGCGGTCCTGTGACCCGGTTCGAAGCTCCGGGACCGCAGGACTCGCGGACCCGATCACCGCTGGAGTGCGGCGATCGGTCCCCGGAGGTCAAGAACGGGGAGAGTTGTGCGTAAACACGGCTTCCCCATCCTTCACTGTGGCGGCGTCATCGATCACGTGATCCCTTATACAGGGAACCGCAATTGATGACGTCACACCTACAGCCACACCCCCCTACAGTTGTAAACACACATTAGGTAACACATGACCCCTAAAGCGCCCCCTTGTGGTTAACTCCCAAACTGCAAATGTAATTTTCACAATAAACAATGCAATTTAAATGCATTTTTTGCTGTGAAAATGACAATTGTCCCAAAAATGTGTCAAAATTGTTCGAAGTGCCCGCCAAAATGTCGCAGTCACGAAAAAAATCGCTGATCGCCGCCATTAGTAGTAAAAAAAAGGAATTAATAAAAATGCAATAAAACTATCCCCTATTTTGTAAACGCTATCAATTTTGCCAAACCAACCGATAAACACTTATTGCAATCTTTTTTTACCAAAAATCGGTAGAAGAATACGTATCGGCCTAAACTGAGGAAAAAAATGTTTTTTTTCCAGGTGAGTCGGTAGAAGCAGGAGGGGGGACATCCTTTTCTGCTGCCCGTAAGAACAATCAATTGGCGGAACAGCCGCTATGATCGTTGTTATGGTGTAGGGAATCGCCGGCTGAAACCGGCAATATCTGAATGATGCCTGTAGCTGCGGGCATCATTCAGAGATATACCACCACAAAGCCCAGGATGTCATATGACGTACCTTGGGCGCCAAGTGGTTAAACCGAAAGGGTGGGTCATATTTAAATTAGGGGGGTGCACAAGTTTAGTCAGGCCTAGGGCAGCACAAAACCTAAATACCCTACTGCTTACACCAATGTACACTATGGTGACCAGACATTCCCGGTTTCTGGGGACAGTCCTTGGATTGAGGACACTGTCCCCACCCAAGTCTTTCCCCCGTTTTGTCCCCGGAATAAATTTAAACAGGGGCTGGGGCAAATTCTGCCACTCCTACTAGCTTAGGGGGGTGTATTTTTTTCATTATCTGTGCCCCTTTCTGATGATCATGTGCTGGTCGGAGTGGAGGGAATATTTCTTCAGTTTTATGTGCATGCCCATTCAGCTCCGCTCACATGTTCTTCTGCCTTGGCTCAAGTCCTGGCCAACCACCTGCCTATCTCCCTGCCTTCCCTAGTGGAGGGATTTTTCTCCGCTCCCCACCCATTAGTAGCCGGTGCCCGGAAAGCAAGACTTGACAGGCTGTGAGCCAGGCGACGGGCAGAGAGTCGCTGATTGCTGCTCTATCTCCTTGTGCAGAGTGACTGGTCTTGTCTCTGCCCCTCCTGTAGTTTTCTGCGTGCTGCCTGTAGTAGGTGGAGCCTGCTAGGCCACTCCTACAGCTCTGCCCTTTGCACAGACTACGAACAGCACAGTGATGAGACAGGAATACAGAGTTTTCATGTTCCCACCTGCAACCTGCTGACTAGACAAGAAGCAGAAAGACACAGATCAATCATCAACTCTGCTCTCTCCTCCTGTCAGCCTGTTCTTTGTGAATGCAGCAGTGCCTTATGAGCTAGCTACCTCTTCCAATTTAAATCTTCCTGGAATTCACCTAGGAAGCAAATGTTGGGAGGGGGGGGGGGGGGGGTTAATGCTGGCAGTTTGGGTTTGTACCAGTCTCCAGAGCAGATAAGATGAATGTTGAAACCCTCCTCCCATCCCCCAAATCCCCCCAGCACAAATCCTCTACCCCTCTAGTTACCCCCCAGTACAAATCCCTCCCCCAATACCACTTCTAGCAAAAATACCCCCCGATCATCCCTACTAGCACCCCCCCCCCCCACCAATTATAACAAGTCGTATCCCCTGCTGCCTCCCAACTTCTCCTTGCCAACACAAATTCCCCTCCCCAATCTTCATGGAGTGCCCTCTCCTTCCTCACATGAAACCACAGTGCCCAGGGTGGCCATTCCTCCTGCCCACCCCTTGTCCCGGCCCTGGTGCCTCCCCGCTCCTATAGTGCCCCTTATTTTTCCATAGTGGACCCCAGTGCCACTCAGCCCCCACAGCTTCCCCCAACCTTTCACAATGCTCCTCAACCTTCCACAGTGCCTCTTAGTTTCCCACAATACCCTCAAGGCTCCTGCAGTGTCCCCTACAAAGCCTTAAGCCCCGGCCCAGGGGTGTCCAAACTTTTTTCAAAGAGGGCCAGATTTGATTAAAAGTGAACATGTGTGAGGGCCGACTATTTTGCTTGACATTCTTTGAACCATTAAAATGTAATGAAATTGTGTGTGTCTAAGCAACTAATACACTGCCCAACAAGAATTCTCTTGTCTTTGTGGCTGTGTGTGGTGAAGAGATGAGCTTTAGCGTGTTTTTTGGATATACTGTATATATTTCTTTTGTGGCCCCAACGAATTCCAGAGCGCTGCTTAGGACTAAGGATGAGCTTGGGCGTGTTATCTGGATATACCGTATTTATCGGCGTATAAACACGCATGGGCTTACCATTGCCATGAATGCAGCCTCACCATTGCCTGAATGCAGCCTTACCATTGCTATGAATGGAGCCTTACCATTGTAACCAATGCAGCCTTACCATCGCAACCTCACCATTGCAACCAATGCAGCCTCACATGTGCCATGAATGCAGCCTTACATGTGCCATGATTGCAGCCTTACATGTGCCCGATTGCAGCCTCACATGTGCCATGAATGCAGCCTTACCATTTCAATCAATGCAGCCTTACCATTGAAACCAGTTAGTCAGTCAGTGAGGCAGACAGATTAGCAGCAGGAGCCCACAACGGCTCCTAGGAGTAGGAGCGTGTATGCTTTAGCTCCAGGCAGGTGTAGGCTAGCAGGCAGGCACGCAGGCAGGGTCACTCCAGTCCAGCCCAGCTCCAGCCTTAACACAGCCCGCATCTGGATCCGGATCTACTCCAGCCTTTCTCCAGCAGCCTCTCCTCCCCTCATTTGAGCACCATCTGACAGGTAAAACCTGCCTGTTCCCCTGGGATCAAGGGCGGCTGTCCTTTTCAGGATAAGCCGCGGCTTCTTCGGTCCCGGGAATCAGGCCATCTACACCCCAGACCACAACCGAGGCATCCCCCCCTCGCCGCCGCCCCCCCCCCCCCCCCCCCCCCCCGCTGGTTCCCGTCTTTTTCGATGTTCCGCGCCAGCTTATGCTAGGACCGCGGCAGCCGCGTCTTAGGAAAGACCGCGGCTTCAACCGTGGCCTAGCAGCGCACCGCATCAGCGCCCTGTATCACCGCCAGATTCGCCCAGCACACCCCCCTCATCTGTGAAAGACCCCACCCATCTCCGATTCACTCAACCAGCCCCTCTCTGGTGTAAATTCCAGCCAGTTGATAGCCCCCGGCCTGGGCCCTGTGTCAGGTCGACAGCCATCTTGGTACATCCCCCCCCCCCCAGTAACAGAAATACATTTCACCCCATCCCCTCACATCTCATCAGCATTTGATCCAGGGTCTCGACCAATCGACTCTTAGGGATCATGAAGGAATTTTTTTCCCTGCCCAGCACATTGGCATAGCTCGGCCAGGGTTTTTTTGCCTTCCTCTGGACCAAAAATAAAGCTGAAAGAGAGGATTCAGGGAATCTTCTCCCCACTGCCATCCCACCACCAAACCCCCCTCCCTAGTGACGGGCTACTATGGCTAATTGGCAGTATTCTGCAGAAACCATTTGGGGCCTGAGGCAATTTGCCGCAATACTACTAGCCATCACCAAAAAGGCTCTAAGAATTGAGCAACTTTTGAGGATCGATCGACGATCGACTGTCAAAAAATTCAGTCACCCACCCCAACCCAAGCACATATCCTATTAGAAATTAGACACTGATTAGAAATCCATGATTTCATTCTACAACACAATTTAGATGGCCTCGTTATTACAGAAAGCTGGCTTACAGCCGACTGTAACACCATTCTAGGAGAACTGGTGCCAGAAAACTACCGTATTATCACTGAAAAACAGAATAGGGCAAAGAGGAGGAGGCCTGGCGGTAATCCACAAGACTCATCTTGTCATCTAAACCAGCCCATCAGTACTGGCTTCCATTTATGGAAACCCTTACTCTGCAACTGCAATCAAACCCCCAGGAGACCATACACATTCTTCTCTGCTATAGGCCACCCGGGCCAAAATCGCAGTTTTTACCATCAATGACGGAGTTCATCTCCACCTATACCCTTAACAGCAAACACCTTTTGCTGCTCGGGGACTTCAATCTCTGGCCAACTCCTCACAGGATCCCGTCGCCGACGCCTGTATTGACCACCTGGAAGGATTAGGGCTACAGCAATTAGTATGTGGGCCCACACATGCTTCAGGTCACACGCTCGATCTTATTTTCAGACAAAATCTGAAAATAAGTATTTTGGAAAATGAACCATTGCCATGGACAGATCACCATGCAATTAAATTCATAATTTCCAAGACTCCCCCATTGATAAAAACACCCAAGCCGGTGACAACACACTGGACTAGATCTCAGAAGAAGCTTCATTCGGAACTCTTCAAATCTACCTTGGGAAATAAAATTAAAACAATTCAACCATTTCGAACAGCCTCAGATACACCGGATGCCATAAATCCAGCCCTACTACAGTCAGCCGACTTAGTAGCACCAAAACGCAAAGCCCATATCCGGAAAAACAAGGCCGGCTGGTTCAACAACCAGCTGTCGCTACTGAAGCAAGAGCGCAGAAGGGCGGAAGCCGCCTGGAAAAGAAGCGCTTCTGAGGAGAACCTCTCCATCTACAAAGTAGCAACAAGAAAATACCACAAAGAAATCTTCAAAGCCAAGAATTTTTTTTTTTCCAAGGCTATCAACAGCGCCCTAAACCGCCCCCATGAACTCTTCAAGCTGGTCACGCAGACCATGAATCCAGACTATCTTGAAGCCCCCAATTCAGATACCCAAGAATTTTGCAATGAATTGTCAGATTTCTTCATCAATAAAATTGAGAGAATCCGGGAAAGCATTCAGCAAAACAATACCCCCCTCAACCCCCCCCCCCCTGATCAACCACACAACACCCATAGGAAATTTCTACAGCCAATAAAGTTCACTCTGGAACCCATATCCATCGATGCCACACAAAATATCATCGGCGCTTTGCGTAACAGCACATCACCTAATAATATTATCCCCACTAAACTGCTAAAGCAGGGATCTCCAAACTAAGGCCCTCCAGCTGCTGTGGAACTACACTTCCCATGAGGCATTGTAAAACTCTCACATTCGTAAACATGACAAGGCATGATGGGAATTGTAGTTCCTGAACACCTGGAGGGCCGTGGTTTGGAGACTCCTGTGCTAAAGGAATGTGCCGATATCCTGGCACCTCCATCACACAGCTTATAAACCAGTCATTTAAGGAAGGCATAGTGCCCCCCCTGCTGAAAGAGGGCACAATCCAGCCCATCTTGAAGAAACCTACCCTGCACCCCAAGGACCCAACCCACCGCCGTCCCATAACAATGCTAAACGTTTTCTCCAAGGTAATGGAGAAAATAGTGGTACAACAGCTGCAACAGCATCTAGATACCCATAATCTACTTTATCCATTTCAATCGGGCTTCAGTCCTGGACACGGGCCGGAAACAGCACTGCTCAAAATATGGCACGACGCTCTTGAGGCCGCAGGCGAAGGAGAATCTTGTCTCCTGGTTCTGCTGGACCTAAGCGCAGCCTTTGACACGGTAGACCACAAACTTTTACTGACTCGGCTGGCTGAGGTAGCCAGAGTCGCAGAAGGTGATTTACCATAGTTTTCCTCCTTTTTGGAAAACCGATCACAAACAGTGAAATTGGGACCTTTCACTTCTGAAAAACGCACAGTGTCATGTGGAGTCCCTCAAGGATCACCCCTGTCACCGGTGCTCTTTAACATCTATCTTCGCCCTCTCTTTGAAATCATCAGTAGTCAACAACTACTTTATCACTCATACGCAGACAACTGTATTTTCGCATCTGCAATAAAAAGGATCATCATCTTAGTTTAGAGAATTGTCTCTCTTTGATAGAAAACTGGATGACTAAGGCCGCGTACACACGATCAAATCTGTCTGCTGGAAACGGTCTGCTAGACCGTCCCAGCAGACAGATTCGATGTGTGTACGGGCGAGCAGCAGATGGATTTGGCCAGCCGACAGATTTCAAAGCATGCTTACCAATCTGTCGGCTGGGAACCCGTCCCGCCCGACATGTCTGCTGGTTAGTACGCTAACCAGCAGACATGTCTTCTTGCACACGCGCCGAATGATTTCGATGCATGCGCGGAAGTGTTTTACTTCCTGGTGCGGTGATGTGGCGGCGTCAACGTCACCGCCACGTCACCGACACGTCAGCGCGCCGTCTGCTGGCGGGGATTTTGGTTTGCTCGTGTGTACACGCGAGCAAACCAAAATCCAAACAGACAGATTTGTTCAAATCGGTCGGTCCGACCGATTCGAACAAATGAATTGCCTCGTGTGTACGAGGCCTAAGAGTTATCTCAAACTCAACAATTCAAAAACAGAACTTCTTCTGTTTCATGCCAGTCGCAAGAGTCAACTGGCAACAACCTGGACACCTCGCCTATTCTGGGCCAGATCATCACCCCTAGCTCCAAAGTCAAAAGTCTCAGGGTCATCTTTGACACCTACATGACAATGGACGCACAAATAGGGTCAGTAGTCAGCGGATCTCACCATCTGTTGCGCCTTCTACGCAGACTTATTCCATTTATTCCCAAAGAAGACGTAGCAGTTGTGGTGGGAACAATTGTGAACTCCAGACTGGACTATGCCAATGCCCTTTACCTCGGACTCCCTAAGTACCAAATCACTCGGCTGCAAGTCGTGAAAAATACGGCCGCAAGACTTATGACTGGGAAAAAACCCTGGGAATCTATCTCACCTTCACTGAGATCCCTTCACTGGTTACCAGTAAAAGACAGAATTGCTTTTAAAGCACTCTGTCTGACTCATAAGTGCATCCATGGGAAAGCTCCGCAATATCTTTGCGAAAAAATAGAAGCCCACAATCCCAATCGCGTTCTGCGATCCACTGACCAAAATTTGGTCAAAGTACCCAAAGCCAGATACAAGTCCAAAGGAGAAAGAAGGTTTGCTTTCCAAGGTCCCAGACTATGGAACGCTTTACCAACCAGCTTTCGGTTGGAGGAAAACCACCTGACCTTCAGAAGACGGATTAAAACTCTCCTCTTTTGAGGTCATGAGAGACAGGAACAACGAGCGCCCAGAGGCGATATAGTTTGCATGTATCGCGCTATATACGTTTTTCATCAGTGCAGCCTGAACGATGCCCATCTGCAGCCTTGGAGGGCAGAGGGAGGGGGGCGGGACGAGTATCGACAAATTACAAACAGGAGAATCTCTTGTTTACCCTGTGGCCTCTTTTATACAAAGTTCCGTCTCCTATGATAGACAGAACAGTCATCCAATGGCATCCCAGGAGACGAGACTTCCAATAGAGACGCTGCTGAGTAAACAGGAGATTCTTTTCATATAATCGAATGGCGCTCATCCTGCCCCTCCTTGTCCCCTCCAAGCCAGCGCCAATAAATACAGTATACATTTTTGTGGCCCTGGGGACATATATCCAAATCCCCAGGGGGCCATATTAAATCAACAGGGGGGCCGCATTTGGCCCCTGGGCCGGACTTTGGACATGCCTGCCTTACCCTATGGTGCTAACCTTTAACAACTCCCCCATTCCCTGCAGCATCCTCCAGTCTCCCGTCAAGTCCACAGTCTCCTGTAGTGGCCCCCTGTCCCCTTCAGAAACTGCTTCCCCAACAGGGCCATCAAGTGTGCTCCAAGTCTTCTAACATCCTCCAGAACATCCACCCCCCTAACAATAACTCCTACAGTTTTCTTTGTCTGAATTTTTCACTTTCTGTTCCTCCTCAGTAAGCTGTTCTGGCTGACTAACCCCCAGGGGGTGATGGGGGCAAGCTTACAGGAAGTGAGAAATTCAGACAAAAAAAAACATTTAGAAGGGAAATCGAAGGAAAGGGAAAGTGAACCAACAATGCACTAGTTTAAAAGAACCTATTTAGAAAATAAAAAACAAACCTTTACAACCCATTTAAGGTGTGTAACGGTAAGAGAACATGTACCTAAGTGGAGGGAAGCACTGCATGGTGGGCGAAGTTATTTCTACCACTGCATGAATTACATTTAAATCCAAATATATGAAGGTAATTCTCAGCACAGGAAAGAGAACCTGTCGGCTAAACATTTAGGCTTTGTTCCTTTAGACAGGCATTTGGCGGGCCTTGCTCACAGTAACGTCACAGTGAGGCCTGTTATTTATGATATTGCTTTAGTGTGTCCAGGCCTGGGAAGGGCCTCTGTCTGCTGTGAGTTCACTTGTTTTAGCAACTCCCTGGCTACAGGGCCGAATCACAGCCTGGCCGGTGTTCCCGACTCTCTCATGCTGATGTTATGTTCTGTCTAATTTATACATTGCACATGCCAGGGTTATCCGGCTTAAGCCAGATGTATGTATGACATAGATTATTCCAGACATGAAAGCCTTGTAATTTGTCTCTAACTACATAACTACAAGGAGACACTGGAGGCACACATATGCTAACTAAAACATGTGAGCTTAGACTTGCCATATAATAACATGGAGCAAAAAAGGATTTTGTTTTATATATATATTATATTTATAATATATATATATATAATATATATATATAGATGTATATCTATATACCGTATTTATCGGCGTATAACGCGCGCCGGTGTGTAACACGCACCCCCAATTTAAGAGAAAAATTTCAGGATTTAAAAATAAATCAGTGTCCCTCTGCAGCCTGTGTGTCCCTCTGCAGTCTGTGTGTCCCTTTGCAGCCTGTGTGTCCCTCTGAAGCCTGTGTGTCCCTCTGAAGCCTGTGTGTCCCTCTGCAGCCTGTGTGTCCCTCTGAAGCCTGTGTGTCCCTCTGCAGCCTGTGTGTCCCTCTGCAGCTTGTGTGTCCCTCTGCAGCCTGTGTGTCCCCTCTGCAGCCTGTGTGTCCCTCTGCAGCCTGTGTGTCCCTATGAAGCCTGTGTGTGCCTCTGCAGCCTGTGTGTCCCTCTGCAGCCTGTGTGTCCCTCTGAAGCCTGTGTGTCCCTCTGCAGCCTGTGTGTCCCTCTGCAGCTGTGTGTCCCTATGAAGCCTGTGTGTCCCTCTGCAGCCTGTGTGTCCCTCTGCAGCCTGTGTGTCCCTATGAAGCCTGTGTGTTCCCTATGAAGCCTGTGTGTCCCTCTGCAGCCTGTGTGTCCCTATGAAGCCTGTGTGTCCCTCTGCAGCCTCACCTCATCTCGTCATGCAGCCGCCAGTCATCTCGTACAGCTGTCATCTCAGTCACATACAGTCTGGGACCAATCTTATTTAATTATTCATAAACGATCTGGAGGATGGGATAAACAGCTCAATCTCAGTATTTACCGACTATACTAAACTAAGCAGAGCAATAACTTCTACGCAGGATGTGGAAATCTTGCAAGAAGATCTAAGCAAAGTAATGGGGTGAGCAACTACATGGCAAATGAGGTTTATTGTTGAAAAATGTAAAATAATGCATTTGGGTCCCAAAAAATATGAATGCAATTTACTCGCTAGGGGAGAAGCACTGGGGAATCTAGGGTGGAAAAGGACCTGGAGGTCTTAGTAGATGACAGGCTCAGCAAGCAAAGCCAACAGAATATTGGCACGCATTAAAAAGGGGATTAACTCCAGAGATAAAATTATAATTCTCCCACTCTACATGACTCTGGTCCGGCCGCACCTTGAGTATGCCGTCCAGTTCTGGGCACCAGTCCTTAGAAGGGATGTGCTGGAACTGGAGAGAGGTCCAGAGAAGGGCAACAAAGCTAATAAAGGGACTGGGGATCTCAGCTATGGGGAAAGACTGCAAGCATTGAACTAAGGCCCTTTCATCCTTTGAAAGTCATGTAATTTTGCCGTGATTTTACCACGATTTTGTGGCCACGAGGAGCAAAGATCTCTGGCAGCGAGCTGAGAAGAAGAGGATCAGGGCTGCTCTTAGCAATACACAGAGCAGGTGAGTATAACATGTTTGTTATTTTAATAATTAAAAAAAAATTAACATTTAGTAAAACGTTTAAAATGGATGTAAACCCCAAAAAAAGGAAAGAGGATTACTCAGATCTGGATTAACTCTGTGTGGCAAGACTGGGCACAGATGATAGGAAATCTTATACTCTACATTGTGACATGAAAAAAAAATAAAAACATTTTTGGGTTTACATCCACTTTAAGCACGTATCCCACAAAAGCACATCAAGCGTTTTTGGTCTCAATTGAGTTCAGTTGGAGTGCCTTAAAAATCTGAAAATGCACATCTCTCACTTTTTTACACAGTAACTAGATTTTCATTGACTAAAAATAACAAAAAATAAATAAAAAACTCAAGTCTCAGACACACGCAAATATTCCTGTACAAACTCTCAAAAAAAGAAGCCTGCAAAACGACCAGATGCTCATCAAAAGTGTGAATGGGGACTTAGAGGAAGATATAGCAGATTGTGTAGTAAATATAGATGTGTGATTTCACACTCCATAGACACACATATAGACTGCAGACTGATTATACACAGTTCAGTAGACACTCCATAACAGAGACATTTCATCGTCCATCACCCTCCTGTGTTTGGCCCCCAGTGATCCAGGGTTGTCGGGTTCAAGCTCATCCTGTGATCCTATAAATTGAATTCCCAGGGTCACAAAGTCTGGCTTTGTCCTTATGGAGAGTCAGCCAAAGTTCACCCATCGGGAATCAATATATATCAAAGAACTCTTTGATGGCAATTGTGAGCAACTATCTTGTGTTCAGTAACGTCTTCATATAATGTCACACAGATAATGTTTCTTCATATGAACCCTATTGTCCTCACCTGCTCTAGTCTGTCTTGCTTTTCAACTGCTTTCTATATATACATGGGGGATATCACACTTGCTCATTACATACTCTGCAAATCTGCTTTATTGTGCTACACTCCACGGTGATTGTGCTCTACCGCTACCTCTATCAAACCAATTCAATTCACTATAGACAATGCATTCCCAGTATGGCTGATTTCTTTCCTCAGCAAGATGATAGCACAGAACTACTAAGAGCTCCCTCTTTTGATTAATCTCCAAATCTATATACCACTGTTTGTTAATATAAAATTACAAAGACATGGAATGATCACGAAAATCCAGTCAAAACCTAGATAAGGTACCACATGACTTCAGCATGCCCAATCATGCTGAGGTGTGGAGCAGCCAATCCTGAGAGAGCTGTAGAAGAAGGAGGAGGGGATCTGAAGTACACAAAATGTCTCTCAGGCTCCTGCATGACATATGTAAATAAACCTGTCACTCACAGCAAGGGGGAAGAACTGACTCCTATTTCTCTGTGTGTCTGTTTTTATCTTACTGAAAAAAAATAAGAGGATTGCTTAGAGCTAATGAAAAAATATTTAAGTGCAGCGCAATAAAAGTCCATATAAAAGTGACTGAAGATGACACCCAGTGATACAGCAAAACTCTTCAAACGAAAGTGATGTTTCCCTCCACCAACAAGAGAAATGCTTCCTTACCAGATGGGATGGACCATTTGCGTTAACAACTGGTTAAAACAGCTTGGTCTCACACCATGGGAGAAAAGGATGCGGATGGATTTTTTTATGTAACTCCACGCGCGCGCGCCCCTGGGTGGCGCGCAGCGGGGAAAAAACAGTGCCGTCGCATCGCTGAGGATTCGATGCGTGTACCCGGCGACCGCGGTGTCCGTCAGGTACACGCAATCGGCGGTGACAGAGCAGGGACTTGGAGCTCTGTGTGTAAACACAGAGCTCCACGTCCTGTCAGGGAGAGGAGACAGATGCTGTTTCCCGTACATAGGACACAGCATCGGTCACCTCCCCAGTCAGTCCCCTCCCCCCACACAGTTAGAACACACCCAGGGAATACATTTAACCCCTTCCTCACCCCCTAGTGTTAACCCCTTCAATGCCAGTCACATTTATACAGTAATTAGTGCTATTTATAGCACTGATCACTGTATAAATGTGAATGGTCCCAAAAATGTGTCAAAAGTGTCCGATGTGTCCGTCGTAATGTCGCAGTCCCCAAAAATCGCAGATCGCCGCCATTACTAGTAAAAAAAAAAATAGTAAAAAAAAAATCATATTCTGTCCCATATTTTGTAGGCGCTATGACTTTTGCACAAAGCAGTCGCTTATTGCGATTTCTTTTTTTTTTTTTTTTACAAAAATACGTAGAAGAATACGTATCGGCCTTAAGTGAGAAATAAAAAATATATATATATTTTTTTTTAAATTGGATATTTATATAGCCAACAATTAAAAAATATATATATATTTTTTTAAATTGTCGCTCTTTTTTGTTTATAGCGCAAAAAAAATAAAAACCGCACGGGCGATCAAATACCACCAAATAGAGCTCTATTTGTGGGGAAAAAAGGACATCAATTTTGTTTGGGAGCCACGTCGCACGACCGCGCAATGGTCAGTTAAAGCAAAGCAGTGCCGGAAGCTGAAATTTCGCCTGGGCACGAAGGGGTATATTTTGCCCAGTAAGCAAGTGGTTAAATCAAACAGAAAAAATACATAATAATAAACAATAAAGGATAAAGAACCATAAATAGTCATTTATTGGAGATGAAGCAGTTGAGATCAAACTCAACGTTCAACCTCCCTCGGCACCAAAACCTGACTCTCATGGATCTAAAATGACTCACGCTGGCTGGCTAAGTTGGCGGATTTCCGAAGTTCCCCCCCTCTCCAGTGTGGCTGAACCCTCTCTAGACCCAAAGTGTTTAGATACAATATGGGTCCTTGGTCCTTTGAAAATGTTGTTACATGCTCTCCAATGCGCACATGAGAGGTCTGGATGTCCTCCTGATGTACTGTAATCCACAATCACACTGGAGAACACACACAACCCCTACAGTGTTACAAGTGATGAGGCTTTTGATAGGATAAGTGTTCCCTGTGGTATTGCCTACAAATTCCTTCTGTTTTTTTAATGTTTGTCTGCATTTCTTCATGGTGGACACCCAACAACACTCAGGCCGCGTACACACGACCGAGAAACTCGACGGGCGAAACACATCGTTTTCCCCGTCGAGTTCCTTGTTCGGCTGTCAAAAAATTTGTCGAGCCAAATTTTCCCATTGCCCATCGAGGAAATAGAGAACATGCTCTCTTTTTGGCTCGACGAGTTCCTCTGCAGTTTTCTCGGCGAAAAGTGTACACACGACCGGTTTCCTCGGCAGAATATACGCTCCCATCGAGTTTCTTGCTGAATTCTGCCGAGGAAACCGGTCGTGTGTACTGGCCTCAGGCTATAACATCCCTCAGTGTAAGTGCCCTACGGTAAATGAACCTGGGACGTGATGGTATTATAGTACCCAACACCTGATCCTTCTGTAAAATATTCCAATGTTTCATAATCATTTTTTATGTTGAACATTGTAATCTAGAATGATCCGAAGTTGATCTTATCTATTATCTATTTTTGGTGGTGACCTAGGACAACGACCGGCTACCAAAGGTGCTCGAACCATATCCCCAACCAAAAATTCTGTTTTTCTATGGTATTAGCTTCATTTGGGATGTGGGTACTTTGATCTTCTGACACCTGGTAATTTTTATATTGTCTCTGGATTATAGTCTGAGACAACTGCTATCTGACTTGTAAAATCTTCTTTAACCACTTCAATACTGCTTTACGTCCAAAGACGTGAACAGCGCGGACCTGAGGCGCCGGGGTCACGTCTTTGGACGTCATTTGCTTGTAATTCCGCGCGCGCGCCACAGGGTGTGCGCGCGGCGGGGGGAAAAAAACAGAGTCCCGACGCATCACCGAGGATCCGATGCGTGTACCCGGCGGCCGCGATGTCCGTCAGGTACACGCGATCGTCGGTGAGACAGCAGGGACGTGGAGCTCTGAGTGTAAACACAGAGCTTCACGTCCTGTCAGTGAGGTGACAGATGCTGTTTCTCTTGTACATAGGGAGACAGCATCGGTCACCTCCCCCAGTCACCCCCTCTCCCCCCATACAGTTAGAACACACCCAGGCAATACATTTAACCCCTTCCTCACCCCCTAGTGTTAAACCCCTTCAATGCCAGTCACATTTATACAGTAATTAGTGCATTTTTATAGCACTGGTCGCTGTATAAATGTGAATGGCGCAAAAATGTGTCAAAAGTGTCCGATGTGACCGTCGCAATATCGCAGTCCCAATAAAAATCGCAGATCGCCGCCATTACTAGTAAAAAAAAAATATTAAAAAAAAAAATCATAATTATGTCCCCCTATTTTGTAGGTGCTATAACTTTTGCGCAAAGCAGTCACTTATTGTGATTTTTTTTTTTTTTTTTACAAAAATACGTAGAAGAATACGTATCGGCCTTAACTGAGAAAAAAAATAATAAAAAAAAAAAAAAATGGGATATTTATTATAGCAACAAGTAAATAAAAAATATATATATATTTTTAAATTGTCGCTCTTTTTTTTATTATAACGCAAAAAATAAAAACCGCACGGCGTGTGATCAAATACCACCAAAAGAAAGCTCTATTTGTGGGGAAAAAAGGGACGCCAATTTTGTTTGGGTGCCACGTCGCACTACCGCGCAATTGTCAGTTAAAGCGACGCAGTGCCGGAAGCTGAAATTTCGCCTGGGCACGAAGGGGGGTTTATGTGCCCAGTAAGCAAGTGGTTAAGATATACCAAAACTATGTAATGTGTGTGAGCTCCTAAATCTATTCTTTTTACTCAGGGAACTTTGTACTACATAGTTGTACGATGTTTACACCAATGAGTAGCCAACATTTTAATAACTGCATTGCAATCCAGTCCTCAAGAGCTTGTCAACGTGGATTTATAGATATAAAATGTTGTTTGATACTGTTACTGTGATTTGATATGAATTGTAATTACTTGTAAATACATGTTTTAATAAAAAAATAATAATGCACGATCAACATCCTTGTGAATTTTATCTGGCTCATTATTACAACATTGTTGTATGCATTTTCTCATTGTTATATTTAACCACTTAAGGACCTTGGGTGTTTTTTCAGATTTGGTGTTTGCAAGACTAAAACACATTTTTTTTTGCTAGAAAATTACTAAAAACCCCCAAACATTATATATTTTTTTTCTAACACCCTAGAGAATAAAATGGCGGTCATTGCAATACTTTTTGTCACACCGTTTTTGCATAGCGGTCTTACAAGCGCATTTTTTGATGAGAAAAAATTCACTTTTTTGAGATAAAAAATAGACAACAATAAATTTTGGCACCATTTTTTTATATATTGTGAAGAGATGTTACGCCGAGTAAAATGATACCAACATGTCACGCTTTAAAAATTGCGCCTGTCGTGGCATGGTGTCAAACATTTACCTTAAAAATCTCGATAGGCGACGTTTAAAAAATTCTATAGGTTGCATGTTTTGAGCTACAGAGAAGGTCTAGGGGCTAGAATTATTGCTCTCGCTCCAACAATCGTGTTGATTACCTCACTTGTGTAGTTTTAACACTGTTTTCATATGCGGGTGCAACTCTACGGTATGCGTTCTCTTCTGCGCGCGAGCTCGTCAGGACAGGAGACTCTTTTTTTGTTTTTCTTATTTGA